>OX235272.1:80970-158126 GCA_944472155.2 Trichobilharzia szidati
TGCACAGTTTGTTAGATTTCTCTGTTTTCTATCTTCTCCCCCGATGCCCCTCTTTTTCTACTTTGGAAACTTATAAATTGATGGCAACCTTAACTAAAAATCGTAATGCTGCATATATATTTCGGATGCGTTGATTGTATAATGTTTCTTCTGCTAACCTTGTAACATTGAAGTATGTTATCGTTACTATTTATAAGCCTTTTAATTTCAGTAATCTATGACATAGATTAACGTCATTTTATGCTGAAAATCTGATCTTTCTGTCTTAGATTGGATGGAGGATTTCAGCATGAGTTGATATCAGTTAGAGAACCATTGGAAAACCAACTGAGAGTACTTAGTTTTGGAAGGCACGACTTTTCAGTTACTAGGCAGGTTGAAGGTGAAGCAGTAATCCATCAGAAATACATTGAAAAGTGGTCTTACTATATCATGAATTGGCAGAAGTTAGTATTCATGGGTCATTGGATCAGGTCCCAGTGGCTGAATCGTCTACGACCTTGCTAGCCTTGTAACCAGAAGGTCCTGGGTTCGAACCTCAGTGAGGTGGGTGCGTACTGACGAAGAGTCCCAAACTAGGACAATGGAAACAGCTGGCTGTCCACTACTCCTATTTGGTTTTCCAATGGTTCTCTAACTGATATCAGCTCATGATGAAATTCTCCAACCAATCAAACGAAATTCCTACAAAACCAATAATTTCTGTCTTTATTGGAAATCACACAGGATTAGAAAATAGCTTTTTTAACGAATACAGACGTGAAGGGGATGGGCATAGAAACAATTTGAAATAATAATTTTTATAAGTGAGATGAAAACAAATGAAGGGGTTGGAAAAGAACAATAAAAGACAAAATCTAAGGGGTCGGACAGAGCTGGACCCATGGTGAGTAGAGATGCTGGACTAGTTTCTTCTGAACACCTAGCTCGGCTTCTCAATTCATGTGGAGAGAGCTTCTGTAGTGGCAGAAAGAAGTCAGAAGCACGCTCAATGTCTTTAGTAGATTTTTCTTTACCTTGTAAATGACTCTGAATGATGGATGAGTCAGTTGAGATGGTGTGACCAGGTGTGTTCACAAAGTGCTCAATAATATCACTTTTGATTGAACCACAGATAACCTCCTCTTTCCAGCTATGGTGAGTAGTGTTCCTTAACACATCTTGAAAGAACGCGCATAGGACGACCCATGTACCTAGTTCATCAAGATCATCTTAACTGATATATGCACATTGCACTGGTCATACACGTGAGTTTATACTCCTCACTGCTAAGAAGCGGTGGGCAGGACAGGTCTTATTAAGGAAAATGGAGATTTGCCTCCTGAGGCTGTCTGCAGCTGAGTTTTTCGTGAAGTTCAGATTCATATTTAGTGTTTTCTTTGGTACTCAATTGCACTCTTCTCCTATTGACTAAGATTTCATGCTCTTCCCCACGAAACGTGCCATGCATCCATTATGAGCTAGGACATCTTTGAGAAATAAGAGCTCTTCTTCTTCTAAGCAGTCCCTGCTAGCAAATCCTTCTGATACAGGGTGGACCAGTGAGATGATGAGAGCTATTTTCTAATCTTATGTAATTTTGTTTCCCATCCCCTTGTGATATCTATAGTTATATATAGTGATATACATAAGTTTTCCATTGATGATACGTTTAAGTTTATTGATAGAATTAAAGAGTTTAATGTCTCAGACCAAGTCTTGTTCTCATTAGATGTGACAACGCTATTTACCAGTGTTCCTCTCATGGAAACTGTTTGCTATTTATGTGATTATATTGATATACATAGTTTAGAAATAGGGTTGCCGACAATCCACCTCAAAGAGCTTTTATTGAGATGCACGTTGAATGTTCAGTTCACCTTTAATAATGAGATTTTTAGACAGTGAGATGGCATTGCCATTGGATCACCACTGGGCCCCTTGTTGACTGATTGTTTTGTGGCAAAGCTTGAAAATTCTCAACTTAGTCAAATCATCGGTCATTTTGACATTTATAAAAGATACGTAGACGACACCTTCGTTATCTGCGATAATAAAGTAATTCTGGATGATGTCTTGTTTGCTTTCAACAACTGCCATCCTTCTTTACAATTAACCATAGAAAAGGAATCCGAACTAAGTATTCTGTTTCTTGATGTGTGCCTAAGCAGAGGTAATGATGGATCTCTCAGAAGATCTATCCACCGGAAACGTACATGGAACGGACAACTAACTAATTTTTACAGTTGGGTGCTTATCTCCAGGAAAAGGAACTTAGTTCATTCGCTCTGCTCTAGGATAAGGAAAATTTGTAGTTCTGATTTCGTTGACTCAGAACTTGACTTCTTAAAAGCCACGTTCGCAGAAAACGGTTACCCTAACCGATTTATTGACAGCAACATGAAAGACAAGCAGTCTAAACTGGTCACTGACTCAGTTCCAAGGAAAACCATATTCATCAGTTTTGGATTCAAAGGTGATCAAGCTTCAGATATGCTCAAAGGAACCGTTTCTCTAAACCAGTCAGTAAGACTTTCTTTTCTGCAAAATGCCGCTACAAATGAAGTTCACCAGACGCAAGTTGTTTTCCATCTCTGTAAAAGATAAGCTCCCCCGTCTGGCTGCCTCCATGTGCATGTATCAGTTCACCTGCTCTTGTAGAGCAAGATACATTGGCCGTAGTCAGAGGACGCTTTCCACACGGATACGGGAACATATTCCAGCATGGCTTTACAAGGGAGGAGTGAAATGTGTGCGAATCTTCACTCTGAACTGTTTCATCTTGTCCCACTTGTCATTCTAACTCAAAAAGAGTTTCTTACAGTGTTGAATCCCATCTTATCAAATTTTACACCATGTTATATAACATCTTATATTCGTCTACTAATCCTATAATTATGTACCCCTTTCCAAAATCTATACACCTTATGTATTATTCTATATATGACATTAATTATTTTGCCACTTGACATTTAACTATGATTATAATCACAAATATTTTAATTGCATTTCATACTACTATTATTATTTCATGTATTCACACCTTTAATCTAATTCCCTCACCGGATATAATTTCTTAAAAACCATATAAATATATATACATATACGATTGCACAGCTTGATAATAAATTTGTTGAAAAGAGTCTCTTCGCTGAATGTTGTGTTCCTAATGCTAAAATGGGAATTATTAAATCATATGTAAAGTCACAACTTCAAGCCTTCATAATCGAAGTTGAAGATTATAATTGTCACCTTTGATGTCCTCCTTCGTAATTATGTGGAATTAAATATAAAAATAGTAATTGTATCTATGTAAAATTATGTGCATATAAATACGATTGCACAGCTACTTTTGAGAATGAAATCCCAGAAAGGATAGTCAGTCATCTCGGCTGAACTTCTTGTTCTTTTCCCAGTGATAATTACTTCACCTCAATAATGATAGAGAAGGTAAAATTATTCACTTGGTCAAAACAATGTTAGGAGGCAGAAACATTCTTATCTCTTATATTGAGTTCTGTCACTAACTGTAGATTTTAGATTCTGAAGGAAAACAACTCAACATGTAATGAACGCATGATGGTATTCATATGAATTTTGATCAAAATCTGATCAAACAGTTCTACAGTAACTGGGCATTGAATGGAAAGTGATAGTAATAATTTGCTTTATTCCAAAACAGTACATGTGATACAGAATGGAATTCTCAGCATTTTTACTACAGTATTGCATCCAGTTAGTACATTAACAATAAACAAAATTCCACATAGATTATGGGTAGTTTCAGTTAGTTTTGACAACAACATATTGGCATGTCGGTAGCAAAACCTAAATTGAACAGTGTTTGAAGGTGTTAGAAAAGTAGATGCTAGCATACTTACTGGCGTAAGCGGTAACAAAAAGGTTGAGATATACAGAGTGTGAAAGAACGAAGAAGAATGTTTTAAATGGAGTTTGTAAGGAAGAAAGAAACAAAGCAGCACTTAAAAAAAGATTGGGAGAGAAAAGGAAAAGAAAGAAAGAAAACGGTGTACCTATAAATGATATGAGTTGGAAAGACGAGATCTAGTTGTTCTACTGACTATTTAATAAGTTATAGGTATCACGCCTAATGCTTTATTTATCGCACAGAACACGAGCTAAGTAGAATATGGTTGAGCTTTTGTACTTGCTGGTGCGAGTATATAGTTTCTTATATAGGCTTCTGGAATTGCCCGATTAGATACCAGGGGGGAGTTGAGAATAAAGAGAGTGGTTTGAGTTAGATAAAATGGATTTAGCCCATTTTTCACATGAGTCCAAGTGCCTGTCAACCAAAACATAAACAAGTTGGTTAGGGGACATGTTGCTTACCCCGCTGACAACCTTTAACATCCTGCGTAATAAGGTATAGTCTTCCTTCAGTAGCCCTGCAAAAACTAAGAGTGAACAATGGAGAATAATAGGTAGAATACGAAAGTTAACGAATTGTAAACATATGTAAGAATTAGAATTGTATATAACTTCGAGGAAAAGAAATGAATAATTCTAACGATTGATTCGACAAACTGGTCCAAATGTCTTCAGGGAAATAATTCATACATAAGGGCGTGGGGGGGCGGTCATACTTTGTCCATTAATGTCTGAGTGGAGAAAAGTAGTCAGAATCAAAGTAAACATTTTTTAACTTAGTTTTCACTTTCTCGTTGACTGACTGGACCAAAATTTTCGGTATCTGTTGACAAGCGGCCTCCTTGTGAAGGTGCTTCGACGATGACTGAGGATTAATTTGAAGTGATTTTGGTGGAGGACGGTGCCACCGAAAATTATACATCTCATCCAACAGCGGTACGACAACGCTGCATGCCAATTAATCCACAACGATAAACTTACGGAATCCTTCGAAGTGAGGACAGGAGTAGGATAAGCTGGCTGCCTACTATCGCCAATGATATTCCTGATTGCAGTAGATTGGATAATGCGACAGACACATAGTGAGCAATGAGGAAACAGGCATGAAATGAACTCACACAACAAACTTGGAGGATCTGGACTTCGTCGATGCTATATGTCTGATTTCCCACAAACTGGAAGATATGCAAGTGAAAAGCAATAAGTTGTCAGAAGAAGCATCAAAGATAGGACTTCAGGTGAACATAGAGAAAACAGATGTGGTGATGAAGATTCCTGGCCAACACCACCAACAGCAACATCAACAACATACAACAATCAGCCTAAATGGGAGGAACCTGAAAGAAACAACCTCCTTCACCAACCAACCTGGGAAGCACCGTTTCAAATACAGGCGAACGGAACTGATGAGGATATCAAAGCAAGAATCGGAAAAGCAAGACAAGCTTTTACTGCTCTCAAGCTTGTGTGGAGGTCAACAGCACTCAGCATAAAATATAAGATCCGTATTTTCAACTCCAATGTGAAGTCAGTGCTACTATACGGATCACAGACTTGGCCAGAGCGTCATAAAGAGCATCTCAACTAAACTATAGACCTTCATTAACAGTTGTCATCGCTCAATACTCTTGATCAGTTGGCCGGCCAGATAGGATCAGCAATAGGGATCTCTGGGAGCAGGAACCGATTGTGAAACAAATAGGAAGGAAGAAATGGAGGTGGATTGGCCATACTCTGAGATAACCATCAAGTGACATCACTAGACAAGCCATCGCTCGAGTGGAACCCGAAAGGGAAGCGGCGAGTTGGTCGTCAGTGCGAGGGTGGGTGACTTGGACGAGGTCATGTGAAGAGGAGATGAAGGTGTGGGCAGACTTGGAGCGAGGTGAAAACTCTAGCAGAGAAGTGAACGCAATGGAGACGCATGGCTGAAGCCGTATGTTCCTCTAGGAATTAAAGGAAACAATAATAATAATTGGTGGAGTAAGAGATGAAAGATTATGAGCAGTTGTGGAGCTAGCCAGCTGAAGAGGACAGTGGACGATAGAATAAAGTGGAGATGTGTTGCTGAAGTGGGTTCTGTATTCCACTCGGAACTCAAAGGAATAATAATAATGAAAGTAAAAATAAAATATTCACAAGGGACGACTAATGAAGAGGTTAAGACCAAGGTAGAATAAGAGACTGAACAAACCTTTACTGTATACAGTATTGCGGATTTTATTGAGGAATCGCTGATGCCTTCAACATACACAAATGCTGAAACCTGACGCCTTTTGAACCATTTAGCTTCACCTTTTAGATAATCTTTAAAGACGACTGTGGTGGGGCTGTATGGCTTGAGTTCACTAAGTGTTCGAGAATTGAGCTAGTAACTGTCTTGTATTGTCCTTTTATTAACCATGCCGGATAACGCTCAGAGATGCGTTTGGAAAGCGCGTGCTTTGTGCGGCCAATATAACTAGCTCCACATGAGCAGGTGAATTTTACAAACGTACACTGAAGTGGTTCAAAGCGACGGTTTGTCCTTTATACGTCCACTGACCATTTGTCGGCTGTGGAAATTGTTGTGTAGATCAGCTGAAAAGAAGGCCATTCTCAGTGATCTGAAAAAGCGGTTCCTCAGGATCTCAGCTTCAGTATTGTAACAACAGAAGACAAGGGCCAGGCAACAGATCGTTTATTAAGAAAAATCAACACATATTTATAGATTTTAATGTACATTATTGTAGACTGTTGTTAGTAAAAAATACAGTCTTTTGATTGGTTGTTTCTCACAGAAAGTTAACCTTGCATCTCTTTGTGGCTGTGTCAGATCATCCATATGCCAACTGTATCCGCCTACGCAAAGCCTTTGTTCTCATTTTCTCACCACCAATATTGGGGACATAAACATTGACGTCAATTACTGTCTACCAACTTTGGCTAGCAGCCAGCTCTCACCACAGTATCACCTTTAAATTCAAAGTTCGTGGACAGCACTTTCTTCGCCAAAGTCTGAGTTCTTTCAGGCTCTCGCTTTACTGTCATGTTTTTCTCAATGCGTCTTGGAGGATATCCATTTTCCATGACGACTAGTTTGAGGCTTTCCTGTTTAGCATCGATTGTATCACTGGAACATATCCTTCTTATTCTTGAAGATAATGACTGGATCAGATTTCTCTTTCTTCTCAAAGGGACTCAGCTATGTATTGAACATTTCATGTTGGCTACATATAGATTGATCTCTATAGATCTCCTTTCTAGCAAAAAACCAAAAAATGGAATTCCGAGTTTATGTCTGATTCCGACTTGAAATGGATAGCATGATGGCAGTCGTTGAACTCCCTAGTTATCATTTAACTAAATCAAATTTCTAACCATTTCTTCTTTTGTGCCGTTGAGTATTACGCAATTTACAACTTTATTTTTACTTCTGAAGCCACTTCTAAGTAATTATAGCAGTTATGTCACCCTTCATGTTACTCAGTAATGAACTAATAGACATTTTTGGTAAATATAAGTACAACTGTACAGCCTGTGAAGACGGTTTTGTTGATAACAGTAATTTTCTTCTCTGAATTGTCTTTTATTTTCTTCTTCATGATTCAATGAGTATTTATAGTTATTTAAATATTATAAGTTGTAGGCAGCTGACGAGAACCAAGGAAATAATATGGATCCATATTTTTCTGCAATTTGGAAACTACTCGAGTACTACGGCGTAACCCAAGTATTCATCAACCTTATTCAACATCAGTACGACAACGTCACATGTCAAGTGATCCACAACGGAAAACTCAGCGAGGCGTTCGGAGTAAACACAGGAGTCAGACAAGGGTGCTTATTATCACCAATGATATTCCTAATCGTGGTGGACTGGATTATGCGTCAGACAGTGGGAAACGAGAAGACAGGGATATCCTGGACTGACGTGAAGAACCTAGAAGACCTGGATTTCGCAGATGATTTATGTTTGATGTCACACAAAATCGAAGACTTACAAGCAAAACCGACAAACTGGTCGAAGAAGCAGCTGGAGAAGATAGGACTCCAGGTGAACATAGACAAGACGGACGTTATGAAAATAACCAACCAACAACAACAACAGCAACATCCAGTGCCAATCACCACCAACGGGAGGGATTTGGAAGACGTTACTTCATTCACTTATCTAGGGAGCATTGTCTCAACTACAGGCAGGTGGAACAGTCGAGGATGTCAAATAAGGAATCGGGAAGGCGAGAAACACATTCATCAACCTGAAACCAATCTGGAAATCTTCGTCACTCAGCAACACTCAACAACAAAATTCGGATTTTCAATACAAACGAGTCAAGTCAGTCACTTCTTCTATACGGATCAGAAACTTGGCGGGTCACAAAGAATATTTCCAACAGCCTGTTGCAGACCTTTATCAACAACTAACTGTCTTCGCTCTATATTCAAGATCAGATGGCCGGAAAGAATCACCAACAAGAAACTATGGGAACGAACAAAACAAGAAGCAATCGCCCAACAAATATGCAGGAGAAAGTGGAGATGGATTGGACACTCGCTGAGGAGGCCACTAGCTGGGTGGCATCGCGCGTCAGGCCATAGCTCGAGTGGAACCTGAAAGGGAAGCGTCGAGTTGGACGTTGGTGCAAGGGTGACATGGAGGAAATCGTGTGAAGGTGAGTTGAAACAGTATGGACTAACATGGACGCAGGTGAAAAGTACAGTAGAAGAGAGAAGCAAGTGGAGACGTGTAGTTGAAGCCCTATGTTCCACCAGGAACTCAAGGGAACAATAATAATATTATTACTATTCTGCATCGATTTAATTTTTTCTATCTCCGTTCAAATCTGCAAAATTATAGAAAGGAAACCCCTGGAAGAGGTGGCATAGTTTCCATTGAAAACAGACTGAACACAGGATATATGGTGAAAAGCGTTTAAAGATAGCTGAGCAAACAGAAACTACAACTTATCCATCAGTCATAACAAATAGATTAGATTAGATAATTCTGTGGTTAAATGACGCAAACATTTAAATTACAGTCTCACAGTAAAAACAAAACGTTTAACTAAATGAATCCAGGACAAATACTGATTAGATTAAACACGAATTGAAAAAATGTGTTAGTGCTCAATTATCTATCACACCTAAAGCCTATTCGTCATTCAATAAATACTGAAAATTCGACAGACAAAACACCTGAACAAATAACCCATCTTGATTGGAATATTTTTACAATCACATGAGAAAAGGGGATTATAATAAGTAATTATAAAAACTGGATGCATATGAAAAGGACTGAGCCATTCATCGCCATCGACGCATATAAAAAAATTACCCCTTGCGAAGTCCCAGATATAATCATCCAAGTTCACCTCAGTGTACTCTTCAAAATTCACACTTTCTACCAAGGTAACATAACATAACAGCACAAGTCCGAGTTCAGCATCTAGTAAGTGTGGTGACATACATGTGTGTGTCACAGATGGAACAGATCCACAGTCTCATCAGGATCTACACTAGTTATTTTTTTTTTTTTTGATTTACAGCTTGATTCCACACCGTATTTTCAGTACAAGTGTGGAATTTTCAGCATGTGATATCGGTAGCCCAAATTCAGGCCGACCATAGATATCGGGTGTGCGCCGGCAGGGGATCGAACCCCGGACCATGTGCATGGTCGGCGAGAGTCCTAACCACTGTGCCACCGACGCACAGGGATGAATGTGTCTCATTCTTCATACCTCAAAACACCAGCAATGTGTACATAGCACTATAGAATTGTGGTTTACAAAATGACCAGTTTCGATTCCATATGTCTAATACTGCCATAAGAATAAAAGTTGTGTACTGTGTTAGCGTAAAATTCCATTATGGGTAAAATGTGTTTTGATAAAGTCTCACAGTGTTATACAGTAATATTAACTGATGACCACGTTTCGAGCACAAACTATTGCTCGAAAAGGGGTCATCAGTTAATATTACTGTATAGCACTGTGTGATTTATCTAATATTTCCACTCTGATCAAAAACAGATAAAAGATATTCTAAGCTCACTTCACAGTTGAAAAAGCACCTCCTTCTGTCAGTCCCTCCCTACTATACAAAGTCTATTATCTCTAAACCTTAAATGCTTACCACAAGAATAAGAATGAAAAATCCGACTACATATATTCATTTAACACTTTACCTTAAAAATCAAAGAGTATTTCGAAATGAATTTATTTTCTAATTATCAAATACAATTTTAATATTCAAGTGTTGGCGTCTGCAGGGATCTGACTGACTGGTTACAGTATTCTTCACAAGCTTACATCAGTTAGAGACCCATTGGCTAACTAACCAGTAAGTACTGGACAGCTGTTTCGTCAGCCTAGTTTGGGATTCTTCTCAGTACTCACTTTCTGGAGCTCAAACTCAAGTTATGAGGAGAGCTCAAAGACGAACAGTTTTAATTGTACATCAGTGGTCGAACTAGTTTAATGTAGCATACCCGTAATCTACTTATATCATTTCCGTAGTAAACTTTTAATGCTGAGCGATGAAAGCTAAATTTTCACATTCGGTAGTTGAACTGAACCAGTTAGCTACAGCTATTCTCAAAATCGTTTTATTTTTAGTTCAGCTGCACATTAATAGTTTAAGATCTCTATCAGATTTTAATGTTTGTAATTTCCTACTGACTTATCTGATCGCATTGATCAACTTCAGTTTGGTAATGTGGGATCCTTGAACGTATACTTTGATATTATCGGGATTAATACGGGAAAGTTAGTTTTGTAGTGCTGGCTAGCAGCGGAATTCAGGATGCATATTTTGTCACCATCTGTGGCTCTTCATCTGCATGCAAGTTCTCCGCAGTAAGTGACATTGTTCGGCACTCATCAGTCAGCAAGACGTATCTGCATCCTCGAAGGAATTCATGTTACTCGTGAGATTCGAACCCGCGTCACACAGTGAGTGCAGCAGTCAGAGATGTTACCAAGAAGCTATTTAAAATCGAAACTGACCTCCTGTAGGTACTTTTGATTGGACAGTAGTCAGTGACTAGTTTAATGTGTCTAGTCCTTTGTTTGGTGCAGATTGAATTTTATCAGTTAAGGTTGCAGATACGCCTCGCTGACGAGTTCCAACTAGCTCGAAACCTAGGTACAGCGAAGGCATCCTGCCAACTGCTTTCAACCATCTAATATCAACAACTGAAAGTGTACGGTGATGGTGAGCTACCTAAAATGGTCGCCACATTGCAAACCTAACTGATAGAATTCAGTCCTCACCAAAGTTGGGACTAGACACACCACACTATTTACTAGTGTCCAGTCGAAGATAGGGTGAATGTTAAAACTGCCACGACCTCAATTCATCAAGAAGGAGTATTGTTCATAGTTTATCATGTTGAATATGTTACATCGAAAATAAAATAAAACAAGAATATATAATTTTAAAAATTATCCACAGATGAAACTAGGTGGCTTTATAGTGCATAACCCCGCTAATTGTAGCGTTGTAGACCGTTGCTATGGTGATTTAATGACAATTTTATATATTTTTTATGTGATTTTTAAATGAAATGATACGCTAAAACCTAATTTTCCGACATACATATCATCGGTAGCATTCTATTCTTGAATTGTGTTACACATCAGAAAATATTACATGATACTGCTGATATCTGCGCCATGTAATGAGTGGATTTAAGCATACAGAAAGTTGAAAATTTAAACATATATTCTTGGACTTTCATGAAATTATACTGGTGTATTTTGGCCTATTTATTGAAATGCAACAATGCCCAACAGATAAAGCAGGTGCAGCCAACTCAAAAAGGAAAGATATACCATATAATCGCCCGATCAAAATTCGTCAGATCCGTTTAACTTCATGGTGGTTTAAGCATCTAACCACGTCAAATTTCAGTGGACAAATGTATTCGAAAGATGGATGAGAGGGGTTGGAACATCTTTCAGATGCTCTGTTCAGTGATACACTCTAGAGTGATATCTTACTTGTAGCTCCTGTACACAAGGAGTAGGTGAAATTTTGAAAATTCTGTACTGGATGTTCGGAACCATACATACAGTCCCTTTTATAAATTTGGATAGTGTTATTAGAAGATGGAGATTATATGAAAAATAATGTGATGTATTTGCGGCATACATTTCGAACAATCCCATCCCTTACACATTTACTTGTCAAGTCGATATATATATGTGAAAAAAATTAGGGCAATTAAATTAAACAAAGCGACAAAAAAAAGTTTTAGGAATAATTAACACAACGTTCGGTAATCCAATCAAATACGGAATTATCAAGGTAGGTTAAGAGAAATAATAAACTGTTTTTGAACACACAGGGAGGCTGGGGGGGGGGCTTAGGTTTATGAATAGCTATAGCCTCAGCGCCCATGACCATTTTACAGATGACCTTAAAGATTGTGTTAACATCAATCTTATGGTTCATTTCGATTAGAGGTTTGGCTATAGACGAAGTTAGTAGTCTGCTACCTGCGTCTATTGATTCTCCACAATTCATTTGTCTTTCTAACCATTTCGGGGTATGCTCTCCCACCCTCATGTGCAAAGCACGATTACTGCTCCCTATGTATGTGTGTCAACACACATACACAAAAATTGGTAAACAGTGTGGGATGTGACATAACCACTTGTGCACTTTTGAGGTTTGCAGTGAAGCATATTTTTAGCTTTTTCCGAAAATTACAAGCCAATCTGGCTGCACAATAAGTCTACGGATGACCGAATTTAACTTTTGTCTCAAAATCCTACTGTTTATTTCACCGTTATGCGGTAATTTGATGAAAACATTCTTCTTAGGCGAGGTATAGATTGTAGATTTAAAGACTAATTGACTTCTACACCTGTTTAACAACTTAAAGGAATATCAGTTTTCAACAATAGTAACCGTAGCAACACCATCCACTTGTCGAAAATGTTCATCTTCAAATGTGAAATGGACGTTGTCAGTACATAATAGTAATAAATCTTGACAAGTAAATGTGTGGAGGATCAGACTGTTTGAAATGTACAGCACAAATACATCACATTGCTTTTCAGATAATCTCCATCTTCTAATAACACTGTTCAAAGCTATCAATATTATCGTTATTAAACAAGGCGATATACCTTTAAATTTCTATTCATGTTATCGAAAAATAAATAGTCGGTGAATGCAAATGAGAACTATACATCAGAAACTGTACATATACAAGTTCGAATGATTTTTTGAAGTGATATTTTGTTCCCCCATCCACCTGAGTGATTTATATAATGGACGGGTGCTTCGATAACGTCTGAGGATTGAAATAGGGAGTCCAAAATGCGAACTTCGTTCCATTTGGGACTCATCATCTGGATTTACCTGCATCCAAAGTGATTGATATTGTTCAAAATGGAACTCGAACTCAGAACCCGTTACCTCAAATGTCAGAGCTCTATCCTCTAGACCAGTGAGCCAGAAAAGCCACCTCTCATACAATCGGTATCAGTTGCAATTTGCTTGATTCAAATTTGCACATTCTTCAACTAACTGCTAGTTATTATCAGGTATCAATGAAGCGTTCCATATTAGTTTGTTTATTATATGTATCACACAGTGAAACAGTATTATTTACTCGATGACGTTTCGAACAAAATTTATTGTTCGTAATCATATAAACTGTAATCACACGACTTCGAAACTTGAGTTTTATAGTTTTATTTGTTCTCTCCTATTTTTCGTCGCAGGGGTAGTAGATTTTTCCAGATATCTGTGTGGACAGGTGTTGAATCATTCCTGTGACATGTATGTTGATTCGATAAACAAAGCTTCCATTATCAGTTTCTCCATCCACCCTGTTACATCAGATTTTAAAACTGTCATCTTATCCCATCTATCCTATGCTGCATGGTTGTGAGTAATTGCATGTAGTGGTTGCTATAGCCGAACTATTCTCTAGATTTCTTACCTTATTCGGGTCAACCAGTCTAGATTTTGCTAGGTTTTTATGCTCGGCTAGTCTGACTGCCCTTGTTCTACTTGTTTGACCTATGTATTTGACCTGACAATCATTCCAGCAGGGTATTAGCTAAACTAAATTGTTTTGTTTTAAAGCTTCTATAGGATCCTTTAACCGACAAAGCTTGTTTCTAATTGAGTTTGTGGTTTTGAATGCCACTTTTATTCCTGCCTTGTTAAGAATTCTGCGTAAGGCGTCCGAGGTTCCTTCCTTGTAAGGAATTGCTACTGATAGTTTAGATTCCATATTGTTGGTGTCGTCATTAATATTATTATTATTATCACTATTATTATTATCATTATTATTTTTATTATCACTATCGCTGCTATCATTATTTATTTTACTTCTACATTTTGTTACATATTTCCTGAATAATTTGACCGGGTAATTATTCAGTTTCAAGGCTTCTTTTATGTGTATTGGTTCCTGTTTTAGATTTTCTTTGGTACTACTTAGTTTTTGTGCTCTGTCATTTAAACATTTCACCAATCTTATTTTTACTGACATAGGATGGGATGATTGGAAGTCCAAATATCTGTTTGAGTGTGTGGGTTTTCTGTAAACACTAGTGTTTAACTTCCCATCTTCTTTCCTTTTTACGTTGCAATCATTGAAGCTTCCTTACAAGGAACTGACATGAGGTCACAGAATGAGTATTTCGCTCCTAGGCATTTGAAATGATGCTTGGTGATTTCGAGTCTCAGTTTGAACAGCATCAATCACTATGAATTCAGGCACATCCAGATGATAAGTTCTGGATAGGACGAAACACATGTCATGGAATCCTTATCTAGTCACCATAGGTCAAACTGCAAAGAGAGAGCTGTCTATACAGAAGATTCTGAAGGTCTGACGAGATAATATTCTCAACAGTTGGTTTGTAAGGATTAAATTAGTTTTTACGAGTTCGACCTCAGATTGATATCAGTTAGAGAACCATTGAAAACCACCATGGAGTACTGGACAGCCAGCCGTTTCGTCAGCCTAGTTTGTGAATCAACCGTAGTATGGCAGTAAGCACCCACTGCGTTACGAAGCAAGAACCTTTCGCCTACAAGGCAAGCTCGTATACCAATTAGCCACTGGGTGCTGATTCAGTGGCCAGCCAGTGAGTTCTAACTTCTACCAATTCGTGATTCAGCTCGACCAAAATTTGTTGGTGGTTGAATGGCGTCCAGAAATAAAATAGAATAAATAGAATACAAGAGTTAACAAACTGTCACAGTGGAGACTGAGTGGTGCCAGACTGTCTTAACTTCTTAACATAGTTCGTCGAAGGAAATATTTTTGTAAACAGCAAAATGATGTGGGGAGACCAGGAAACATCAGAAGAAATGCGTTATCCAAGGTATTCATCACCTAATTTATTTTCAACCCCTGTGTGATCTATGATAGTGGAACTATACGGACGAACCAGTTCATGAAAGTCGTGCTTGCACCTAAAAGTTAAATTAACAACCTGACTGATATTCTGAGTTATTTAACTTGGAAAGGACCACTGACTAATTTCTAACAGAAAGTTATTCATTTTAGAGCATATTGATCCCGAAGAGACCACTGGCATAGAAACAGCCAGATCATCGGCATACTCAACAAACTGGCTTTATCAGAGTGAAGAGCAAGTTATATAATAAGAAATGAAACAGAAGAAGGACAGCGCCTTGAGGAACATGAGCTAGATTAAGTCAGGGAAGCAGTGGAGGACTATCCTTTATAAACCGTGTACTGTCACCTATCGGAGAAGTAAGAATGCCACCCCTCACTAGTCACTGTTTCTTACATATGACTTTAATTTCCTTTTATTACATGGAGGATTTCATCATGAGCTGACATCAGTTAGAGAACCACTGGAAAACCTGGGAGTACTGGACAGCTGTTTCGTCCTAGTTTCGGACTCTTCATCAGTGAGCACCCACCGGCAGGTCCCAAACCCAGGACCTTCTGGTTACAAGGCTAGCGAGCTAGCTCGTAGACCATTAAGCCACTGGGATTCAATCCAATGGCCAGTCCATGAATTTTAACTTTGACCAATTCATGACATAGCGCGACCATTTCGGGATGTCTTCTTCGATGAGTTACTGCCTCATCCCAAACTAGGACGAAACAGCTGTCCAGCAATCCAATGCTGGTTTTCGAATGGTTCTCTAACTGATGTCAGCTCATGATGAAATCCTACATGCAATCAAACAAAATCCCTACAAAACCAATACTTGAAAATTACCTTTATTAGCTTATTCTATGCTAAAATTAAAAGATTTGTAACTGCGGAAACTAAGGAAGAATCACTTGAGAAACCACAACTGTTTGCTCCAATTATTTTTCTTGCGGAAACTATTGCTTCACACGGAGAACTTCAATTTACAAACATATTGCAGGTTTATTTTCAACATACACTTGACAATATATTATTAACAAAGAAAATACCTATAATTATAAAAGTTAATGTAATATATACATATCATGAGTGGTTATGAGTGTACAGAAACTACTGATTACATGAGTATTGCCCTATTTAACTGACATATCTCAACTCCAGTGGAAACAGAATATTCAAATTTCAATTATTTACAGTTTCTTCTTACATTGATGAGTGGCATTCTTCAAATAGTTATCTCAATAGTCACAATTAAATGAGTTCCCCACATGACTGTACTAAGAAGGCTTACAATGACAATATGTTCTCATTATCTAAGAATTCCAGATCTCTGGAAGGTTGAAACGTTTGGAATTCAAGAAGGATTGATTTCATTCCTTATCTGTCTCCGCTTGAGTCACCAGCACTTCTTACTCGAACCCCACTGTCCGATCTATCACTGGATGACGACACTCTGGACATAATATTTGACCTTATTGGCTGTGATGGCATGAAACCAGCAGTCCTGTAGTCTTCTATCCAATAGGTGAACAGGATGAAACAAAATGTATCAATCAAAGGAGGTGCATACATGAGTACTTCATTTATGCATATCAATGTTGCATAATCTTGTGTTAGGCATTTCCTCTGGATTACACAATAATGTGTCATTGTTACTAACCATCTCAGGAGAGTAGAACAAACTAAAAAGCGAGTAAAATCTGTGATTAAAGCTGTATTCGAGATTCGATCAATAGATAAGGATATCCAATAAATCAATTCATTCTCAATCAGTCCATATCTTCTTGGCAAGTAGTCATGGTTAGAGACAGTCACCAACAACACTACTCCAATCAATATTCCACTCATTACTAATACATCAATCATCCCACTCGTCTTCATATCATGCTTAGAGCCCACATAATCATTAACACGTACTCCAATTGACCATAACCACAGAAAATAGACAAAGTGATTGATGAAATTCGAGTTAGTCAATAGATACATTTTGATCCATAGAAATTCATGAAAAATATTCATCAATGTTGTGCTATGATGAGTGGGATTCTCGATCAGGTGTTGTCCAGCCTGTTGATAATATTGGCGTTTAGTATACCTGAATTCATCAACCTGATATCTGTTCATGTGAATAATGGGGAATGAATAAGGTGACAGTTTGAGAGCCTTAAACCAAATGCACAAAAAATTCATTGTGAGTAAACAGATCACGTAAATCTTCTTTTCATTGAATATGGAGTATGACGAATGGCTGAGTAATAACAGAAGGAATACCATACCGTAGGAAAGGAATCCCAATGTGAATGGTTTATAGCATAATAGAAAGCTTTGATGAATTGGTGGTAAATGTGTGAGGGTTACTGTTAAGGGGCTATTCCTGCTCGCACTGCTCTCACTTGTGGCAGCAGTTTTAGCAGTGATCATATTAGAATGACTCTGAAATGGTCCTTCTATGTAGTCAAATAGAGTGTTTAGCAAATTCTGCCATAGTTGATAGCAATTTTGTAGTAGGCGTACTAGTAGGAGTGGTGGTGAGAATACCATCGTCTTCTATGCTACCTCTTCTTCTCATAAACTGAATAATTCAATTATCTGCTTGAAATTGTATATTCCGAATTACTATTAATGTTTTTACTATTATTGTAGGCTGTTGTGCTTACGTAATACTTCCGTTCACTTGTCTACTTGCGATTATTTATAATCCATCTTTTTACCTCCCATATATTATAAATGTCATTTATGTGTATTTACTAACTAATTAAGTAATTCTGATTAATCTTAGTAATCACATGATAAAGATATTTTTAAATGTATTGATTAATTATCGATTAGTCAATCCACATCAAGGTTAAGAAAGAATATTATGGATTATTCTCTCTCTATCTATAAGGAAAACTTTGTAAAGGAAACCACTCCTGAGCGATCTAATCGTAATATTTCTACTTACTCAGACGTTGCAACTAACTGTGTACTGATTATCCCTTCTACTCCTAGACTGTACCCCATTGTCGTGACATTTGTATGCCATATGCTGACTTCATCGTCATTGTTTGTCTGTGGCCTTATTATTACTAATCTCTTGGGTTCTCAGTGAATCGTAGAGCTTCAGCAACATATCTCCACTTTATTCTATTTTCTGAACTCCAGTTCACGTGGCTCGTTCCACAATTGTCCAGAATCTCTCATCTCCTTCTTTTATCTCTCACTATCACCTCCGTATCACTCTCCAAGTGACGACCCACTCATCGCTTCCCATTGGGATCCCATTCTCTCCTAGATTGTACCTCATTGTCGTGATATTTCTATATCATATGCTGACTTGATTTTTATTGTTTGTCTGTGACCTTATTATTACTATTCTCTTGGGTTTCAAGTGGAATATATGGCTGGCTTCAACAATACATCTCCTATTTGTTCTATTTTCTGCACTTCTCCTCAAGTAGCCTGCTCCACGATTCCCAATAATCTCTCATCTCCTTCTCTTCCAACACACACACCATCTCCTTCATGTCACCTTCGCACCTAAGACTCACTCGTCGCTTCCCATTGAAACTCCACTTAAGAGATGGCCTGCATTCGATGGCCTCCTCAACGTATCCCCGATCAATTTACCTCCATTTTCTCCAACATATTTATTGAGCGATAAGCTCTCACCTGTTGGTTTGTTCTCAGCCAGCCATAGTTTCTTTTTACTAATTCTTTCTGGCCGGCTATTTGATCTTCAATATGTAGCCAGCCAGCAAAGTGGGCAGCTGTTGATAAAAGTCTACAGTAGTCTGTTGGAAATGCTTTACGCGACGCGCTGGCCATTTTTCTGACCCATATAGAAGCACTGACTGACTTCACATTTCAAGTTTGTGAGACGTATGACATAAATCATCCGCGAAACCCAGATCTTCTAGAGTACATCTTCTTATCGACCCACCCCTTCTCAATCCCCATTAACAGTTCTCAGCATTATTCAGTTCGCCACAATTAGAAATGTCACCGTTTGTGATAGAAGGCAGGCAGCCACGTCTTACTCATCTACTTACTTCGAACGCTTGGCTAAGTTTTCCGTTACGGATCACCTGGCAAGTGACATTGTCATATGGCCAGCTGTTCAATGAGGTTGATAAGGATTTGGGCATTGCACGCTGTATTGTTGAAATAGTTTCCAAATTACTTCTCGGTCAACACTGTCTGTCGAAGGCGTTTTCGCAGCCGAAGAAGTTGAGGTAGAGGTTTGACTGTCATGCTATGCTCTGTACGATGATGTTGTGTGGAACTGCAATTTGATCAGCACATGATTCCCCTATCCTTAATCCAGCTCGTAGACTGCAACTCATTATCGTGACATTTGCGTATCATATGCTGACTTCATCCTTATTGTTTTTCTGTAACCTTATTACTATTATTCCCTTGGGTTCCCAGTGAAACATAGTGCTTCAGCAACACATCTCCACTTTATTCTATTTTCTGCACTCTTCTTCACGTGGCTTGCTTCACGATTGTCCAGAATCTCTCTTCTCCTCCTTTAGCTTACACGATCACCTCCGTGTCACTCTGTCAGTGACGACCCACTCGTCGCCTCCCATTCATCTTCCACTCGAGCAATGGCCTGCATTGAGCGTGATGTCATTCGATGCCCTACTCAATGTATGCCGGATCAATCTATCAACATTTTCTTCTACATATGACTTTGTTAAGCAATAAGCTCTCGGCGTTTGGTTTGTTCTCAGCCAGCAAGCCAGAGTTTCTTGTTGCTAATTCTTTCTGCCCATTCATGTGATCTTCAATATAGAGCCAGCAAAGTAAGCAGGTGTTGATAAAAGCCTTTAGTAACCTGTTGAAAATGCTTTTCTGTGACCAGAACTGCACGTTTCTGACCCAAATAGAAAAAGTGACTGACCGACTGACTGACTTGAGATTTGTGTGGAACAGAATCTGAATCTTGTTGTTTATTTCGCCTGAGATGCAGTGCAGAAGATTTACAAACTGGTTGCCCTTCCGATTCTGTCTGGATGGCTGGCCTTTACATTTTCATCCTTGCCATCCGCCTGTGGTTGACACCGTGCTTCCTGGCCAGATATGTGAAGACAGGAAGTAACCTCTATCAAATCTCTCCTGTTGATGGTGATTGATGCTGATTGCTGTTGCTGTTGCTGTTGGTTGGTTGGTTGTTTGTTTATCTTCATCACTTCCATCTACAACTTCTCTAGGTTCACTTGGAGTCCTGTCTTCGCTGCCCCACTCTTCTGCCAGTTTGTTGGTTTTCGCCTTCCTGCAAGTCTTCGAGTTTGTGTGACACCAAACATATATCTGTGCATGAAATCCGCATCTTCTAGACTCTTCTTATTTGTCCAGAATATTCCTGTGTTCCCACTTCCTGTGCACAGTCGTCCGCATAATCCAGTCCACCACAAATAATATTGCTATCAGTGATAGCAAGTAGGCGGCCAAATCTTACTCCTGTATTCGCTTCGGGAGCCTCACTGAGATTCCCCTTATGGATCACCTGACATGTAGCACTGTCATACAGCCTGCTGTTGAATGAGGTTGATAAGGACTTGGGCAGTGCACGCCACAGTGTTGAAGTAGTTTCCAAATTACTTCTCAGTCAATGCCATCTGTCGAAGGCCTTTTTGAAGTCGATGAAGCTATTGAGGTAGAGTGAGTTTTGGCTGCCATCCCATGATTTGTTCTGTGATGATGATGCGTACAGCTGCAGTTCGATCAGCACATGATTTGCTTCTCCTGAATCAGCCTTATTTGGACGTTTCAACTAATCTTGTAACTATTATCCGTTTTCCTCCTAGATAGTACCTCAATATTGTGACATTTGTATGTTATAGGCTGACAATGCTGCATGCCAAGTAATCCACAACGGAAAACTTACGGAATCCTTCGAAGTGACGACAGGAGTAAGACAAGCTGGCTGCCTACTATCGCCAATGATTTTCTTGATTGCAGCAGTCTGGATAATGCGACAAAGAGCAGGCAATGAGGAAACAGGCATAAAATGGACTCACACAAAACACTTGGAGGATCTGGACTTCGCCGATGATATATGTATGTCTGATTTCCCACAAACTCGAAGATATGCAGGTGAAAAGCAACAAGTTGTCAGAAGAAGCATCAAAGATAGGACTTCGGGTGAACATAGAGGAAACAGAGGTAATGAAGATTCCTGGGCAACACCACCAACAGCAGCAACAACAAACGACAACAATCAGCATAAATGGAAGGAACCTGAAAGAAACAACTTCCTTTACCTACCAACCTACCTGGGAAGCATCGTTTCAACTACAGGCGAAACTGACGGGGATATCAAAGCAAGAATCAGGAAAGCAACACAAGCTTTCATTACTCTCAAGTCTGTGTGGAGGTCAACAGCACTCAGCATGAAAATGAAAATAAAATCCGGATTTTCAACTCCAATGTGAAGTCAGTCAGTGCTACTCACTATACGGATCAAAGACTTGGCCAGTGCGTCATAAAGAGCATGTCAAATCAACTACAAACCTTCATTAACAGTTGTCTTCGCTCAGTACTCAAGATCGGATGGCCACAAAAGATCAGCAACAGAGTTCTCTGGTAATGAGCGAACCAACTCAGCAGGAATCGATTGTGAAACAAATAGGCAAGAAGAAATGGAGATGGATTGGCTGGCCATACTCTGAGGAAACCATCAAGTGACATCACCAGACAAGCCATCGCTCGAGTGGAAACCGAAAGGGAAGCGGCGAGTTGTTTGTCAGTGCAAGAGTGACTTGGAGGAGGTCATGTGAAGAGGAGATGAAAACGTGTGGGCAGACATGGAGCCAGGTGAAGAATCTAGCAGAGAACAGAACGCAATGGAGACGCACGGCTGAAGCCCTATGTTCCTGTAGGAATTAAAGGGTACAATAATAATAATAATAATAATCACATGCTGAAAATTCCATACCTGTACCAAAAAATACGGTGTGGAAACAAGCTGTAATCAAAAAATAAAATAAAATAAAGCACGATTAACTTATCTACAAATATCCTAATGGCTTACACAGACTTACGCAATGCTTTCGACAAACTAGTTTTATTTCATTTAATTGGTTGGTGGTGACTGGCAGTGGAATACAGGATA
Source organism: Trichobilharzia szidati (assembly GCA_944472155.2). Lineage (NCBI taxonomy): Eukaryota > Metazoa > Platyhelminthes > Trematoda > Strigeidida > Schistosomatidae > Trichobilharzia > Trichobilharzia szidati. Next base: position 103,309 of record OX235272.1, read on the forward strand.
ACGCGCATTTTGTCCTATTTGGGACTCGTGGTCACCTGGATGTACCTGCATTTCCCACTGAGTGATGATGTTCCCACCAGCGAGGCTCGAACCCAGTGCCCATAGTTTCAAAAACCAAACCATTATCCACTAGACCACTGAGGCCACGAGAGCCACCTCTTGTGCAATGAGTCATGTTAATTTAATTTTAGATTTTCCCGTCGATTGATTGTACCGAAGTACTCGGCACTGGGGTTAGAGCCTCGGTAGTGAGAACATCATCACTCACTGGGAAATGCAGGTACACCCAGGTGACCACGAGTCCCAAATAGGACGAAATGCGCGTTATCATGCATTCCACTGCTAGTCACCATCCACCAATTATATTCTAATTAAATGCCCAGACACCGTCGAAGCATCTGCACAAGAAGCCGATATGTCAAGCTGAGACCAAGCACTTCGGTCCAATCAATCGACGGGAAAATCTAAAATTCAATTCGTTTTATTTCAGCTAACACTGCTAGAATTGCAAGAATCTGTGAGGTAACATCCTTCTTATAACTAATAAACATTTTATCTATTATAAAAAGTTTTATTTTTCATTTCATACTTCATGAATGCAAGATAGGGTTTCAAAATTAGAGGTTTCAGAAGTGATAGTTTTGCTTTCACGGAGTGGAATTGCCAGCTTCACATAGAATTATCCCTCTTTCTCGTGCTCACTCTCGGCTAGTGAACTAGGTGGGGCTTAGGAGTGAGTCAACTGGGTATCGAACCTGCTAAGCATCCCAGCTCTAGAGCATCAACACACTCAATATTCATAGAATGTTTTAATAAACACTAAATTGATGACTGTAGTATTTCACTTATACAAATATTAATCATCGTCATGTTGTTTCTTCATTTTGTCTAGACGAGGACTACTCAACTCAGTGGATGCTGATGAAGGATATCGTGCAACCTCTGAAGTTGATTACTGGCGTAATATTGCTTTGAAAATGAATTGGGAATTTGAAAATCTTAAAGATGATGCAAATGTACTTGTAGATATACTCACGTTATTACAGTGTCAACATTAGAAATGCTGAAGATGCATTTTCAAAACAAAATCTGTTATCCAATGAAGCAATTATTTTCCTAATATTGTGTTGCCGCCCTAAAGAGTTGAAGGAAGATAAGAAACTATCCATTCATGAATTAAGACGATGTACAACAAAAAGGAGATTCCTCAGACTATAAACTGTACAAACAGCTGAAGAAACAACTACTTATTTCTATGTAATATATCTATGGTTCAATAATTTCAATTCATGAATAATCCCCATCCAGACAATAATTAAGATGAAAACAAAACACGTAGTGCGTGTGTATGCATTAGATTTCTGCGAAAACAATAAAAATTTGTGTGGGTTATTGTTTGCGTCATCAAGTTATTTAAAGACGGAATGTGATGATCGATAATCAGATTGTAACTAGGAGGGGGCCGTTGAATATTAGTAAGACGGTAGGCTTAATGAGTTGTCAATGCGTAGAAAAAGAAGTTCAGTGAGTGAATTATAATCACGTAATAAGATGAATAATTTAATGACTGACTTGTGATCAAGATGCACAGAGAATAAATGAAGGAAAATATGGAATTATGTAAGAGTTGTAAAGAAATACAAGAGTTATGAGGAGTTAGAAAAGCAGGCACACAAACATCAAGTAAGTAGAAGTCCACACGGTTTTCACCATGTTACTAGGGCTGACCGAATAATTATTTTTCGTGTGCATAAATCTGCTCCTTCTAACTCAATGGCTAGAGCTTCAAAAATGCAAGGGACACGAAAGTGTATGGCCTTTTACAGGTTATTATTCACCTTGAAAATCACTGTGAAGAAGGCGTTTGTTGAGGCGAAATTTCCAGTATGGACAAAGTACTCGATTATCACACTCATTATGGAGCCAATACTACCCAGTGCTGAATAATGAAAACTGTATGCAAATAGTTTCGTGTCATTATTTACCGTTACAAAAGTAAACCTAACTCACTGGCTTAAAATTTGATAAAACCCTCTCTTCGGTTTCCACGAAGTACTCAATAAACTCAATTTGTTTTGTAACCAGAAGAAAACTTCTTTGAAAGTTCCTGATCATCTGTTTTAACACAATTCGAAAATATCTGAATTTAAAAACACTGGTTTTCATCATGAAGTACTGAGAATAGTTTACTTATAGATTTTTAATATGGTTGGAGACAGTAGATCACAGGAAGCATTGGACCCAGGTTTCGTGCTAGTTGGCACTCGTCAGCAAGGAGTATCTGCAACCCTCTCTCTTTGTTATTTTAATTCTTTTGCGTTCCCAAGGATTCTAGATAGCAATTTCAAGTTTCGGTAGCAGTGGTGTTTATTTTTACGGAGTGGGGTTGCTAGCTTCATGTCTCACCTTCCCTCTTTACCAGTCTTATTACTGGCTTAACGAGACAAAGGAGTGTGTCGGTGACCAGGGATTGAACCACGGACCACCTGCGTGTTTGTCGTACATTCTAACGGTGTGCCACAGACGCATCCTCTCTCTCTACATATATATATATATAAGTTACTGTTGGTTTTTGCAGCAGAGATTCAATTCATACTGTTCTCCGTATTCTTCTTCAGCAGGCTCCGCGACTGTCCATAAATGCTCATTTCCTCTTCACATGGCTTCCTCCGTATCATATTTGAAGAAATGATAAACTTGGGTCGTTACATTCGGGTGGGAGGGGCACCCGAGGGCCTGGTGTGGTGTCACCTGAAGTGCATATATATATTTGAATAAGGCACTTAGAAGACAAATTTCTCGAGATGATATCTTCATTTCGTAATTTTTCTACAATCGCTTTGCAACTAACATGGTTAACAATAATAAAATAAAGCTAATGACAATTACTCAGTTAAATAAAAACAAAAGTACATACTAATGACCAATCATATTTAAAATGTCATGTAGTCCGTGGTAGGCAAAGATTGAAGTCTATTTATTGTTCATAATAATAATCTATTAGTTTTGATAACCATTTTGAAACATGTTCTTTTCGATGACATTGGAACATTCTATTAGTTCTACCTATATAGGTGTCACAGCAGCAACTGCAGGTGAACTTGTAAATACAGTTTGAAGTAGATTTCACAGAATTTCATCCTTTATTCGTAGGTACAGGGATCAAAAATGTTTGCCATGTGAAGGAAAGAGATATGGTGTCGAAAGTGTGCTTGATAGCTGACCAGTCTTTGAGCTTTCAGCTGCATCATTTGATCACCCTTGAATGCAGTAGGTTAATAACGATAGTTTTCTTTGGTACAGAAGCTGTCTTTTCAAAATGTTGTCTATCCTTACTGTGGAAGTTGATAAAGTTCTATGGATAACCATTAGCTAATAAAGCTGAATGTATGTGTCGAAGCTCATCTATCAATGTGTCGCTGGAGCACATTTTGTGAGCACTTGATAACTAAAGTTTCCCTAAGGAACATTTAAACGGGATGGAAACAAAACTGGTGAAATGAAAATATTGTCTAATCCATGTCTATAAAAACAAAATAATCGAGCAAAGAATATTCTTTTCGATAAATTCCTCTTCCAGGCTCTACAGTTATATATATATGTTTTTATACACAGAATATTTTAAATTAGTAGTTAATAACAATATTAGCGTTTTTTAAATAATATAGATTTGTAAAGTATGATCAATGCAATTACAGTTCATTAAAGATGCTTAAATAATAATAATAATAATAAAGATATAATAGCGAATAGAATATCAACTAAAATTAGGAAAATTTCACAAAAATTCCGGATTATTGAAACCTAGATGGCCAAGTGGTAAGGATAATGTCTGAACTAACTCCTTTTGGGTGCATAAATTAGGCTTATTAATATGAATCCACACAGCCTCAGCAATATTTAGTAGTCGAACTCCTAAAGCAAAAGTGAGATTCGTAGCTATGCGATAAATGACCCTGAAAGCATGACTAACGTCAATTTTGTGTTCTGTCTGCACAAGATGAGAAAGAATAGCGCTGCGAATAGATTTTGTTTGTCTTTTGCTTAACCACACAGTGTGATGTTCGGAAATTCGACGTGAAACACGCCTAATTGTACGGCCTATGTAACTGGCTCCACAGGAGCAGTTAAATTGGTAGATACACATGGAAGAGGCGAAATTAGGCAGTTTGTCTTTTATTCCCGAACGCAGAAGAGGAGTGGTTTTAAAGATACAGCGTAATTGAGCAGCAGGGAATGCTCTTTTTACCGCATTTCTGAGGCGATGTGTTAGTATTTCACTTGTGTTGTCTCCTAGGAACTGCATCTGTAAGAAAAAGGATTTCTTTGGAACTGTTGGTACCTTGGATTGTTTTGGTTTTAGATCCATATTCTTATCAATAAACTTTTCAGGATAACCATTCTCACTTAGCAACCGTTTAATATGGTTAGGCTCCTCGTCAAGAGGAATTTATCGAAAAGAATATTCTTTGCTTGATTATTTTGTTTTTATAGATGTCTGAATGAACATTTTTGCAATAATCCATGTCTGTTTACGAAAAATAGATCGCTCAATCGTTCTACTGTCTCTCCTCGTCTCTCCTCCATGAAACCGAGTTTGTTATTCGATTCCGATATATGGATAAATATGAGTAAATAGAGTAACGAAGTTTTCAATAGACTTACTATTAATACCAACAATGAGAGTATCATCCACATAACGTTTGTATAGCATAAATTCTCCTAGCATTCCCTGGAATTCATTTCTCCGATTTCGACATGAATACATCTGCTAGCAGGGGCTCCCCCTCGCTTCACCATCGATTTGTTTATATGCCTTTTCTTGGAAGGTGAATATGGTATTTTCTGAATATATTAAGATAATGTCTCTAATGTAAGTGACAGGAATATGTAATTGTATTCCATTGCCAGCAATGTAATCGCAAATGAAATCAACAGTTTCATGAAGAGGAACACTGGTGAATAAAGATTCTGTGGCGTCCGTCAAGGATGCCCATTATCCCCATTCCTATCCAACTTCATCATAGACGTACTAATGGACTTAACCCTAACACACTTCAGCGACTCAGGGATTGACTTGCTACCAGAAAATAATCTCGTCGACTTAGAATATGCGGACGATATAGTCCTTCTAGGCGAGGACGCTGACAAAATAGAACAGAGTCTACTGAACACCATGAGCAACAATCTTCGTATGTTTGGCATGCGATTCGCCCCTGTAAAATGTAAGATGATGCTGCAGGATTAGACTTCACCGACTCCTAGATTGGAAATGGGAAGTGAAGTGGTAGAGCACGTTGACCGATTCACTTACTTGGGAAGTACCATCAGCCCCAACGGGTTGATCTCCGACGAAATCTCAGCACGAATACAGAGGGCTGGTTTCACATATGCCGGTTTACGCCGTCTCTGGCGTAGACGTGATATCCAACTATCGACCAAAGGGCGTGTGTACTGCTCAACAGTCCGTTCTGTCCTCCTTTATGGCTGCGAGACCTGGCCATTGAGAGCAGAAGACATTAAAAGATTAGCTGTGTTCGATCATAGGTTTTTGCGTTCTATCTCCTACGTGAAGTGGTATAATAAGGTGAGCAATATTGAGGTTAGGCATCGAGCGCTAGTTAAGGCGGGTAAATCAATCGACGAAGCTGTGGAGCTTTATCGACGGAGATGGTTAGGATATGCGCTACGTATGCCTAGTCATCGCCTCCCTCGACAATGGACAATGTTAGCTGATATATGGCCAGGCTGGAAAAGAGCTAGCGGCGGTCAAACGAAACATGGCACCAGTCATTGAAATCCACAACAGTTAGCTAAAGCCACGTAGGAAGATGTAGACTTCCTGGTTGGGGTCCTCGGGACGGTAAAAACCAATGGTTGGAAACAATTGGTTACATGGCTCAAAATCTTTCTCAGTGGCGCAGATGCATCCACTCCTTGTGACTTATGATTTCCAATGAAACTGGTTTGTTCTTCGTTATTACTATTCCTTTGTCTCACACCTCTGTTTATTGACTATATTATGCATTTCTTCTAATTTCTTCTCTTGCTTTGTGTGCTACATGGAGTGTAGCGACTTGAACTGCCGCACATATGTGCAAAGTTCTATCTCGAAAACCGACCGACCGACCGAAAGATTCTGTGTCGATTTAGCTCATAACCTTTTCTTTAATGTTCAAAGTGTCTAACATATTGGTCATTATGAACCGTGCTACTTGTTAAGCGATTGTAGAGAAACTAGGAAAAGATATTATCTTGTGAAATTTGTTTTCTAAATGCCTTATTCATATATATATATATTCAAGAGTTGATTTGTAAGGATTAGTTTCGACCTTCGCGTTTAACCACGAATTGATATCAGTTAACGAATCATTGAAAACCACTGCTAGAGTACTGTACAGCCGGCTGTTTCAGCCTAGTTTAGGTATCACCGGCAGTACGCATCCACCACCAGGCCTCGAACCCAGGACCCTCCGGTTACAAGACAAGCTAGCTTGTTTGTCATTCAGCCATTAATATCATTATTCAACTAACGTTAAGATCCCCATTGGGTCATATAAACGAAAAGACACTCAACGAAGAGTTACTCGTCTACTCAGTGATATCATTCTCAAGTTGTACAATCGCTTATATACATATAGTAAATTATTTTTGCAGCTAAAGGAATTTTTTAAAGATATGTAATTGGACTTGTTAATTTCACATAACAAATTACGTAATGAGGAAAGCGTCAATCAGGTAGAAACTAAAATTAAATTAAATGCGTCAATTGAGTGACGTAATATAGTTGACGGAACTGAGTACAATTCATATAAAATTGATCGAACAAGAGTCAAATTTACAACAGTTGTGAGAAAGAGTAGAAATTGAATTGGGAGAGAGGGAAGGAAATGATACAATTTATTTTTAGAAAACAGAAAGATTGAGCGAAGAAATATTTATTATTATTATTTCCTTTAGTTCCTAGAGGAACATAGGGCTTCAGCCATGCGTCTCCATTGCGTTCGGTTCTCTGCTAGAGTTTTCACCTGGCTCCAAGTCTGCCCATACGCTTTCAATTCTTCTTCACATCACCTCCTCCAAGTCACCCTTGCACTGACGACCAACTCGCCGATTCCCTTTCGGGTTCCACTCGAGCAATGGCTTGTCTAGTGATGTCACTTGATGGATTGTTTCCTCAGAGTGTGGCCAGCCAATCCATCTCCATTTCTTCCTGCTTATTTGTTTCACAAACGGTTCCTGCTGAGTTGGTTCGCTCATTGCCAGAGATCTCTGTTGATGATGTTTTCTGGCCAGCCATCTGATCTTCAGTATTGAGCGAAGACAACTGTTAATGAAGGTGTGTAGTTTGTTTGAGAAGCTCTTTATGACGCGCCAAGTCTCTGATCCGTATGTAACAACAAAAGACAAGGGCCAGGCAACAGATCAGTTTTATTACGAAAATCAACAAGTATTTATATGTATTTTACGTACATTAATAGGCTTCTGCCCGCAGAAAGAAGGCGGTCTTCTGATTGGTTGTTTGTAAACAAACGCAGTCTTCTGCTTTCTCGTTTTCGATATTTCTCGGAAATGCGAGCCACTTGTCTGCGAATCATATTTGTCCACGTCTAGGTCAGCTGTGATCGGTCGTTGAATCAGCCTAGATTAATTTCTACCAATCAGCGTAGATCAATGTCTACCAATCGGCTAGCAGCTTGCTCTCACCACACTCGTCCCTCCGTCAAATAGCTTGGACTGAATTCGGCTCGGTCTTCTCGGTTCTTGGGGCTTTGCTCTGTTGTCTTGCTGTCTGGAATCTCGGCGCTTGCGGATGTCCACTTGTTTAACGGTGTTTACCACTGCGATTGTGTCTGCGTAACCCCATCTCAACGTGACCATATATGGTCCTTCCCACTTTGGAAACTGTTTGCCTGACCCTGTCGCACATTCGTAGGTATTTTGCCTCACACTTCCATATGCTGCCTTCTTTCGACCTCCCAGCAGCGTCCCAAGTAGCAGCCTCATCGCTGACAGATCTTGAACGCTACTCAACTGCGAAGAAGCCTCGAAGTCCTGCGCGAAGATCCATATGTCTCCATCAAAAACTGCAGGGCATAGGCTTTCCATTTGTCGGTAGGCAGCGACACCAAATGTAACAACAGAAGACAAGGGCCAGGCAACAGATCAGTTTTATTACGAAAATCAACAAGTATTTATATGTATTTTACGTACATTAATAGGCTTCTGCCCGCAGAAAGAAGGCGGTCTTCTGATTGGTTGTTTGTAAACAAACGCAGTCTTCTGCTTTCTCGTTTTCGATATTTCTCGGAAATGCGAGCCACTTGTCTGCGAATCATATTTGTCCACGTCTAGGTCAGCTGTGATCGGTCGTTGAATCAGCCTAGATTAATTTCTACCAATCAGCGTAGATCAATGTCTACCAATCGGCTAGCAGCTTGCTCTCACCACACGTATTGTGAGTAGCATTGACTTCACATTGGAGTTGAAAATCCGAATCTTATTTTCATTCTCATGCTGAGTGTTGTTGACCTCCACACAGACTTGAGAGTAGTGAAAGCTTGCCTTGCTTTCCCAATCCTTGCTTTGATATCCTCGTCAGTTCCGCCTGTAGTTGAAACGATGCTTCCCAAGTAGGTAAAAGAGGTAGTTTCTTTCAGGTTCCTTCCATTTATGCTGATTGCTGTCTGCTGTTGTTGCTGTGGCTGTTGGTGTTGGCCAGGAATCTTCATTACCTCCGTTTTCTCTATGTTCACCTGTAGTCCTATCTTTGATGCTTCTTCTGCCAACTTGTTACTTTTCACCTGCATGTCTTCCAGTTTGTGGGAAATCAGACATATATCGTCGGCGAAGTCCAGATCCTCCAAGTTCTTTGTGTGTCCATTTTATGCCTGTTTCCTCATTGCCCGCTGTCTGTCGCATTATCCAATCTACTGCAATCAGGAAAATCATTGGCGATAGTAGGCAACCCTGTCTAAATATTTACTCTTTTCAATTAGATCCTCATCTCACTCTGGCTCTACTCTAATATATATAGCATTTTTATTATAATACACAACAGTTTACCAAACAAGTGGCGATATGTTTGTTAACAATAATTAAATAGTGTCGAAATATCAATAGGTTGATAATTAACGAAGAAAATCAATACACACTGAAAAGGTAGAAATGGATAGAATAAATTAATTTTACAAGGGTAACACGCGATTAAAGATGAAGTGGTCAAAATAAAAATAAAATAATTTGGACAGTTATAATTTAATAGGGGGAGGGGGACGACGTAGTCCTGTCTTGTAACGGTGGGGAAAGTGGCTGTACAAATTTCTTCTGTACACATAGGCTTGGTTTCTTCTGGTGGATTCCGATTGCTTCAGTTGTCTGTAGAAGACGAACTCTTAGAGCAAAATTAAGATTAGTCGGAATGCGATAAATAATTTTAAATGCAGTATTAACATCAACCTTATGCTCAGTATCAACAAGGTGTGCTAAAATAGAACTACGAATAGATCTTGTTTGTCCCTTGCTTAACCATGTTGGATGATGTTCGGAAATAAGATGATGAACCTGCCTAATTGTACGCCCAATATAGCTGGCTCCGCAGCTGCAGTCAAACTGATAGATACACATAGAATAGGCAAATTTAGGTAGTTTATCCTTATTTCTCGAACATAGAATAGGGGTGGTTGTGAAGAGGTTGTGAAGGGGTTGCTAGCGTCATGTCCAACCTTCTCTCTTTACCAGTCTCATTACTGACTGAGCGAGTTAAATGAGTGCGTCTACCGAGGATCGAACTCTGGACCACATGAATCGTGGCCGGCAAGCATTCTAACACTTTGCCACCGACGCATATATTAGATTTAATGGATGAACAAACTCATTTTGTATGCAGAGTAAGGGGATTTAACATGTGAATTACCATTGCTTCTTCAGTTTCAAATAGTTTGATTCGTACTCGAGGAAGATTCTCATATGAAATAAATTCAAACATTTACAAAAACACAAAAAACAAATGGCCTGGGAATAAATTATAGAGATTTCAATCATAACAGCTTCAGTTCGGCACATGAGATGAAAATCAGTTAAAGACAGCTGATGACAACACTACAACAGAAACTATAACTAAACCAACAGTCCTAAAAATTTTCTTTTAACGAATTCCCATAAATTATCGCTTTGATAGAAAACACAAACAGACAAAATGTACAAGGGATCGACTGTCTATCATATATATTGTTGAAAACAATTCATCATTTAATGAAAACAATCAAGATTCATAATAAATGAGGCCTAGAAAGATGAAACACCTGGTCAACTGAACAAATAAACTCTCATTTAGTTGTGTTCACTGAGGAGCTGAGTGATTAATTTCTTTATTTATTAGTTGGTAAATTTGATCGATAGCAATGTGCCTGTTTATCGCTGGCTGATTCATTTGATTACCTGGCTTCTAGAAATTCTTTGGCTTTACTTTTGGTTTTTCCTCTACTAAAAGCCTTCCATATTCTTCCAATCAGATTGGTGTCCGTGACTGTCCACACATGCATCGGTATGAAAGAACCCATATCTTGGGTCGTCATAGCTAATTTATGATCTTGGATTCCGATTCTAAGAGGACGCCCACCTTTATCGATGAAATATATATATCACAGTTCATACAGTTTATTTTGTAAATGATAATATGTTTATCTCCTTATTCTGAAATATATTCCTTCATGCTGACGCATGTAGATAAATGCAGACACCAATTTGATTGGGATAATTTAGAAATTTTAAATAGAGCATATCGAAAATGCAGTGAGGGGATTTCTAGAATCCGGTATTCACATAAACCAACTAATAAAAAAATAAGTCATATGATAAGAAAGTTCAAATTTTGATTGGACACTCGTTAATAACTCTTTGCTCTTTTGTCTTGCTGTCTGGAATCTCGGCGCTTGCGGATGTTCACCTATTTCTCTGTGTTTACCATTGCGATTGTGTCTGCGTAACCTCATCTCAACGTGACCATATGTGGTTCTTCCCACTATGGAAAATGTTTGCCTGACCCTGTCGCACATTCATAGGTATTTCGCCTCACACTTTCATATGCTGATTTCTCCCGACCTCCCATCAGCGTCCCAAGTAGCAGCTGCATCGCTGACAGATCTTGAACGCCACTCAACTGCGAAGGAGCCTCAAAGTCCTGCGCGAAGATCCATATGTCTCCATCAAAAACTGAAGGGCATAGGCTTTCCATTTGTCGGTAGACAGCGACACGAAATGTAACTACAGAAGACAAGGGCCAGGCAACAGATCGTTTATTAAGGAAAATCAACACATATTTATAGATTTTAATACACATTATTGTTAGTAGAAAATACAGTCTTTTGATTGATGGCTGTTTCTCACACAAAGTTAACCTTGCATCTCTTTGTGGTTGTGTCAGATCATCCATATGCTAACTGTGTCCGCCTTCGCAAAGCCTTTGTTCTCATTCTCTCACCACCAATATTGGGGACATAAACATTGGCGTCAATTACTGTTTACCAACTTTGGCTAGCAGCCAGCTCTCACCACACTTTTTTAGCCGCAGAGTGGATTATATCAGTGAGTTTGCAACGTGACCACCATTCTAGGTGGTTTCCCATCACGGCGCACTTTGGATTGTTGATGCTAGATGGTTGCGGGCAATTGGCAGGAAGCCTTTGCTGTACCTAGGTTTCGAGCTAGTTGCAACTCATCAACACATTGTAAACTTGACTGATAGAATTAAGTCAACACCAAAGATAGGACTAGACACATTACACTAGTTACTAATTATTGTCCAATCAAAGTATCCGACGCAGTCAGTCCTACAGGAGGTCAGTCGCTATCCTGAGTTGCTGCTCAGTGACAAATTCTCTGACTGCATCACTCATTGAATGACGTGGGGTTGGAATCTCAGCAGGGACATGAGTTCCTCCAAAGTTATAGATAGGCCTTGCCTACTGGTGAGTGCCAACTAACCCGAAAAGTAGGTCCTAGTTCAAATTCCTAGGGAATAAAAATGATCAATAGAGACGCAAATAACCAACCAGTCATGACACTGGTTGCCAGGAAATACTGGTATATCATACATGGAGAAATAATTCAAATAAGTTATTTCCATACAAAAACCTGCACTAAAAATGTTGTCTAGGTGGACAAGGAAAGCTTCGCAATGCAATCAACCGGCTCCTCAGAGAACACAACTAAATTGAAGTCATCCACCTGAGCTCCAAATCTTCTCCATTATTACAAATCAATTCTCTAGGTTGAAATATTTACAACCACATGACAATAAATGATTTTAATATGTAACTGCACATGGGGACCGTATACACGAGGCTGAGATATTCACCGACTCTCACTATTATCAAAATCTGTGACGAGGTCATGCAAACTTCACATCAATTTGTTCCACAATCCACACAGTATCCACAGAGAATAATAAAAGATGGTTGCAGTGAAGAAAATTTTCTTTTCCATGAAGTCAGTATCAACTAGGCCGTACATTCGTGTATTTATAATAAATAGGTGTGAAGGTTCCAGAATAATTTCCGGTCAAGGATCAAATTAATAAAATTGTAACAACAGAAGACAAGGACCAGGTAACAGATCGTTTATTAAGGAAAATCAACACATATTTATAGATTTTGACGTACATTATTGTAGGTTAATGTTAGTAGAAAATACAGTCTGTTGATTGGTTGTTTCTCACACAAAGTTAACCTTGCATCTCTTGTGGCCGTGTCAGTTCTGTATCCGCCTGTCCATCTTGACCTTGACCTCAATTACTGTCAACCACAACATGACTAATATTTGATACATAAACATTGACCTCAATTACTGTCAACCACAACATGACTAATATTTGATACATAAACATTGACCTCAATTACTGTCAACCAATTTGGCCAGCAACCATCTCTCACCACAAAATTACAATTAGGAATAAAAATGCCATAATAAACATGGGAGACGCATAAAACTCAAACAAAGTAGTACCATAATTACTGAGAGGATTGACATATTGTGCTCTTAGGGGGCTAGAAATGTAGAAATAATAAAAATAGACAGGAAGTTTGGATAAGAAAGGTAATGGGATAGTCACTATTAAAAGAATTACCTGTTTATGATGGCCATGGCAGCGACAAGGGCTCGACACATGTCTTTTGGATACATATTGCGGGTTTGAGCTTTCGGATGGCTAGTGCCTCGCCTATGCCCAGATGTATTAATATTCACAATCTGTAATTCAAAATCCTTTGCATGAATGATAGAATTCAGTCTGCACCGAAGATAGGACTAGACACATTACACTAGTTACTGACTAGTGTTCAATCAAAAATATCCAACACAGTACTACAGGAGGTCAGTCGCGAGCCTGAATAGCTCAGTGGTAACGTCTCTGACTGCAGCACTGGGTGACGCGTGTTCGAATCTCACAAGGGACATCAGTTCCTTCAAGGTTGCAGATACGCTTTGCTGATGAGTGCCAACTAGCACGAAACCTAGGTCCAAGGCTTCCTGCCGATTGCCTCCAACCATCTAATACCAACAATTCACAGTGCACCGTAATGACGAGCCACCTAGCATGGTGGCCACATTGCAAACATGACTGATAGAATTCAGTCTGCACCGAAGATAGGACTAGACACATTACACTAGTTACTGACTAGTGTTCAATCAAAAAAATCCTTTACATATTATGTTATACATAAGTACGTCAACAGTATGACTGATTCACAGTCTCACCGGAATTTCTAAAAGTGGGATATGAGACTTTCTTATTTCGAATGGGTGAAAATATTAATTATGTATACATAGAAGTATAAGAATTATAATTTAAAAACTTCTTAATTCAATTCCATATGTCTAACATTGACATATTGATCGAAAACAAATAAAAGACGTTTTAAATTCTCTCCGCAGTGCAAAAGAACACCTCCCACACTCTTTCCCTTCTACACAAAGTCTGTTGACTATTCACCCTCCCCCCCCTAGAAGCCTACCAGAAAAAGAGGACAAAAACTTTAACTATATATTTACAGATGCATTTTCACCACAACAACTTTTTATCACCAATATTATTATTATTACTGTTGGCGTTTTCAGTGTTTAACTGAACAACTTATGGCCACCTCTACATAACAACCACACATCTGTTCACACAGTATGAACTTATTCGAACACTATACACGAGCGAACAAATATTCAGTGAGACAAATTAAAATTTATTTTATTTAAAAATGTCTTATCATGGTGAATACTGAGGATGAAATTGTTCTGGTTATTATAAATTATTATTGTTATAAATTCAGCTGCTCGTGTGGAGCTAGTCATACTGGCCGCACAGATTGCACATTTTCCAAACGCATCTCTGAACATTATCCGGCATGGTTAGCAAGAGAACAAGGTAAGACAATTCTCTATTCGGAAAACAGAAAGACTGAGCGAAGAAATATTTACTTTCCAATTAGATCCTCATCTCTGGCTCTACTCTAATATATATAGCATTTCTTACAATACACAACAATTTGCCAAACAAGTGGTGATATGTTTGTTAACAATAATTAAACAGTGTCAAAATGTCAATGGGTTAATAATTAACGATTCTCAAGCACCTGGTGGATTCAAGCCGCGTAGCTCAGCCAGAGTCGTCTTTTAAGATTATCTACGACGTGAGGCAAAATGGTGCAAAGGACATCAGGTTTCGGCATTTTTGTATGGCAAAGGCCTTGGTGGTTAGTCAATATAACCCAAAACTCTGTATGCAGCAAACGTTTATCGAGTTTCTTATGCTACCATGGTCTTACCATCTGATTAGTCGTTCCCTGTAAATTTTAAATTTTTATTGATTAGTTTGCTTTTGCTTTAATAATTAATTCACTATTATCACTCTCATATGTTCCTTTTGTACATTTTCACACCCTCTTCACAGTTGTTAAATTGACTTTCAACTACCTTGTTCACACTCAATAACAATTTTAATCTTATCAAATTTCGAACGCTTTCTTCCTTTCTGCTGTTGAGTATTACGTAATTCACATTTTTTATTTTTACTTTTGAAGCCACTTCTGAGAAATTATATGCCTTATATCATCCACCGTATTAATCAATAAGAATAAGAATAGTCAGAACACTGTTCAATAGAGCACGAAAAATTTGTTCTGACAGTACTATTGAGCATGAAATAAAATCCCTGAAGGATATCTTATCTAAGAATGGATATTCTGAGAAGTTCATTAATAAATACTCTAAAGAAAATAGCCCCTGTAAAACTATCCAAACAGTTCCGAAGAAACCTGTCTATATCAGTTTGCCGTTCAAAGGAGATGATGTACAGCAAGTAGTCAAACGAAGATTCGACAAAGCCATCAAGAGAACTTATTATGCTGCAAAACTTGTTTTCCTTAACACCACTAAGTGAGTGCTTCAACAATCTGGGAAAGACCAGTCGCCAATTCTCGACACTTCAAACTGCGCATATCAATTTGAGTGTGTTTGTCGAAGCAAATACATAGGTCGTATGGAAAGGAGATTGTCTACTCGCATGATGGAGCATTTGCCAAAATGGTTGAAAACGGCTGAGTTCAAAGTGCCAAAATCCTCGACAACAAAGCATCTTGTGGATTACGGACATGATTTCGACGCAGTCAAGTCATTCACTATTGTCAAGAGACAAAGAAACAAGAAGATGCTTGCAATTGCAGAGCCTTGTGCAATTCGAGTTTACAAACCAGGTCTCTGTGTACAAAAGGAGATGGTCGTGACTCTGAATCTACCATGGTAATACGTTTTACTCATAATTCTACCTCTTATTATGATTATTATTTTTATGATTACTATTATTATTCTCATTATTATTATTCCTGATTCATTTAAAACTATCCTTTATCAGTAGCATTATCTTAACTCACTTCAACACTATAATTATTATTGTTATTATAACTATTACTATTGATATTACTCTGTTTGCGATTTTTGTTATATTCTCTAATGTCTAATTGTTTATCTAAGTGGTGTAATTGAAGCGTAATGCAATTTATCTTAATTTTGATCTCCCATACTCTCTCTCTCCCCTTATCTAATTGAACATGACCTGGAAAAACATTCGCACCTGTCTTTCTGCATGACTAATTCATCTAGTCATCTCATGGATTGGGATAAGCTGCCATTGAGCGCAGTGCTTTTACAGATGTTGAGTAGAAACTTGTGAATCAGCAGGCTGTAAGTGTTTTAAGTACCCACCAGAGGAAAAACAACACTACTAGAGATACAAGGATAAAACTTGGGTACTGTGGTAGAGTATAATTCTGTTATGGATAAAATTTTATTTTGATTTAATCACACAGTGTTTGTTATACAGTAATATTTACTGATGACCACATTTCAAGCACAATTTATTACTGCTCATTATCATATCAAAGCACCACTCACTCACACAGCTCTCTTGCTTCATTTATATAGATGAATGAAATTGATGATTAGACATTTGAATAAAATCAGTTTCAGATAAACTACATTCGGAAATAATAATATTAGTGTTATCAATCAAATACAATCAGATGGGAAATAAGATGTGGATGACACTTTCACAGTGTTGAAAACAGAACATATCTCTCTCTTCCATCCTCACACATGTTAACTCACTAGCAGAGGGAATAAAATTCACATTTGAATCACAAAATGAACAAGGAGAATTAGCTGTGATGTTAGATTGTAAAATAAAACGGACAGAAGAAGGTAAATGCGCACCAAATTTTATAAAAAGCCGATGAATTTTGCTAATAGATATTTAGACTTCTTTAATTCAACTCATCCGTTGTTGTATGTATAGACAGGCTTAGTTAATTGTCTTACAAACCGAGCAATAGCACTAAGTAGTACAACAAGAAACTCAACTGATGCAATAAAACAGATAGAAAAATAGCTGGGTGGTGGTGAATAACTATCCTATAAAAATCATTAGGAAGATCACTAAATGCCAAAAACAAAACAAAAATAATTGTTAAAATATTAGTGATAACATAAATAAGAAAGAATATAAGGCATATACAAACAGTTTTGCCATGTAGGGAGGGGGCATCTAAGACCCTACGTAGGATTCCCAACAAAGTAGGAATTAAGGTGGCATTCAAACCTACAAAACTCACTCAGGTAGGAGAAGCTCTGAAGGTTAAAGGACCCAACTGGCCCAATTAGACAAAATCATATAATTTACAAAATGCCCTGTAATATCAGTGAGTTAGGTCAACTACATAGGTCAAACTAGCAGGTAAGGAGTAGTGAGATTTCCTGTCAGGACATAAGAATTTACCTATGGTTAGAATGATTGATCCGACAAAGATAGGCAATTTAGAAAAAAGCACTCAGCAGTTGCACTGCATGCAATAACCTACAATCACACAATAGGGGGTAGGAGGGGGTTAAAATCCTAAAAAGTAATCTAGGTAGGTGGAAAGGAGAGAGATTGATCACTGAATCCTTGTTTATCGAGTCTGGCTACAGCCAACACATGCAACAGAAATGACTCAATGCAAATACCAGAGATATGGAAGATATTATTACCAGTCAAATCAGATGAGGATGATAAAAAGTGTTAAAATGCATTCAGTTCGCACTTTAGCATTCTGACAAGTTATTTATTTATTTTACGATAAAAACATCTTATTTCCCCTCCCATCTGATTGTATTTGATTAATAATACTAATATCATTATTATTTCCGAGTGTACTCTATCTTATATTACTGGTTTTATTCAAATGTCTAGTCGCATCAATTTTTACTCATGTATATAAATGAAGCAAGAGGGTTGTGTGAGTCTCTTAATATGATTATGAGTAGCAATAGTTTGTGCTCGAAATGTGGTCATCAGTAAATATTACTGTATAACAAACACTGTGTGATTAAATCAAAATAAAATTTTATCCATAATGGAGTAGTACTATTAGAGGTCAGATTTTACTAGATTCAAAATATATGCAGTATACTGATGGAGGATTTTCAGTGGCACAAGTTTTAAGCAGGCCACCTTTATATACATATTATTTGCTTACTGTAATCACAGATGATTCGTGCTGATTTTGTGAATTATTTGTGTCCGTGAATAGGCATATATCGTCTTTATATTATTATTGTCTCCTTCAATTCCTAGAGGAACATAGAGCTTCAGCCAAACGTATTCATTGCCTTCAGTTCTCTGCTAGAGTTTTCACCTTGCTCCAAGTCTGCCCACATGCTTTCATCTTCCCTGCGCATCACCTGCTCCGTGTCACTCTCGCATTGAAGACCAACTCGCCGCTTCCCTTTCGGGTTCCACTCGAGCAATGGCTTGTCTAGTGATGTCACTTGATGGTTTGTTTCCTCAGAGTATGGCCAATCCACCTCCATTTCTTCCTGCATATTTGTTTCACAATCGGTTCCTGATGAGTTGGTTCGCTCATTGCCAGAGATCTCTGTTGCTGATCTTTTCTGGCCGGCCATCTGATCTTGAGTTTTACTGAGTGAAGACAATTGTTAATGAAGGTGTGTAGTTTGTTTGAGATGCTCTTTATGACGCGCAGTGCAAGTCTCTGATCCGTATAGTAAGTAGCACTGACTGACTTCACATTGGAGTTGAAAATTCGGACATTATGTTTCATGCTGAGTATCGTCTTAATAAGGTGAAGAATATCAAAATGAATAACATATCAGTATTTGATGATAATAGATGGTTGCAGGCAATCGGCAGGAATCCCTGGACCTAGCTTTTTTGCTAGTTGGCACTCGTCTGTCAGCAAGGTGCGTGTCTGCAACTTTGAAGGAACTTACTTATGTCCCTTCTGAGATTCAAACAAGGCGTCACTCACTGAGTGCAACATTCAGAGACGTTACCACTGGGGAGATATTCGGCCTCGTGGCTAACCTCCTCTAGGACTGTATTGGATAGTTTTGACTGAACACTAGGTAGTAGCTAGTGAGATGTATCTAGTCCCTTGTTTGGTGCAGACGGAATTCTATCAGTCAAGGTTGCAGATACACCTTGCTGACGAGTGCAAATTAGCACGAAACCTAAGTCAAGCTAGGATTCCTGTCGATTGCCTCCAACTATCTAATATCATCAACTTAATGTGCACCGTGATGGCGAGCTACCTACAATAGTGGCCACATTACAACCTGACTGATAGAATTCAGTCTGCACCAAAGAAAGGATTATGCACATCACACTGGTTACTAACTAGTGTCCAATGAAAATATATCAGTATTCCGAATTGTAAAAATAGGTAGGAGAAAGACGACAGCAGACGTTTTCTTCGAACATTTTGCTATTTCGTCATCTGTATTCCCTTTGTAAAGAGGAACAAGAAGAATATTTGGACTTCGCTGGTGACTTATACCCAATGTCACACAAACCCAAAGATCTATAAACGAAAACAAGCGACTTAACAAAAGAAGTCATGAAGACAGGATAAGGGGTGATGAAGATACCTAACTCAACAGTAACAAACATCAGTCATTATTAACGCGGGAAATTTGAAGAAAGCCGCCATTTTCACTTATGTGGAGAGCATCGTTTCAGCTGACGACGGTACAGATAATGGATGTGAAAATCAGCCAAAGTAGGGAAAGCAAAACGCACCTTCATTATTCTGAAGTTATAGAGGGAATCTACCGCACTAAGCATAGGAAAAATGATTCGAACTTTCAACAGTAATGTAAAGTCTTTTAATTCTTTTGTACGGTTGCGAGACTTGGTGTGACTGTCACGAAAAGCATTGACAATATACTATTACAGACGTTTATCGCGGAATTTACACTTTTTAATAATTCTCATAACCCAAAGACGATTACAGCGGAGGAGGTTATCTTTTCAATCAAGTCAGCATCAACTAGGCTGTACTGTCGTGTATTTGTAGTAAATGTGTGAGAAAGTTCGAGAGCTATTTCCGGTCAAAGGTCAAACTGATAAAATTACAAAGTCTAGTAAGATTGGGTAGAATAGACATAATAATATCATAAGTACTGAGATACTTGACTGTTTTCGTACAATTAGGGATTGAAAACGCAGAAATAACAAAATAGGCAGGAAGTCCGGATAAAAAACATTAGCAGTGTGAATAGGGGGATTAAACACGTAAAATGACAGAAATAAACACGAAGACTGCATAATTAAGGTGGAATAGGATAATCATTGTTGGCAGGACTGACGCTTTTTGATGGCCATGTTAGAGACAACAAGTGGACGTTTTTCTTTTGAATACACATAAGGTGAACTTGAAATTTTCGATGGTTAGTGCCTTAGCTATTTCCATTCAGAGGCCTTGATTTCACTCCCCTTGAGAGGTTTGATCGGATCTTGCAGTATATGACTTTGAAGGACCTTACATCAAATGGAGCTGAATGCCCAGAATTCACCAGGTGTTCTGTAATCGAAATGTATACACCTTTGCTTTCCTCGTTCTCTTTCATCAACTACTGCCTTTGCTGGCTCCATACTGTAGACCAGTTAGACGGTTAGAAAAAATCAGCAACAAGGAACTCTAGCGATGAACTGACAAAGAACCTATTTACCAACAAATATTACGAAGAGAATAGAGGCGGATTGTAGACACTTTGTGAACGTGACATCACACCGGTTATGTCTGCAGGTGGCAGCCAAATGAGAAATGGCAGGTTAGATGTGGGTCGGAGGGTGACATGTAAGGGATCGTGTGATCAGAAGATGAGAGCTTATAGTAGATCATGGAACCAGCTAGAGTGGACTGCAGACAACAAGGTGAAACAGGGATGTGCTATTGAAGCCTTATTTTCTATTTGGAACCTATGAGAATAACAATAACAATAATAACTGTCTTGGAATGCCAAGAAGAAACATAACGGTTCTTATTACCAATTATTTTGACTTTTGCAACTGTATAAGATAATTTTAGATTTGTCTCATGAAATACAGATGTGCAGTGGTGTCCTTTACGGAAGTCCTTCTTTCAGAAATTGATTGCCATCAAGTAAATCTCTCATTAATGTAGAATATGTAATTGGTATCATCCTTGTATGTGTGACTATTGACAAAATACAGAATCTTCTGGATTTTTTTATTCCTTTACGTTCCGAGTGGAACAAAGGGTTTCAGGCTAGAGGCTTGAGGTTCCAGTAGCAGTGGTGTTTATTTTTACGGGGTGGGGTTGCTAGTCTCATGCCCAACCTTCTCTCTTTATCAGTCTTATTACTGGTTTAGTGAGGTAAAGGAGTGCGTCGGTGGCCGAGGATTGATCCCCGGACCACGTGAGGCGCGGTCGGCAAGCATTCTAAGGCTGTGCCACCGACACACTCTTCTGAATACTCTGAGTAAAAATCTGCGTGTAACTTGTAACATAGTCAACCTCTGTGAAGTGTAAGTCAGTGATAGTATTCTGGTCACTATCCAGTGGAAGATATAAAGCCTGAATGTCTCTAACCGATTTACCATTTTGAGAAACTTCATCAACCCTACTGGATTGATAATTATAATGAAATCTTAACTTGAATATAAAGCCTCAATTTTTTACTGATCCTATCCTTCTCATTCTTGTCTCTGATGCAATATGGGATAGCCTATCACGAGGTGTTTCATCTTACTTTACAACTGTATGACAGTAAATACCTAGTGACCAAGACAGCGTGACGATCACACTTAAAAACCCTAAGAAGATAACTTATGAGTTGAACAAGCAAGGATTTATATGTGTATTACTCATGGTGTGACGTGTGCTACTGAAAGGATTCATCAGTAGTATAGAAATAGATTTCCGTTAGCAGAAAAACAGCATATATCAGGGAGTTAGATTTGATGTCAGGGAAAGTTAATGATACAGCCTTGCGGTGATACATGGCAGACGTGAAAAGAACACAAAGAAAGAAAATATTAAGGACGTCCAAATGTACCACAACACAAAGATCTGTGCAAATGGTGCGTTAAAGATAAGGCGTACATAATTTCACCATGAAGAGTTAACAAAGTTTTGCCTTCTACCGTTCCAGCGGCACAAAGTCACAGAATATTATTAGGCTTTTCGTATGAAAAATATATCACAGAAAAAGGCAGTGTATTCGTACAACCTGAATATTCTTATTGTTTGTTATCCACTAATTTGGATCTCCAGTAGAACCCTGGGACTCAGCAAGACATCACCATTACACTCTGTTCTCTTCCTTCATTTTAATCTGTCTTCACGAGTGCTCACAAGTTGTCATTACCTTTTCACATGATCTCTTCCATGTCAGACTCTGACACACACTCAACTCGTTGTTCCCCTTCAGTATCCCAATAAATCGCCTGGATATGCTGTCAGTCAGCGGTCTCATTAGTGTATGGTCAACCCATCTTTACTTCCTCCTGTTAAATAAATAATTTATTGACAGGTTGGTTGGTTAGTTGCTAGATTTCTTAAGTCATTTCTGTAGTCTTTGT
Source organism: Trichobilharzia szidati (assembly GCA_944472155.2). NCBI lineage: Eukaryota > Metazoa > Platyhelminthes > Trematoda > Strigeidida > Schistosomatidae > Trichobilharzia > Trichobilharzia szidati. Next base: position 125,738 of record OX235272.1, read on the forward strand.
CTTATAAAAACAATATGTGGCATCTAATGAAGACAAGTGATATCACTGAAAATACTCACTGAGTCATGAAGAAAATAAAAGACAACTCAACGAAGAAAATTTGTTTTATCGATGAAATCATCTTCAGAGGCTGAACACTCGTATTTATACTCATCAAGAATGTATAGTAGTCTATTATTGAGTAATAATGGGGGCAGGTGACATAACCGATATAATAACACAGAAGTGGCTTTAGAAGTAACAATAAAAGTTGCAAATCATCCACCTGAGCTACAAATCTTCTCTATTATTTCAAAATTACGTGGTACTCAACAGCGCAAAGGAAGAAGGGGTTAGATATTTGATAAGGTTAAAATTGATATTGATTAGTGAGAAAAAAGGTAGTGTTGTGTCCATTTAACAAGTGGAAAGAGGATGAGAAAACGTACGAAAAGAAACATTTGAAGGAGTGATAATATTTTGAATTATTTATTAAAGTAAAAGCAGACTAATCATTAAAAATTAAAGAATACACAGGGAACGACCAAAGAAGAGGTTAAGACCAAGGTAGAATAAGACACTGGACAAACTTCTGTATACAGAGTACGGGGTTGTAATGAAGAATTGCCAATGCCTCTGCCATACACACATATGCCGAAACCTAACGCTCTTTGTACCATTTGGACTCACGTTCTAGATAATCTTGAAGGACGGCTGTGGTGAAAAAGCTGCTCGAGAAATGAGCTGGAAACTGTCTTGCATTGTCTTTTTGTTAACCATGTCCAGTAATGTTCAAACATGCGTTCACAATATATGCATCCACTGTGTGTGAAAGAATTACACTATTGTTACTCACAACATTTTCCAATAACCAGAACAATTTCATCCTCAATATTCACTATGATAAGACCTTGTTGAAATCAAATATATTTTAATTTTTCTCTTCACTTATTCGTTTGCTTGTGTGCACTGTTCAAACTAGTTGATTCTGTGTGAACAGATGTGTGGTTGTTACATAGAGGTGGCCATATGTTGTTCAATCAAACACTGAAATCACCATCAGTTATAATAATAATAATGTTGATAATAAAAGACGTTGTGGGGAAAATGTATCTGTATATATAGTGGAAGTTTTGCTTCTTATTTTTCTGGTAGGCTTCTAGGGGGGGAGGGGGAGTAGACAACAAACTTTGTGTAGTAGGGAAGGAGTGTGGGAGGTGTTCTTTTGCACTACGGAGAGAATTTAAAACGTCTTTTAGTCGTTTTGGTTCATTGTGTCAATACTAGACATATGGAATTCAGTTAACAATATATATATATATACTCACTTTCTGAGCTTCGTACCTCTACTGCACTAACGTAATCTGGTTAGAAGTCCGGTTCACTTGGCCAGAGTGATTTGTTCAAATGAGACACTGATCGAAGAACTCGATATTATTCGCGATATACTAAGTAGAAATAGATATCCAACTGAATTCGTTAACATACACATGAACTCAGAAAGAAAAAGATCAAAGACGCCAAATGTCCTCGAAAAATCAGTCTCCTTAGATTACAATTCACGGGTGATGTCAACAGTGAGATCTTATCACGATGTCTGAGAAGGGCCTTCAAAATGACTTCAGACGCAGCCAAGCCATACTATTTATTCACTAGCCGGTCAAGAAATAAAGATAAACTATCCTGTTTTGTCTCTTCCATGAATTTTGACAGTCTAGCTACCAGTGAGGAGCTTTACATATTGGTCGTATGATCAAGCAACCTCATCATCCAATATCTGAACACCTCCCATCTCGGTTTGGCAAAGGTATCAATAACGCTGCTGTACACAGTTCATCTCGTCAACAGTGACTTGAAATCAAGTCGACTCACTGTAACAAGTTATTTATCGTATTTCATCCAACCTCTCGAACGGTCTACGAGTGCGACTTTTACATACATACAGCGGGGGCAATCGGAATCCATATGAACAGGCTAAATCTATGTGTTCATGAAAAGAAATTTGTCCAGTCCCTTTCTTCTTTACAATGCCCAACTACATAATATGTATGAAGTTTTTAAAAACGAATTTTCCCCTTCCCTTTGTAACTAACTATATTTTGACTTTGTTAATTTTTACAATTCTTGCTAATTCTATTAACTTGTTTGTTTGTATTTTACGTAATTCTTCTGAGTCATCCTATTCTTCTTACTCATCATCGCTGTTTTACAAATTTCTACATTATTTAATAACTTGCTGCCAACGCCTAAGAATCAACTTATCTTGAATTCTGTAATTAATTGATTTCTCACCCCTCTTTAAAACTGAGATATCTTGTTACTAACATCTATTAGTTACCCTTTTTGATGACCTTTAATCTCTTGATTTCACCCAATCCTATGCCTGAAAGTGATTACCTAAAATAACCACTTGATTGGCAAAACATTTTGATTTAAAAAACTACATTTCAGTGTAGATCGAGTCGATGCTGAGGAACTAATTGAAGAGAAGGAATGCATAATTTTCTCCCAATCTGTTGTTTTTCTTCTAACCGATTTGATAAATCATAATTTTATAATACTGTATATGTAAAACTGATGTTTTCACGTAATGATCAGGGGACACTTTCAATTTCATTATTAGAATTTACTATGAGACTGCGAACCTCTTCTTTTAATGTCATGTTTGTGTATGGCTTCATAATCACAAGATGTTGAATTTCATTTTCTGATGTTATTTTAGTTTCACAGACAGTGTAGAATGGCGCGATTTCTGAGGTTTCCATCAGGAATTTTGACAACAATAATTATCATTCTTTGGTCGGCGTGACATGCAATGAATGACTCAACGTGCCATGTATGAATTCAATGCATAATCACGTTTTGTTAATTTCCGAATTCCCACTTACTTATATAGAAGAAGACAACAGATTGAACGAAGAAATAAACATTCCTTTTCAGTTATTACCTCGTCACCGGCTGGCACTACACTAATCTATAGTTTTTTACATCAAAATGTTTTGCCAATCAAGTGGTTATTTTAGTTATTAAGTTTTAAGTATACGGGGTTACTTCATTCACTTATCTAGGGAGCATTGTCTCAACTACAGGCAGGTGGAACGGACGAGGATGTCAAATCGAGAATCGCGAAGGCAAGAAACACATTCATCAACCTGAAACTAATCTGGAAATCTTCGTCACTCAACTCAGTATCAACAACAAAATTCGGATTTTCAATACAAACGTCAAGTCAGTCAGTTGTTCTATACGGATGGATCAGAAACTTGGTGGCGGGTCACAAAGAATATTTCCAACAGCCTGTTGCAGACCTTCATCAACAACTAACTGTCTTCGCTGGCTCTATACTGAAGATCAGATGGCCGAAAAGAACAAGAACCAACAAGAAACTATGGAAAGAAACAAAACAAGAAGCAATCGCCCAACAAATATGCAGGAGAAAGTGGAGATGGATTGGACACTCACTCGCTGAGGAGGCAGCTGGGTGACATCGCGTATCAAGCTCTTTAGTGGAATCCGAAAGGAAAGCGGTGAGTGTGACGTCGAAGGGTGACATAGATGAGATCGTGTGAAGAAGAGCTGAAACAGTGTGAACTAACATGGATGCAGGTGAAAAGTACAGCAAAAGACAGAAGCAATTGGAGACGGTCAGCTGAAGCCCTATGTTCCACTAGGAACCCAAGGGAACAATAATAATAAGTATACGAAGGGTTACTAATAGATGTTAGTAACAAGATATCTAGATTATAAAAGGTGCGGTGAAAATCAATTAATTGCAGAATTCAAGATAAGCTGTTTCTTAGACGTTAGCGACAAGTTTTTACTCAATCAAGAAATTTGGAAAACAGCGATGATGACTAAGAAGAATAGGATAACTTAGTAGAATTACGTGAAATACAAATGGGTTAATAGAATCAACTAGAATTGTAAACATCATGAAGCAGAGACGTCAGATGATATCAGAAGAGTACTCAATCAGCTTGACATTTGAGTTTACTTCAAAACATCAGACACACTACGAAACAACCTTGTCCATATAAAAGACCAGATCCCTAAAGATTCTCTAATTGTGTCTATAAAATAAAATTCTTGGAATATGGTGCAATACACATCGGACAAACATCTCGAGAAATCCGGCCGAATTAGAAAAGCTTGAAAAATCATCAGCCATACACGCTGTAGAACTAGGCCACAAAATTGATTTTGACAATATTGAAATAATCAAGAAAAACTTCAGAAATCATAAAGAACATCTAATATCAGAATTACTTCATATCAAGTGGAATCAAAATTGTCTGAATAGGAATGATGAACTAAAACAGAATCTGACCTGGTTACAACACCTCCCTCCCCATGTATTGACAAGATCAACACGAATGTGATATGAAAGTTCACTATGTAAACACACAGTCTATCTAATTTTAAACACTGATCAAATCCAACCATCTACACTTGATTTTGATTTTGTTATCTTTACCAATAGACCAACTTGACAACGAAAAATAACCTCAGACTGACGAACGATGATCAAGTTAGTAAACTTTGTTTTGATACCATAACAGACGTACTATTACCTTTGTTATTTGGTTTAGTGATCTTCATTGGTATTTTAACTTTCAATATGTCTTTTTAACTTGACCTAAGTCTATTTTCTCACCTCCTAACTCTTTGTTATTATATATATGCTGAGATTTTGTAAATTCCGGTTTAATAATACTTTGATAAATCTGTTAGCATTAAATAGCGAAACGTCAGTAAAAACAACAATATCGTTTTGTTTTTCATTCATTGGGAAATACAAGAAAACCTTTATTATCATGAAGTAACAAAGTTAAAAGATAGTTACAATGGTAGGGGAATGTCGATCTGGAAAGCCTACTCCAAACCTTCAATGATACCCATCCAAACATCAAATTCACTCTACAAGTTGTTGAATCTTGCTCAGTGTTTCATTTTCTTGATGTTCAGCTGCAAAGAAATGTTGATAATTCGTTGACAAGATCCATTTACAAAAAGCCCACATGCTATGGAACGTTTATCAGTTTTCAAAGTTGTGTTACGCTAACCAGAAAAAGAAACTCCATATACTGTCTTCCCTCAAAGATATGGAAAATATGCACTGAGGAGTAGATTAACGTAGAATTAAGAAACTTCCAGCTGGCCTTGGTAGCAAATGGAAACACCTGTAGTGGTCCATGTCGTCCTCCAAATGGTGTTGATGCTGAATCTCGAATTTAAAAATAATGCAGAGGCAGAACTTCTCCGTAGACGGCTTTCGAAATCTCTCAGTAAAACACACATTGCACCACCAGCTTACGAGTGATATTTTCCGGCAAATATCTGTTCTACCAACACGTGAAAGACAAGCTGTAGCATTGGGTCACTTCAACATGCATTTTTCAGTTCACTTGTTGGTGTGGAGCAGAGTACATTGGCCGTACCATGACTTCCTCTTGTCAAACATGCTCAGGAACACCATTCAGCATGGCTAGCAACAGAAGAATGCGAGAGTGTACATATTTTATTCATAGAACATTTGGTGAATTCAAGGTATTCAGCTACATTTGATGAAAAGTCATTCAAAGTCATATACAAGGTCCAATCAAACCTCTCAAAGTGAGTGAAATCAAGTCGCCTGACTGGGAATAGTTGAGGCACTGGCGACCTGAAAGTTCATGCAAACGCTGTGTGTTCAAAAGAAATACGTCCAACCGTTGTCCCTACAGTGGCAATTATGAAAAGTCTATACCACGAATAATGATTACCCTATTACCTTTCCTAGCCAATCACAGTCAGGGTTGGCAGAGTGACATGAGTCAATCAAGTGTTCTGGAATAGAGCTTCTCACACATTTACTTTCTTCCTTGTAAAACCATGCAGCTGGAATATGTTCTCGTATCCGTGTGGAAAGCATCATCTGCCTACGGTAAATTCACCTTGCCCCACAAGAGAAGGTGAACTGATAGATGCATATGGAGGCGGCCAGACAAGGTAGCATATTTTATACAGAGACACAGAACAACTTGCGGCTAGCAAGTGTCATTTGTGGCAGTATTTTCCAGCAAAGAACGTATTACTGACTGCTTTAGAGAGACGATTTTTGAGCGTATTTGAAGCTTGATCACCTTTGAATCCCAAGTACATGAATAAGGTTTTCTCTGGAACTGAGTCGGTGACCAGTTTAGACTGTTTATCTTTTGTGCAACTGTCAAAAAATTGGTTCAGGTTCTGCAAGCTTGGCTTTTTTGAAGTCAAGTTCTGAGTCAACGAGATCAGAACTACAAAAATATTTCTTATCCTAAAGCATAGCAAATGAATTATGTTCATTTTCCTGGAGATAGGCACCCAACTATAAAACTTTATTAGTTGTCCGTTCCATGTACGTTTCCAGTGGATGGATCCTTTAAGAGATCCGTCATTACGTCTACTAACGCACACATCAAGAAATGGAATACTTAGTTCAGATTTCTTTTATATGATGAATTGTAAAAAGGGGTTAATGACAGTTGTTGAAAACAAACAAAGTGTGTAGACAAAAACTACTGAAACTTAATTATCGTATATTCGAAGTAGGCCTTCAGTGAATTGATCTCTACAGACTGTCGTCTTCTAGGGCTTGTAAGGTGATGTCAAGGGAATGAAATATATTGTTATTAATATTATTCATTCTAAGCATCCATAGAACTTCAAGCTTTGAAGTTTTGCCAAAAGTGCAATCACCAGTCTCACAACCACCTTCCCTCTTTCTCCATAGATTACTTACTATCTGCTAGTAGGCGAGATGGCGCGTTGGAATGCATCAGCCGGCACTCATACCCAGACTTGTCAGAGGAAAAACTACTGTGCCATCAAGCATTGAAAAACACAACAAACAGTGCAATAAACTTAGAATTTGATACATCAACAGTCGAATAAGCTAACAGTAACGGTTCACGTAGGAGGTGAGGTTTGCTTGCGAATCAATAAACAGCAAAAATCCTCAAATTTTTGATAACAACATATTCTTTATGCATATACGTGCAATTTTATCCTATTTTCTCTTCAGGTTAAATAACTATCAGAAACACCAGGAAGAACAGGACAGCAGTTTCGTCCCGATTCAAGACTCTTCAACAGTACTCAATCAAAGAACTCAAACCCAATCCCTTCAGCCTAAAAGACCAGTTTGTAGACCGTTCTGATGATGAGATCCTATCCAAGAGTCCATCAATTTCAATCTCTGTCAATCCTCGGTTCTCCTATGTGATTCGGTGGACGCTGTTATTCACGACTTTGTACTAGAGCCCCAAGTAACTTCCTCTATAAAACCAGTCAATACTAGCGACCATTTGATTATTTTCAAGTATATACTTGCATCGATTTGACTGGTCAGAGGTTAGGCCTCACGTTGACATCAGTTACAAACAACCAATCGGCAACTAAGGAGCAATTCGGAGTGCTCGGGACTCTTCATCTCTATGCATCCACCGGGGTTCACACACTGAAGACCTTCTGGATAAAAGACCAGTTCTCAAACCATTCAGCTACTGATTATATTCCACATGTGACAAATGCCATAATTTACACAGTCCTTTGAAAACACTTGTCCAGCTGTAGATTAAAGTACACAACATATGGGAAAACAAAAATTGCCATCTGTAGGAGAAGCAAAATCTGTTTTTTCAAAAATCTCTGTGACCTACTAGTTACACTCTCAAGTTTTTCTCTTTCGATATTTTAATTTCATTTGTAACTAGGTCAGCATAAAAATCATGTGACAAATCTTCATATATATGTAAATATATGTATATATTCTTCTATTCTAATATTGACCTTAATTCATACAGGTTTGAAAGCCGAGTTAACCGTGATAAGTCAACGAAATTTGAGTTGAATAAATCACCTTGAAATCTGAGAAGTAATGTGAAAGTATTTATTCGAGTTTTACCACTGGTTGATATCAGTTTGAGAATCATTGAAAACCAGCACTGGAGTACTGGACAGCTACTGTTTCATCCTAGTTTAGGAATCATTGGCAGTACGCACCCACTGGAATTCTAACCCAGGACCTCCGGTAACAAGGTAAGCTAGCTCGTATGTAATTCAGCCACTGGGATCCGGTTCAATGGCCATCCCATGAAGTCTAACTTCTACCAATTCGTGATTTAGCGCGACTCCAACCATTGTCGTTGGTGGGACATCCATCAACACACGTGACATCTAATTTGACCTCACTGGTCATGACTTCTCACTAAAACTCCAGGAAACTCCATGCTGTAGCAAGTCACTAGCGAGCTTCAGATTAATTTTCTATAGTTTGATTTGTAAAGGTTAGTTATGTTTTTACGAGTTGATCACGAATTGATATCAGTTAGAGAAGCATTGAAAACCAGGGAGTACTGGACAGCTGCTGTTTCATCCTAGTTTGGGAATCATCGACAGTACGCACCCACTGGGATTTGAACCCAGGACCTTCCAGTCACAAGTCAAGCTAGTATACCATTCAGCCACTGGGGCCCGATTCAGTGGCCATCCCATGAAGTCTAACTTCTACCAATTCGTGATGCATTTAGCGCGACCATCAACAAATGTCATCGGTAGGGGCTCAATCCTCACTCCAGACTTTTGTGGACTTTTTAATAATAATAATAATAATTTGCTTTATTCCAGAAACAGTACTAGTGGTACAGTGTGGAATTTTCAGCACATATCTACAATATTTGCATCTAATTTTACCGACATTTAAAATAAGTATTAAACAAAATAAAAAAAATAAATCTGAAGACACCAACAGCAAAAACAAAAAAACAGGATAAACACAAAATAATTATGAATGCGAAAAAGTACCAAAGTCTACCAAGGTCTAATGCAGTGTTTGTGGTGGTAGTGTGAGTAATCCTGAATAATACAAAATTTTTTTTTGAGGTGGTGACTATGGCATTCACAAACAATGATTGTCAGTTTAATATTGCCGAAAAGTATAGAAAATAAGAGAAACAACCACAAAACTAATAATTACATGATGGTTAATGACACGACAATTTTGTAATATTCATAGTGCTGATATAGTCGGAACCAGTGGATACACAATAGAAGGAATATAGTAAAGTACAAAAAAGGAAGCCAATGTTAATATTTCAGGTAGCTAAGTAAGTTTGAAGAAGGAGTTCACTAAAGAATACGAAATAAGAGAGAAATAAAAGAGTATGAAATTATGTTGTTAATAACAAAGCAAGTCACAGGTTTCACGCTTAACATTGTCTCTGTCGCTTAGAACACGGGCCAAGTATGGTATCGTTGAGTTCCTGTACTTGGTTGTACGAGCATAGATTATTTTATACTGATTTCTGGTTTTACTTGATGAGATACAAGGCGAGAGTTGGGAATAGAGGGGGTGTTGGGGGTCGGAGAGTATGGTTTTAGACCATTTTTCACATGTATTCAGATGCCTATCAACTAAGGTAGTCACGAGCTGACTGAGATTAACACCACTAGTCCTACTAACTACTGTCAACATCCTTCTCAGGATGGAATAGTCCTTTTTCAGTAGACCAGGAAAGACTAACGGGGAGCAGTAAAGTAAAATAGGTAGGATACAAGAGTTGACAAATTGTGAAAGTAGAGGTTGGGTGATTCCGGATTGTCTAAGTTTCCTAATGTAGTAGGTAAGACAGAACACTTTCCTAGAAATCATTAGGATATGAGATGTCCAAGTAAGGTCAGAAGATAGAACTAGACCGAGGTATTTTGCATTAGACTTAGTTTCAATTTTTGTCCCCTCAATGCAACAGTCTTCATGAGAACTTACTAGTGTTTGTAGATCTCGTTTATGCCTAAGGGAGAAGTCGACAGTCTGGCATTTTGAGGGATTCAACATGAGTCCATTTAGTTTGGACCACTCACTGATGTCCGACAGGAAGCTATTTAATTTGAGACAGTCTGACTGAGATTTAATGGAAAACGATACAGACAGGTCATCTGCATATTTGACGAAGTTGACTTCATCTGAGAGAGGTAAATCATGTAAGAAGAAGGAAAAGAGAAACGGAGAAAGAACAGCACCCTGGGGAACTCCAGCTTCAGTAAGCAATGGAGAGGAAGATGCACCATTATATACCGTGTACTGCATCCTATTAGAGAAGTAAGAGTGCAGCCATTTGATAACCCAGGGCTCAGTTTGTGCTAGGCTAAGCTTGTTTAACAATAGGCCTCTAGGTACAGAGTCGAAAGCAGATGTATAGTCAAGGAACGTACAACGGACAAACTTGGCCCCTTTGTCTAAGGAGGATACAATGTTGTGATGAAACACAGCGGCAGCGTCCAAAGTACTTTTACCCTGTTTGTAAGCAAACTGCTTTGGATCGTTTGAGAAGCTTAAGGAGGGAACAAGTTTTAGTAACAATAGTTTCTCCATTAGTTTCAAAAAAGGAGAGGTTATAGCGATAGGTCTGAACTTAGCATTATTACCAGAGCCTGACTTAGGTACAGGGATGATTTTAATATCTTTCCACAGAGAAGGTACAACATTATTAGAAAAAGAAGTATTAAAAATGTTTGTAAGTGGGTTGCTTAAAATATCAGCACATTTCTTTAGGACAATGGCAGGTATACCATCAGGACCTAGACTCTGGGAAGGTTTAAGAGATTTTAAACATTTAAGAACATCAGAAGTTTTAAAGCTATTAAAGTCACTAATCATGTTATTTGTTACATTGAAGCTAGAAGGTACATTGGGAAGGCGGATAAAAGATCTATTAAGAGTATTTACTTCACTGATCACGACTTCTCACTAGAAACCCAGGAACTATGTAGAGTAGAAAGTCACTAAGGAGCATCAGATTCATTTTCAAGAGTTTAGTTTGTAAGGATTAGATTGGTTTTTATACGAGTTTGACCATGGATTGGTACCACTTGGACTCATGTGGAAAATGGGCTAAATCCATTCTACCTAACTCACACCACCCTCTTCATTCACAACTCTCCCCTTGTATCTCATCAGGCAAAGTCAGAAGCCTATGTAGAAAACTATATCCTCGCACTAGCAAGTACAAAAACTCAACCATACCCTACTTAGTTCGTGTTCTGTGTGATAAAGAAAGCATTAGGAGTAATACCTATAACTTATTAAATAGTCAGTAGAACAACTGGATCTCGTCTTTCAAACTCATACCATTTATAGGTACGACGTTTTCCTTCTTTCTTTTCCTTTTCTCTCTCTCTCTTTTTCCTGTTATGTGCTGCTTTGTTTCTTTCTTCTGCTTACGCCAGTAAATATGACAGCTCCTACTTTTGTTAACACCTTCAAACACTGTTCAACTTTGGCTTTCCTACCGACATGCCAATATGTTTTTGCCATAATGAACTGAGATTTCCTCAATCTACGTAGAATTCTATTTATTGATAATGTACTAACTGGATGCAATACTGTAGTAGAAATGCTGAGAATTCCATTCTGTATCACAAGTACTGTTTTGGAATAAAGCAAATTATTATTATTACTATGATTATCATTTAGAGAACCATTGAAAACCAGAGAGTACTGGACAGCTACTGTTTCATCCTAGTTTTGGGAACCACCGGCAGTTCGCACAAACTGGGGTTCGAACCCAGGACCCAGGATGGTCAAACTCCTAAAAAATCTCTCACATTATTTCCCAGGTTTCAAGGTGATTTATTCAACTCAAATTTCGTTGACTTATCATGGTTAACTCGGCTTTCAAACCTGTATGAATTAAGGTCAATATTAGAATAGAAGAATATATACATATATTTACATATATATGAAGATTTGTCACATGATTTTTATGCTGACCTAGTTACAAATGAAATTAAAATATCGAGAAGGAAAAACTTGAGAGTTTAACTAGTAGGTCACAGAGATTTTTGAAAAACAGATTTTGCTTCTCCTACAGATGGCAAATTTTGTTTTACCATCTGTGTACTTTAATCTACAGTTGGACAAGTGTTTTCAAAGGTTTGTATAAATTATGGCATATGTCACATGTGGAATATAATCAGTAGCTGAATGGTTTGCGAACTCGTCTTGTAGGCAGTAGGTCTTCATTGTGTCAACCTCGATGGATGCATGGAGATGAAGAATCCCAAGCACTCTCAAGTACTCCTTTGTTACCGATTGGATGTTTTGTTTTCAGCGTCCACCGAATCACATAGGAGAACCGGAGATTGACAGAGATTGAAATTGGTGGACAATTGGATAGGATCTCAGCAGCTGAATAGTCTACAGACTGGTCTTTTAAGTCGAAGGGATTGGTTTTGAGAACTGTGACTGAGTACCGATGAAAAGTCTTGAATTACGACGAAACGATTGTCTTGTACTTCCTGGTTTTTCCGATGGTTATTTAATTTATTTCATCTCGTAATGAAACCTGAAGAGAAAGTGGGATGAAATTCCACATATACGCATATAAAATATAAAATTATCAAAAAATTGAGGAGTTTTGCTCTGTGTTATATTCGCAAGCAAACTTTTCCCGCTACGTGAACCATTGCCTTTGGCTTATTCCACTGTTGATACATTACGTTCTAAGTTTATTTCACCATATTTTGTGTTGTCCGATGCTGGATGGTGCAGTATTTAGTCCAGTGACAAATCTGGGTTTGAGTTGCGGCTGTTGCATTCCAAAGCCTCATCTCGCCTACTAGTAGATAGTAAGGAACCTACGAAGAAAGAAGGAAGTTGGTTGTGAGACTGTTGACTCCACTCTTGGCAAAACTTCAAAGCTTGAAGTTCTATGGTTGCTAAGAATGAGTGATAATAGTAACAATATATTTCATTTCCTTGACATCACCTTACAACGCCCAGAATTTGGCGGTCTCTAGAGAACAATTCACCGAAGGTCTACTTGGAATAGAAAATAATTAAGTTTCCGTAGTTTTTGTCTACACACTTTGTTTACTTTCAACAACTGCCATTCTTCTTTACAGTTCACCATAGAAAAGGAATCAGAACTAAGCATTCCGTTTCTTGATGTGTGCCTTAGTTGACGTAATGACGGATAACTCAAAAGATCCACCCACCGGAAACGTATATGGAACGGACAACTAATTAATTTTTATAGTTGGTGCCTATCTCTATGAAAAGTAACCTAATTCATTCGCTCTGCATCAGTATAAGAAACAGTTTTGCAGTTCTGATTGTGTTGACTCAGAACTTGACTTCCTGAAAGCCACACTCCCAAAAAGTGGCTACCTGAACTGATTTACTAACAGTAACACGACAGATAAGCAATCTTAACTGGTTACCGGCTCAGTTTCGGAGAAAGGCTTTTTCATGTACTTGGAATTCAAAGGTGATCAAGCTACAAATACGCTCAAAAACCGTCTCTTCAAAGCAGTCAGTAAGACGTTCTTTGCTGGAAAAGGCTGCTACAAATGACACTTGCCAGCCGCAAGTTGTTTTGTATCTCTGTAAACAATAAGCTACCCTGTCTGTCCGCCTCCATATGCATCTATCAGTTCACCTGCTCCTCCTGTGGAGCAAGGTACATTGGCCGTAGCCAGTGGACGTCGCTTTCCACATGGATACGAGTACATATTTTTAAGTTAAATAGAAAAGGATTGTCAGGGTTGAAGAGTGTTGATGGAATCAATAAGTAAGGGTAAACAGAAGAAAGGTATCTGTCTTTTTCCAACTAATGACTGAAACTCATGGATAGATGGGTCTTTATTATCTCTTTTGGAACTGGAACCTATTTTGCTTAATGATTTAAACAGTGATTTTGACAAGAACTGATAAAGTGCGGAATTCAGCTGCACATCTGCATTCCACTCTATTCTTTGTGGTCTTTTTTAGCTGATTTTGCAGGAAACCAATAAGTTGGCAAACGAAGCGGGTAGTGAAGTCTGGACTTCAAGTGAACATTTAGAAGAGGGAGGTGATTGAGATAACCAACCAACTTATAACATCTAATACCAACCGCTATCAACGACAGTAATCTGAAGGAGGTTTCCTCTTTCTCTTGTCAACTACAGGCAGACGGCGTGGATGAGGACGTCAGAAGCAGAATCTGAAGGGCAAAGCCCACCTTCATCTCTCCGACATCTGTTTGGAAATCTTCGGCACTAATTCAGCATAAAGATGAAGAAGATTCGGATTTCCAACATCAACTTTAAATTAATCAATTCTTCCATATGACGCAAAATAATTGAGCAAAGAATATTCTTCTCGGTAAATGCCTCTTCTGGCTCTACATTTATATCTATATGTTTATATACATAGAATATTCTAGAATAATAGTCAATAACAATATGAGTGTTTTTAAATAATGTCGATTTGTAAAGTAAGATCAATGCAATTATAGTTCATTAAAGACGCTTAAACTATAATAATAATAATAATAATAATAAAGATAAAATAGCAAATAGAATATCAATTAAAAATTAGGAAAATTTCACAAAATTCAGGATCATTCAAACCTAGATGGCCAAGAGGTAAGGACAATGTCTGAACTAACTTCTTTTAGATGCAAAAATTAGGCTTCTTAATGTGGATCCCAACAGTCAGCCTCAGAAATATTTAGTAGTCGAACTCTTAAGGCAAAATTGAGGTTCGTAGGTATGCGGTAAATGACCCTGAAAGCACGTTTAACGTCAGTCTTGTGTTCTGTATCCACAAGATGAGATAGAATAGCGCTGCGAATGGATTTTTTTTCTCCTTTGCTTAACCACACAGGGTGATGTTCGAAAATTCCATGAGAAACACGCCTAATTGTACTGTCTATGTAACTGGCTCCAAAGGAGCAGTTAAATTGGTAGATACACATGGAAGAGGCGAAATTAGGCAATTTGTCTTTTACTCCCGAATGCAAAACAGGAGTGGTTTTGAATATATAGAATGATTTAGCAGCAGGGAATACTCTTTTAACCGGATTTCTAAGGCGCTGTGTTACCATCTCGCTGATGTTGTCCCCAAGAAACTGCATTTGTAAGAATAAGGCCTTTTTTGCAACGGTTGGTAACTTGGCCTGCTTTGGTTTTAGATTCATACTCTTATCAATAAACTTTTCAGGATAACCATTCTCACTTAGCAACCGTTTAATATTATTAAGTTCCTCATCAAGACATTCATCCGAGAAGATTGCTGTTGCTCTGTGAACCAAGCACTTTATCAGATTGCGTTTGTATTTCAAGGGCACGAAGCTGAAAAAATTAGTATACTGACGTGTTGATGTAGGTTTTCTATAAACACTCTTCTTATTGTGCCGTCCTCTTTTCTGGTCATAAGGACGTCTAAAAATGAAATACTAGGGTCTTTTTCTTTCTCAATAGTAAAATATATTGCAGGATGAACCTCGTTAAATTTATCCAGGATGCTCTTTGCTCCCTCCTTATTTTTCATGATCAAAAATGTATCATCCATGTACCGACAATTGAACTATATAGACAAATCGACGGTGTGGCAATAGGGTCACCACTAGGACTCATTCTAGCCGACATTTTCCTTGCGAAACTAGAGAACGGGTCTTTGAAGGATGCTATTAATTAACTTGAATTCTATTGTCAATGTCTACATCAATGTTAAATCATTCAGTTCTTCCATATGGGTCAGAAACTTGACACACCAGTCACAAAAAGCACTTCAATTAAACTGAAAAAATCTTTGTCAACACCTGCCTTCTCTCCACACCGAAGATCAGAAGACGGACTGGAAAAGATTATCAACAAGAAACTCTGTGAAGAAACCAACCAAAAAACTAATGCTCTACAAATATTCCGAAGAAAATGGAGATAGATCGTGGACACACGCTGAGCTCATTGTAGGATGACAAAATAAATAGTCTTCTGAACATATTGATCAGAATGCAATCGTCAGATATCTGGCATGCGGTTCCCTCCTTCTGTCAAATGCAAGATGTTGCTAATATAAGTCTGGGCTACATCGACCCCTCGCTTAAAGAAAGGGAGGGAGTGAATTGGTTGGTAAAGCGTGTTGACCACTTCACTTATCTGGGAAGTTGCATCAGCCAACGCCAGTGGGTTAATCGCTGATGAAACTTCAGCACGAGTACAGTAAGCTCTTTTGGCATGCGCCGACTTACCCCATCTTTTGCTTAGTAGACGTGATATCCGGCTGTCGACCACAGGTATGTGTGTACTGCACAGAACCCGTTTGTCTCGTCCTCCTTTACGCCTGTGAGCGAGACATGGTCATTGAGAGCGTAAGACATAAAAATGCCAGCTAGCTGTCTTCGATCAAAGGTGCCTGCTTTCTATCTCCAGTGTGGAGTGGTATAATAAGGTGAGCAATAGTGAAGTTAGGCATCGAGTGCTAGGTGAGGAGGGGAAATCAATCGACGAAGTTGAGAAGTTACATCGACTGAGGTGGTTGGGACATGTCCTAGGCATGCACACTAAGCCATTGCCTTCCTCTGCGGGCGATATTAGCTGACATAGGATGGATCAGGTTGGAAAAGACCTAGTGGTGGTCAAACAAAAACATTGAATCAGTCAATGAAATCCACAACAGTTAGTTTTAGCCAGCCAGCCGGGCAGGAACGTGCAGACTTCGAAACTGGTTGTGGTTCTCGAGATGGGAAAAGCCAATGAGGACCAGATAAAACTGGTGATATGGCTCAAAATCGTTCTTGGTGATGATGCAAACGCATTCACTCGTTTTAATGTATAATATCCAATAAAACCCAATTGTTATTCCATGTTACTGTTTTTCCCTTAAACTTCTATTTATTATCTCTCTTTTGAACCTCTCTTCACTCTCTTCTCTTGCTTTCTGTGCTATGTGGAGGGACAGTGATAACTCAAACTGCTGCATATCTGTGCAAAGTTCTGTGTTTAAACTAGTTAGTCAGTCAGTCAGCCAGTCAATAGGATGATGTTCCATGCCCGGTCATCACTCTGGTGGAACCTGAATAAGAAAATGAAGAGTTGGGTGTGTGTCCCAGGGTGATATGGAGGAGACAGTGTGAAGAAGAGATAAAAGGCAGCTAAACAGGACTGCAGCAGATAGAATGAAATGTCGATATGCTTCTGAATCCCTATTTTCCACTTGGAACCCGAGAGAATAAGAATAATAATAGTTTGTCGGTTGATTCACTGCATTTCTAGAGCTGTTTGTTGTCTCTTTATTGGTTCTCTTCCTCTCCAGAGGACTATCTGATCTTCAGGATCGACAGATAACACTCCATCGCTACGGAAATTTTCCTTCTTGTAAAATGACATAAGTACAAAAATACTGGATGACACTGACTTAGTGTCTAGCAGGAAGAACTGTATGATTTAAGCCTTGATACTTTAAAATTCAACGTTCCCTACAAGTTGACAATTAAGTGTTCTGTTTGTTGTCGAGTCCCAAATAGAACATAGCGTCTCAACAGCACGTCTCCACTTTGTTCTATTTTCTCCAGTCCTCTTTAGATGCACCCACAACTGTTCATAATCCGTCATGGCCTCCTCTCCACACGATCTCCTCCATGTCAACCTCGTAGTGACTGTCCAGTCTTCGCTTCCCATCCGGATTCCACTCGAGGGCTTAACAGGCGCGTGGTGTCAATCGATGGTCTCCTCACAAAGACTCAATCCATATCCATTTTCTCCTGAATATTACTTGAACGATAGGTCCTTGGTTGTTAAGTTTCCAGAAATTCTTGTTACTTATTCCTTCTGGTCAACCATTTGATCTTCAGTATGGAGACGGTGAAGGCAGCAGTTGATAAACGTCTTCCGTAGGCTGTTTGGAATGCTTTTGTCGACAAGCCCGTCAGGTTTCTGACCCAAATAGAAGTGACTGACTGATTTATGTTGAAAATCTGAGCTTTATTTTCTATGCTTAGTGCAGAATATTTCAAAACTGATTTCAAGTTGATAAAGGCGTATCTCGCCTTGCCTTTCCGATCCTGATTGAAACAATGCTTCCTCGATAAGTGAAGGAAATAGCCTCTGTCGAATTTCTCCAGTTGATGGTAAATGGTGCTGGTTATCTTTGCTATTGGTCACTGGTTGGTTGTCTTCATCACCTTCGTCTCCTCTATGGTCATCTGCAGTCCTGTCTTCGCTGCCTGCCAGCCTCTTCAGCCAGTTTCTTGGTTTTCTTCCGTAAGTCTTTGAGTGTGTGTGATATTCAACATAAATCATCCACGCCCGAAATCCACAACTTCTGGATGGAGTCTTCCTATTGGTGTTCCAACTCATCCCTATCTTCTCACTCCACACTCTCAGTTTGAAGCATAATCCAGTCCAGCACAATTAGTTACCACATAATAATGATTTTTTAAGTGAAAGTAACACTGACAAATTTATCAAGAAACACATGACAAAGAGAGCGGAAAAGCATTACTCACGGTCTGTAAACAAGAAGCCTTTATATATACAACTAAAATTCATGGGCGATATACCAAGTGAGATAATTACGAAGAAACTCAGAAAATCAGTTCAAAGAACTTTAATGCTGGTGAACAACATGTATTATTCTCTAAAAGACCGATGGTACTACCTCGACTGAAAGATGAAGTACCTAGACTAGCTAGCCACTTCAAATTGTATTTATCAATTCAACTGCACTTGTGGAGCGAGTTATGTTGGCCGTTGCTCTAGAAACTGGATTTTTCGTGGTCGAGAACATATCCCAGTATGGCTAAGTAAAGGTGTAGTTAAAACTATTAACAGCTCGATATTAGAGCATCTAGTGCAAACCGGTCACAAAGCCAGCGTAGAAGAATCCTTCTCTATCATCGTCTACAGGGTGCCTAACAAATTACCAGAATCATCGAAGCACCACATGCTTCAAACAGGAGAGACTATTGCGATTCGCCTCAAACAACCAGTGCTCTGTGTTCAAAAGAAGCAAGTCCAGCCAGCCACTACTACTGCCCTGGCAGGCCTTCAGTAGAGACTAGAAATTCATGAACTTTATTATTTTTATCTTTCCTAATTTTTCTGCCATTCAGCTTATTTTATGTTGATGCTGTTCTGCTGTAATCTATCAATATTATTGATTTGATGTTATTTAAACAACATTAATGTTGTTCATAACACTAATTCATTCATTCACTATTATGGATGGATATATAACTGTAGAGCCTGATGATGAAGACGTTATCAAAAAGAGTACTCTTTGTTCCGTGTTCATTCTTTTGAAAGTAACACTACTACTAAATTGCTTTAGTTCTGTCCTCTAAAATTACTTCTATCTGACTACTACACAAAACAGGGGGAGAAACAGATGATATTTGCAACTGAAAGAAAGCAAAGAAAGCAAACAAACAACAGAACAAGACAACACAAGACAAGACAAGACAGGACAGGACAAATTCTATTCATCAGTCTTAAGAAAGAAGCCTTTGTCTTCTTTACGCTGAATACGTGACATTTCGAATGTGAAGAAAATGAGACGAATAGAGACAAATGTCGTCATTTTTATATTTTTGAGACAATTGCATTGAACGCTTAAATTACTTGAATGAATGGATGAATGAATAATTCTTTTTGTATTCATCAATACCACAGAAAATTCTAACTAAGCTTACTTTAACATGTTTTAGCCTAATAGAAAAGAAGGCTAATGAATTCAGTAAAATATCGATTAACATAAGCATTGAAAAGATCCTTTTCAAAAGACGACAAATACCCTTCTCATGTTAACTCTAACTGTGTGTATATACAAATTTACATGTATCTTTGGGAGCAGTTATATTGGGAGGGCGAAGAAAGAAGGACACACCTGCGATTTTCTAAACATGTACCAGAACGCTTATATCTATTATAATATTATTATATTATTGATTCTTTGGGTTCCAAGTGGAACATAGGGTTGGCTTCAACAACACATATACAATTCCTTCTATTCCCTGCACTCCTCTTCAGCTGGTTAGCTCCACCACTGACAATGATCTCTCATCTCCTTCAACTCGCCAAACGATCTCCTTCATGTCACCCTCTCACCGACCATCCACTCGTCGCTTTTTTCACTGGAATTTTAATCAAGAGATGGGCTGAGTCGAGCGCGATGTCATTCGATGGCCTCCTCAACGTATACTCGATCAATCCATCTCCATTTTCTCTTACACATTAGTTTGGAGGTTCAGTTTCAGCTGGTTTGTTGCCATCCAGCCAGAGTTTCATGTTATTAATTCTTTCTGGCCATTTGATCTTCAGTATGTAGTCAGCGAAGAGGACAGCTGTTGTTGAGAGCCTGCAACCTGTTGGAAAGGCTTCTTGTGATGCCCACTGCTAGTTGCTGATCTGTTTAGAAGAACTGACTGATTTCACATTTGTGTTGAAAATCCGAATAGTCTTCTTTATGCTGCCTTAGATAGTGCAGAGGATTTCCAAACTGGTTTCAAGTTTGTTGATGAAGGCGTATCTTGCCTTTCCGATTCTGAGTGGCTGACTGTGACACCTTCGTCCATTCGGAGTGCCTGTGGTTGAAACTGAGCTTCCTGGTTAGATAAATGGAGGAAGTGATCTCTGTCAAATCTCTCCTGTTGATGGTGATTGATGCTGGTTGTGGTTATCATCATCATCGCATTCGCTGCCTGCGAGCCTCTTCAGCCATTTTGTTGTTTCTCGCCTGTGAGTCTTTGAGTTTGTGTGACGTTAGATGTACATCATCAGTGAAATCCATATCTTCTAGAGTCGTCCAGCGTATTGCTGATTTTTCACCCACAACTCAAATGAACAAACGCTTACAGTAGTGCCACTTTCTGACTTCTCATCAATATGAGTCAGGAGGTAGACATCACAAAATGCTCTACAATTATCAATAAACAAAATACCTCAATTCTCCTCAAGTGTACTGAAGCATTCTCTGTTAGACACCTGAAACCTAATTTATGTGTGCTCAGAAGGAAGCACTTATTAGTCTTTCCTTGCCCAGGTTTTTATTCTCTCTTCTCGTCCTTATTACGTAAACCCTTTATTCGTACATTGGTATTTTGTATAGAGTTGAAATCTCTGTCCCCCGAAATCACGTGAAAACTGAAAGTATGCTACAACTGTTTCTGTACGTAAACTTAACAATCTATTTAAGATGTGAGCAGATGATGAGAAACCGACGAAATAAACAGTGATGGTACCATTTTATTGTGCACAAACCACTGTTTTTCTTGCTTTATTCAAACTGATAGGGATATATTGTAACTGAAGGAAGACATTGTAGATACATTTGAAAATTAGACAAGGCTGGGGACTCAACTTTTCACTATTCCACTGGTTATACTTCAAGAACAAATTTAGTTTAATGTTCTCAAGATGTATTTGAAGATGTACTTAAGATTTCATGTGACATGTTATTTTGAAAACAGCTATTCAGAAAAGTTCATCATACAGAAAATGATCAAGAAAGTTGACAAGAAATGTTATCTATCCAACAACAACAAACCGCCACATTATACGTGACTAGAATTAAAATGTGACGTACCCGGTGAAATAAAATCCAACAAATTAAGAATATCAACCCGAAAAAGTTTTAATGTTGGTGAGTTCTGCATGACCGGTTATGACTCTTCAACTGAAAGAGAAGGTACCTTAACATACTGGTCACCACTTCTTGTTTCTTTCAGTTCAACTGCTTCCATGGAGCCAGTTTTATTGTCTGTTGCTCTAGGAACATAATTTTCATGTCTGCCAGTGCCTGTCAGTGTTGTTAAATAAAGGTGTTGTCATATCCATTCAACAGTTAGATATTAGATTACATCGTTCAAACAGACCACAAGAGTCTTCACCTGTCATCCAGCGGGTACCAAAAAGTTATCAAAGACCTCAAGATACCGAATAAGACAAACAGCAGAGGCCAAAATGAACACCCAACTTCCACTCAGGTTCTACTCAACGGTTTCTCCAGTGTTTATCCAATCTACATCCATCCAGATTTGAAACCTGGTGGGCACATACGTACTGCCAATGAGGTTCAAACTAGGCTGACGAAACAGCTGCTCAGTACACCCTGGTGGTTTTCAATGGTTCTCTGACTGATATCAATCCGTGATTAAAGTTGAAAAATAAGATAAATCCCTGTAAACATACTCTTGAAAGTAAGAGCTTTAGTACAGTAACACAAAAAAGAATGAATTCAATTATCAAACAAAACAATTAAAAGTACATTTTTAATTTGATGGTCGACATTCTTTATCGCCCAAAATATTGATCATAGTAATATCATCTTTTTGTGAAAAGCGTAAATGTTTTAGATTTTCTGAGTGACTTAATAGTTTGTGTAGTTTGGGGGGGGGAGGGGAATGAATTCCATTTCTGACACCAAACAGTCGTTTTTTCAAGTCACGCTTTTTTATTTCTTGTTTATCGATCTACATGCGACGGAAACACTCAGTTTCTATTGACATGTCGGCTCCCAGTATGAAAACCTCGCCGATTTCTGAAGACTAACAGTGGTGTTATTTCATCCTAAGTGAGTCTCATCAGTTGAATTTCTGGCCTAGCATTTCGGTCCTATACGGGTCAATTCAAGCAAATAACAACAGGTGCCTGTTGCACAAGAGGTAGCTACCATGGCTCAATGGCCTAGTGGGTGACTCTTTGGTACCTAAAACAGTGGGTGAAAAGTTCCAATTATAGTGTAAATATAACATCAATTGCTGGAGATTCAAGAAAATCATCTGAGGAGTCCTAAAATATGGGGTAATTAGCATCATAGGTTCTACTGATAGTCACCAGCAACAACCAACAATAACTTAAGTCGTTTGCTATGTTAAGGTGTAGGTAAAGTTAACTGGTGTAACGATCAAAACAAATATACCCGATTCTGAACTCTGAGAAGCCATCTTCTCATTCTGCAGTATAATTATTATTGTTTCTTCGGTTGTGAGTGTAACATACATCTTCGACAGTTTGTTGCCACTTTGTCCGATTTTCTGATATCCTGGTTAGCTGGCCCCATGATCACCCGTTTTCTCCGGTTTCCTGATCGTACAATCTCTTCCGTGTCAACTTCGAAGAAAAATAATCGCCGACTAGTCGTTTCCCATTCTGGTTTCACTTGAACGGTGGCCTGGCGAGCGATATTATTCAGTAGCCTCCTCAGTGTGCGTTCAATTCACCTTCACTTTCTTCCACATATATGCTTGACAGTCGGTTCTTGATTGGCTCTTTCTCGCAATTTCTTCATGCTAATTGTTTCTGGTCAGTCATTTCATCTTCAGTATGTAGTCAGACAGGAATACGCTGGACGACCGATAAGAAGACTCTAGAAGATCTGAATTTCGTGTATGGATGATATATGTCTAATGTCACACAAACTTGAAGAATTACAGGGGAAAACAAACAAAGTGACTGAAGAGGCAGAGAAAAAAGGACTCCAGGTGAAAATAAATAAGATGGAGGTGATGAAGATAACCAGTTAATAGCAACAGCAACAACAACCAGCACCAATCACCATCAACGGGAGAGATTTAACAGAGGTTGCCTCCTTCACTTATCTGGCCAGGAAGCATCGTTTCGACTATAGGCCAGTAGAACGGACGAAGATGTCAAAGTCAGAATTAGAAAGGCAAGATCCACCTTCATCAACCTGAAACCAGTTTGGAAATCTTCCACACTCAGCATAAGGAACAAGATTCGCGTTTTCAACACAAATGTAAAGTCGGTTGGTTCTTCTTAACGGGTAAGATACTTGCCCTGCATGTCATGAAGAGGATTTCCAACAGCCTGTTGCAAACGTTCATCAACAGCTGCCTTCTCTGGACCCATACTGAAGATAAAATGTTCAGAATTAATAAGTAACAAGAAACTATGTTAACAAGCTAAACAGCGAGAGCCGATCGCTCAACAAGTATGAAGGAGAAAGTGGAGATGGATTGGTCGGGCATACGTTGAGGAGGCCATCGAATGACATCGCACACCAGGCCGTTGCTCGGGTGTATTCCAAGAGGGAAGCGACAGGTGGGTCGTCAGTAAGAGAATGACATGGAGGAGATTGTGTGAGGAAGAGATGAAAGAGTTTGGTCAATCGTGGACCCAGCTGAAGAGGACGGCAGAAGATAGGACAAAGAGGAGATGTGTTGTTGAATTCCTATGTTCCACTCGGAACGCAATGGAATAATAATAATATCATATATAATACTAGTACCTCAATCAATGGTTGAGTGGTAGAATGTTAACCAACCACGCGGCAGATCCACATTTGTTTCCCAGCTGACGTACTTCAAAACTTCCTTAAGTTTATTCAGCTACAGTGAAAATAGAAAAGAGGGAACATTGCGTGTAAGCACGTAAGGCCAGCAAACTAATCTCGCTAAAATGAGACACCATTTCTATTGAAGCGTTTAATAGAATTATGCCTGAATCTCTGTGCTCCACTCCCACCGTGAACGAATGCAAGTATATCCGTGAAACAGTCTTAAAAAGCGTAACCATACGGATTTCCGCCTCAACCTTATCGTCTCGTTTGATCGATTGTTCACAATAACATATATATATATATATATATATATATATATATAGGTACATCTTGTGTGATCAGATCACTTTTTTTATTCTTCACTTAGTCTCTTTTATTCTTTGAAGTCTCATCACCAGTATTGCACACACACACACACGCACACGACTTTCGATCGATCCGAAGAGTGACTTCAACAAGTAGTCTGTTTTATACACTAGATAAAGAGTATATCAACACAAACTGTTACGTCATAAATCTTTCTGTCAACTGTTAGTTTCTTACAAAAAAATCCATTTTCAATTTTGTTTTTGTCTGTTACTTTTTCCACTGGAGAGAAGAAGTTTTTCTCCAAAAATAATAATAATAATGACAAGAAAAACTTGAATTTTCTTTGTCTTTGTTTTTTTTGTTTGATTCGACTGTTGTTTCGTCTTTACGTGACGTCATTTGCCCGTATGTAGGTGTAGTAGATGTTATGCGGAAAATTTTACGACTGAACGATCATTAATAGGCAAAACTTTGTAGACAAATATGTGAGGAGATAAAGACCTACACTAATCGCTTCATTTGTTTTTTCAAAATGATAGGACATCTATAAATTTTTAAGTGAATCAAAGGCATTTCATATTGATTTGTTTATTAGATATCACACACACAGGGAAACAGTATTACTTACTAGATGACAACGTTTTGAAGACATTTCATTATACCCCCCATTATAGATAAGATTTTATTTTGATAAATCACACATTGGTGTTATACAGTAATATTACATGGAGGATTTTATCATGAGCTGACATCAGTTAGAGAACCACTGGAAAAACCAACGGGGAGTAGTGGACAGCTGTTTCGTCGCACTAGTTTGGGACTCTTCATCAGTACGCATCCACCTGGCGAGGTTCGAACCCAGGAAATTCTGGTTACAAGGCTAGCGAGCTCGTAGACTATTGAGCCACTGGGACCCGATCCAATGTCCTTGAATTCTAGCTTCTACCGATTCATGACATAGCGCGACCATTTCGCAATGTCTTCTTTGTTGAGTTACTGCCTCATCTTCAACCTGCTGTACCCTACTGGTCACGGTAATATTTCATCGAAGAAGACATTGCGTAATGGTCGTGCTATGTCGTGAATTGCGGAAAGTTAGAATGCACTGACGATTGGATCGGGTCCTAGTGGCTCAGTGATCTACGAGCTCGCCTTATAACTAGAAGTTCATGAGTTCGAACCCTTGTGGTGGGTGCATACTGATGAAGAGTCCCAAACGGGGATGAAACAGCTGTCCAATGCTGCCAGTTAGTTTTCCATTGGTTCTCTAACCGACATCAGGTCATGATGAAATCCTCCATGAAATCAAACAAAAATCCCCACAAAAACCAATACTTGAAAACAGTAATATTAACTGATGATCACATTTCGAGCACAAACTATTGCCACTCATAATCATATCAAGTCACTCAAACAACGTTTTCCTTCATTTATATACATGAGTGAAACTTATGATTAGACATTTGAATAAAAATCAATATAGGATAATCTTCATTCAGAAATAATAATAATATGAGTGTTATTCATCAATTACAATCAGATGGGAAATAAGACGAGTGCTTTTATATTCAAAATAAGTAACTTTTTTGAATGCTGTGATGTGTTTGAATTGAAAGAGAATTTTGAGATTATTTGTTATCCTCCTCTGATTTGACTGAGTGAGTGGTGTTCATAATATCTTCCATATCTCTGGCATTTGCATTGAGTCATTTCTGTTGCCTGAACCAGGGAGGATTCAGTAATCAATCTCTCTCTCCACCTACCTATGCTACTTTATAGATTTTTGACTCTGTCCCACCCTACTGTCTGGTTGTGTTTTAATCCATGCAGTGCAATGTAGTGCTGAGTGCTTTTTTCTAAATAACTCATCTTCGTACTTATACTTATATCCCTAATACATTTCATTATAAGATTTAATAGTGTGAAATATTCCCATATCATATGAATTAAAAGTCAATCTGAACGAAGAATATTCTTTTAACAATAATTCCTTCTCTTCAGGTCTTTACGCCAATCATAACATATAATATTTGTTGTCATTACAAGAATGCGAACGAGTTATGCGATGGATACATATTTTAATGCAGAATAACCAATTAGTTACAAGATGGCGAAATAAATAGTATTACTGGTGAAGATTAAGGATAAAATAGAACATGAAAACCAGCAGAATTGCGTATACCAGATCAATTGTGGGGATTGTAACGCCGTTTATGTAGGAGAAACTTCCAGACAGGTGAATATAAAAGTAAAAGAGCATAAACAATGTTTAAAGGTGGTTCCAAAGACCTCTTCAGACTTGAAGAAGCTAGAAAAAAACTCAGCGATTGCGCTGCATTCGATAGAAACGGGACACAAAATTGACTTTGATAAGACTAAGGTTTTACAGAAAGGTTTTGGTTCATATAAAGCTAGACTGACTGCAGAAGCCCTACATATATGGGTGAATCCCAACAGTTTGAACAGACGTGAAGGTGTGATGTTAGCTGATGCATGGCAAATCTTGAATAATAAATAAAAATTGAATTTGTATCAACAATTAGTCATGCTTGGTCAAAATTCCCGACTGTTTACGTCTTCTTATGGAGAGAATAACAAATGTTTTATGGCTGTTCACCCACACACACATACACATACCATTGTATAGTGCATACACACATATATTTTAACAAAAGTAGACTAATTTTGAAAGTCTGAGGTCAAATTTTGATCTCAATTCAAACAATTTTTGTTTATTACACCTGCTGATACCTGTTTCATGGCTCATGATTGGACCAAGTTTCAAAAACAAGAGATGTTCCTTTTATACATAAACCTCTGTTATGTTAATTTCGATTAATTCCCCTGAAGTAGTTCGGACCACATTGCCGAACGAGAAGCTGGAATTCACCATTTCAATTTCGCTGAGATTTTACAAATATAATTTTTTACAAATGTCTACTTCTCACTCGGCGCTCAATTATTTTGCAACTATCCGGTCAAATCTTGGTCATAGTTCATATGAAATAGTTTTTGTGTCAGCTCAAGGTTATGCAGAGTTGTCAGATGAGTAGCTAGTACAAAGTGGTATGTATTAAAGAGGAGGAGATAGTAAGACTGAATTGAGAGAGATTCATCATGAAATAAGCAATATGTGAAATGAAACAACTGGAGACATATATTGAGAAAAGAGATAATATCATCACTAAGAATAATAAGTCCGGATAGTATTTGTGGAAAATTCGATAGTATTGAGAGAATGTTTGCGTGAAGGGTATAAATTATGACGATTAATAATAATAATAATAATTGCAATAATAAGCAAAGAAAGAAAAGAAACCAAGCGGATAAAGGGAAAAGGCAGTTTCAGTGAGAAGAAGAAACATTTATCCAAATTTAGGCATGGTAGGATTTCGATGTTGTTCATTATCACAAAATCGACAATAACCACACTGCTTCGGAACTTTAGTTTTATAGTTCCCTTCATTCTTTCATATTCCTAGTAGGAGTAGTAGAATTTTCCAGATCTCCGTGTAGGCAGGTGTCAAATTATTGCTGTTGTACGTGTTTTCAGTTGATTCGATAAATAAAGTTTCAGTAATCAATCTCTTCCTCCACCCTGCCGTTATATCAGATCTTCTGAGACTGTCATCTCATCCCCTCTTATAGTATAGTTGGGTGTAACTGCATGCTGTGAGTGCTAAAGCTGAACTGTTCTCCAAATTATTTTTGATCTTACTCGGGTAACTTAATCTAAATTTCTCCCGGTGTTTGTGCTTCGCTAATTTGGCTGACCGTGTTCTGCTACATTGGCTTGTATACTTGACTTCACAGTCACAGCAGGGTGTTAAGTAAACTGAATTCTTTGTCCAACGAGGTGTTATTCTAAATGGGTTTTGGGTTTGAATGTCACTTTTACTCCTGAACTGTTAGAAATTCTACATTGGGTTTTGGAGATGCCTTCATTGTATGGAAGTACTATTGATGATTTAAACCTTAGAAACCTTAAGTAGAATTCCTAACTTTCTAGGAAGAGAAGTGGAATTCTAAACCGCAAACTCATTTAGAAACAAATTATGTTGGTTAAAGTATCCTATGGAGCCATAAGAGACGAAGTAACTTAGTTTATCTAGTACCTTTCAATTACTGGTACCACACAAAGTAAGAGAAGAGAGTAGAGAGAGATTCAACAGAGAGAGAGATAATAAACAGAAGTGTGAGCGATGTAAAAAGAATAGTCATATGGAAGAACAATAGAATTTTACTGGATATGATAAATCACAAGGAATGAATACATCTTTGCCAATGACAGCGACGATTTTGAGCCAATTTATCGATTGTCCCCAGCCGTCATTGGTTCTTACCATCTTGAGGACCCCATCTAGGAAGTCTACAAGTGGCTCCCTACGTAGCCTAAACTAACTGTTGTGGATTTCGTTAACTGATGAAGCCATGCTTGTTTCGGTCTGGCCACCACTTACTCTTTTCCAAACTAATCCATCCTACGTTAGCTAACATTGCTCGTTGTCGTGGCAGGCGGTGGCTAGGCATGCTCTACCCATCTCAATCAATATAACTTTACAACCCTTTTGATTGACTTTCCCTCCTTATCTAGTAGTCGACCGATGCCTAACCTCAGTAGTGCTCACCATATTATACCTTATTATATTAACATGGGAGATAGAACACAGACACCTATGATCAAATACAGCTAACCTTCAATATTCATTTCTTCCACTTTCAATGGCTATGTCTCATTCACAGTCATATAGGAGGACGGAGCGAACTACTGGGCAGTATACACGTCAGAGATGGAGTAGGTTGGTTGGCATATGCAAAATGATCTTTCTGTGCCCGTGATGAGATTTCATTTGCAATCAACCCGCTGACGTTGGCTGATGCAACTTCCCCCTAAATAAGTGGAGTGGTCAACACGCTCAGCCAAGACTTCACTCCCTCTCTATCTTTAGGCTAGTGCGGTGAGAGCTGTCTGCTAGCCAAAATTATAGACAAACATTTAAGTCAATGTTTACGTCCCGAATCGGGGTCATGAGAAGAAAAACAATAACAAAGCCTAACCTTGAGGAAATCATCAAACAATCACAGCAGACTTCACATGTGCAAATACGATTCGCAGTGATATGGCCTGACTTTCTAAGAAACGGACGCAAAGAGATCACAGAATAACCTTCAGGAGGAAAACAACCAATCAGAAGATGTTGCTTCTCTGTTAACAATAACGCTTATAATAATGTACATAAAAATCTATAAAAATCTCTTGATTTTCTCAAATAAAAAATATCTGTTGCCTGGTCCTTGTCTTCTATTGTTACACTAACAGTGAGCTGATGTAGTCCAGTCCTGTAGCAGCATCTTACATTTGACAGAGGAAGAGAATCGCATGCCAAACATTCAAAGATTGCTGCTCCTCAAGGTATTCAGAAGACTCTGCATTTCGTCAGTGTCTTCACCTAGCAGGCAGAACTACACTATCCACATATTCTAAGTAAAGAAGATTATGCCTTTGTAATAAGTCAATCCCTGAGTCTCTGAAGTCAGTTAGGGTTAAGTATATTAGTCCATCTCTAATGAAATTCAACAGATATAAGAACAATGGGCATCCCTGACGGATACCACAGGTTGTCATCACAGCTGTCAGACAATAACTCTCGTTAACCTCTCACCTAGCTGGCTGCACGAGTTTTAGTAGATTTCCTTGTTCAGTGGGATGCATTTTCAGCTAGAAATAATCTAAACACAAAACGGCCGCTCGCTTGTTTGGAGCTGATTTTACTAACCATCCAGAGTTTGAGTGATTTGATGAAATAATCAGGCTGTCTGAACTTTGGGGGAACCCGTTGCACCCCTAATGAGCTCGATCCGAAGCGAGTGAAACAACCTTCTAGAGGTTTGATCACTTTCATTTGTTAGGTGTGAGTACTATCCAACTCCTCATATCAATCCATAAGTAATAAGTAGCATGACAGATCCTACTGAAGTGTATCAGCCTACTCCACTGACAGGTGGTTTGTAGTTACTCTCTGTTTTCACCACTGGTATTTTTATTCATTCCATGTAAACTTAAAGCCAAAAACAACATATCAGTTTCATCCAGGTTAGTGAAATTTATTTATATATATCCACGTAAAACAATAACCCTAATTACTGATTAAAATTTAACAATAGAAACAAACAGGCATCAAAATGCCTTACATCTAGGCAGATTAACTTGTCCTTCCATCATTCTTCTAGTAAAGTTTTTAAAAACAGAAGTTCTGGTTTTCTTAAACTCAAACTTTGCGTGTATTACGTAATTTTTATCTCATTGATTGACAGAATGTTTGACAAGAATTAATGACTCGGAATTTTGTCGACTTGATTAGGAAAATGAATAACTTTATCAGCCTATCAGGTGATTATTAAAATGGCCTTGAAGTCAAAGAATCAATCAACCAATCAAAATAAAGCTGACTAAAAGATGATGACGTATTATTAAGTACTTATTAGACTACTTTTGATAGTCAGTTTGAAGCGGCAGCTTTTTATGCATTCACAAACATACGCACACACACACACACACACAGTTCAGTGAATTGAAAATCTTGTAAATTATGCTTGCGTCAAACTATAAGTAGTGGATTCTTTCACCATATTATTTTCGTATTTTAAAAAGTGCTTCATTCATTTTGTCGGAATTCCGAAGAGTTATCCAGTGCAAAAAATTGAAACAAAATTATTTCACGTACTGTAAAACATAAGTACACGAATGTACAGCCTAGTTGATGACTTCGTCAAAAAAAAGAAAATTTTCTTCGCTGCAACCATCCTTTCAAATAACACAGTCTGGAATTTGAGAAAGCTGGACAGACTACTTTTTACTATTATTATTATTTCCTTGGGCTCCTAATGGGACAAAGGGCTTCGACAATACATTTTCGCTTTCTTCTATTTGGCGCCGTCCTCTCCAGCTGGGTCCATGATCTCTTATCTCCTCCTCACACGATCTCATTCATGTCACCCCCAGGCAACGCACTCGTCACTTCCTTTAGAATTAGACAAAAGCTAGAAAACAAATAAACTAAGTTTTAAGAAAAAGGTACAAACAGCGAAGGAAAAATTTTCTTTTCGACGATTTATTTTCATAAGTTGCTGTACAATCGTAATTATTTTAAACAAAAAAATCTTTAGAAAAATCAGATACTGGTAAACTTTGTCTTTGAAAAATTGTATTACATAATGTAAGGTGTAAGAAGGGATGACTAATTGTAAGTTAGAAAACAGGCAGAAGTTGGCATGACGTAATAAGTGTGAGATAATGAATAATTAATAAGCTCGTGTAGAATGGACAGGAACTAGTGGAAAGGCAATAGTGTTTTTATATAACATGTGTATGAAAAAGCAATGTTATTAATAAACAGTAATAGAGTGGTAATAAAATGTGGATGATGGGAATAATAATGATAATAAAAGTATTAATAAAATAAAATAATAATAATATTGAACTTACATAATAAAGGAAAGAAACAGAATTGTGTTAAGAACTTTATTCTGGCCATGGTAGGGCAAGAGAATGTATGTATCGCTTTTGGATGCAGAGGTCCGGTTTCAGACCTCGAATAGCTAATACTTCAGCTATGTACAGATGGCGTATGCGAAGTCCCTTTGTACGATATTGAGGGACTCTGTGTATCACTGTGAAGCATTCATGCAAGTGTAAGGGTCCTCGAATATCCGTACAAAGGGAATAATAATGATAATAAAAGTATTAATAAAATAAAACTAATAATAATATTGAACTTACATAATAAAGGAAAGAAAACAGAATTGTGTTAAGAACTTTATTCTGGCCATGGTAGGGCAAGAGAATGTATGTATCGCTTTTGGATGCAGAGGTCCGGTTCTCAGACCTCGAATAGCTAATACCTTCAGCTGTGTACAGATGGCGTATGCGAAGTCCCTTTGTACGATATTGAGGGACTCTGTGTAGCCCTGTGAAGCATTCATGCAAGTGGGGTTGCTCGATGTCCGGAGATGACAAGG
>OX235272.1:158223-244991 GCA_944472155.2 Trichobilharzia szidati
CTAGGAAGCATCGTTTCAACTACAAGCGGAACTGATGAAGATGTCTAAGCCAGTGAGTCAGCCAGAATCGGAAAGGCAAGTTACACCTTCATCAACCTGCATTTAGTTGAAAAACTTACTAAAGTCAGTTTAAAGAACAAGATTCGGATTTTCAACACCAGTGTCAAGCCAGTCGGATCTTCTATTTGTTACAGGATTTCATCATGAGCTGACATTGGTTAGAGAACCATTGGAAAGCATGAGAGCACTGGACAACTGGTTCGTCCTAGTTTGGGACTCTTCATCAGTACGCACCCACCGCCATAGTTCGAACCCAGAACCTTCTGGTTACAAGGCTAGTGAGCTTGTAAACCGTTAAGCCACTAGGACTCGATCCAATTTCCCATGAATTCTAACTTCTGCCAATTGATGACATAGCGCACCCACTAGCCAATGTCTTCGGCGATTATTTGTGTTTGAAACTTGGCACCAGCTTCACAAAAATCATTTCAAATAGCCATTTTCAGACTTTTATTAACAGCTAACCCCACTTTATGTTGAAGATCAAATAGCCAGGAAGAATTAACAACAAGAAACTATGGAAATGGAGTAACCAAGAATCTATCGCTGAATAAATATGGCAGAGAAAATGGAGATAGGTCGGACACACATTATTGAAACGGTCGAATGACATAGCTTGCCAGGTTGTCTCTCGAATTGAATCCAAATAGAAGGCGATGAGTTGGTCGTCGGTGCGAGGGTGACATGGAGGAGATCGTGTGAAGAGGAGATGACAGATTATGATCAGTCGTGGAGCTAGCCGGCTGAAGAGGGCAGCAACAAGTAGAAGAAATCGGGGATGTGTTGTTGAAACCAGTCCTGTGTTATACTTGAAACCCAAGGGAATAATAATATTATATCAGTTACAGAACTCCCACTAATAACTAAGGAGTACTGAACAGTTGTTTCATCCTACTTTGTGACTCTTTAACTCTTGGAACACATGAACCTACCGCTTGGGAGTGAATCCTAAATTTACAGGTAACAAACTGAAGTTGTTGAGCACTCAGTTATTGGAACCCAGTCCAACTGTCCATCTAAAATACCCGGATCGCAAAATCCTGGACCCATCGCTGGTTTTGGCAGACTGCGCCTAATACGCAGAAAACTATGCACAGTAACGAAAGCGGAACAACAGAAATTTGAAATGTTATACAACTGGTTATCCTTCAGTCAACAATGAGACAAAAATGCAGGTTACTGTCAGCAAATACACCTTTAATCGTATCTTTTCAATGTTCTGCTAACCAGTATACAATTGAGTAACGATTGCCTTCTTATCTCCTAACAAAAAGAGATCAGTGTGAATAAACAAAAGATTCAGTGTTCAACAGAATCGATAGGCCATAAACTATAAATTCTACTAATCTAGCATACGTAGAACAACCTCCAGACAATATCATCGGTAAGTATAATTCCTCAATGCTGATTCGGTGGATCTCAATGGTCACGCCTTCCCAATGGAACTCATGTCAGTTCATGTCATGCGTGTGGTCGCTACCGATCCCTGATGAGGTCATGCGAGCGTATTATTATGAAAGAGCTTCTCTTGAAATGTACAATGAATGTCCACTTTTTATTTAATAGGGAACTGTATAGACAAATCGACGGTGTGGCAATAGGGGCCTCAATAGTACCCATTCTAGCCGATATTTTCCTTGCAAAACTAGAAAATGGGCCTATGAAGGATGTTATTAATAAACTCGAATTTTATTGTCGGTACATGAACGATACTTTTTTGATTATGTAGAACGAAAAGGAAGCAAAGAACATCCTGTATAAATTTAATGAGGTTCATCCTGCAATAAATTTTACTATTGAGAAAGAAAAAGACGCTAGTATTTCATTTCTAGACGTCCTTATGACCAGAAAAGAGTATGGCAAAATAAGAAGAAGTGTATATAGAAAACCTACATCAACGGGCCAGTACACACATTTTCTCAGCTTTGTGCTCTTGAAATGCAAACGCAATCTAATAAATTGCTA
The DNA here is from genome assembly GCA_944472155.2 of Trichobilharzia szidati. NCBI lineage: Eukaryota > Metazoa > Platyhelminthes > Trematoda > Strigeidida > Schistosomatidae > Trichobilharzia > Trichobilharzia szidati. Next base: position 160,249 of record OX235272.1, read on the forward strand.
AGTCCACAGAGCAAGAGCAATTTGCTCGAACAAATGTCTTGACGAGGAACTTAACAATATTAAACGGTTGCTAAGTGAAAATGGTTATCCCGAAAAGTCTATTGATAAGAATATGAATCTAAAACCAAAGCAGCCCAAGTTACCAAAAGTTCCAAAAAATGACTTATTCCTATAGATGCAGTTCCTGGGAGACAACACCAGTAAGATTCTAACACAGAACCTTAGAAATGCGGTAAAATGAGCATTCCCTGCTGCTGAATTACGCTGTATCTTTAAAACTACTCCTCTTCTGCGTCCGGGAACAAAAGACAAACTGCCTAATTTCGCCTCTTCCATGTGTATGTACCAATTTAACTACTCCTGTGGAGCCAGTTACATAGACCATACAATTAGGCGCGTTTCTCATCGAAGTTCCGAACATCAGCCTGTGTGGTTAAGCAAAAGACAAACAAAATCGATTTGCAGCGCTATTCTTTCTCATCTTGTGGAGACGGAACACAAAATTGACGTTAATCATGCTTTCAGGGTCATTTACCGCATACCTACGAATCTCAATTTTGCTTTAAGAGCTCTACTACTAAATATTGCTGAGGCTGTGGGGATTCATATTAACAAGCCTAATTTATGCATCCAAAAGTAGTTAGTTCAGTCATTATCATTACCTTGGCCATCCAGGTTTGAATAATCCGGAAATTTTGTGAAATTTCCCTAATTTTATTTGATATTCTATTCGCTATTATATCTTTATTATTATTATAATTTAAGCATCTTTAATGAACTGTAATTGCATTGATCATACTTTACAAATCGATATTATTTTAAAACCGCTGACATTGTTATTAACTACTAATCTAGAATATTCTATGTATATAAACATATATATATAACTGTAGAGCCTGGAAGAGGAATTTATCGAAAAGAATATTCTTTGCTCGATTATTTTGTGTTTTATAGATGTCTGAATGAATATTTTTGCTATATTACCGAAGAGTCAAACAGTGGGACAAAACAGCAGTCTGCTTCTCCCTAATTCTCTAACCGCTATCAGTTCCTGGTATAACTTGAAACTAATTAAATTAAATGCCTGGAAAAATCACATAAAAACGAATATATATATATGTATATGTAGAAGATTAAACATCCTTTTTATTTACCTCCCAACGAACCTATTTAAAAAAATCTATTGTCAATCATTCTCCTTTTTAATCTGATGTTAAACAAACTGAATGAAATTGTTTACAAATTAAGAAAATAAAAATATACATAATGAGATTTATAAATTGTCTTCTTTGCACGTGAAATTTGTTTGTAAACAATAACAAAGTTTGAATAACAATTGTAAGAGATAGATAATGCGATTATTATGCTTACTTTATAGTTAGATACTCATCAGCTGCTATCGTTTTGATTTAGTTAGTAAATTTCATACATTTATTCCCCTTTATGTGAATTTGAATAAAGCCAGGACAACATAGTAGTTTGTGCAGATTAAAAGCTATCATCATTTGTTTATTTCGTTGGCCTCTCATCAGCTGTTTACAGCCTAAATACATTATTAGGTTCAAGCGCAGAAACAGTATTACCATACTTACATAAAGATTTCAAGTTTAAACAAAAATGGTAATGATAATAAAAATGATCACTTTATTCCAGACACTAGTAATCATACGGAACTGAAGTTTCGGTGTTACGCAATCAGATGAAGGAGAGGATGAAACCACCCAGTTACCAGGGCAAGGAAAGACTGGTAACCGCTTCTTTCTGAATATATAAATCGGGTTTCAGGTGCTTGATGGAGATGGCTTCGGCAAATTTGAGGAGAATATTAGTTAGTTGGAGGCAATTGGCCACAGGAAGCCTTGTTTGCACCAAGGTTTCGTGCTAGTTGGCACTCGTCAGCAAGGCGTGGTATCTGCAACCTTGAAGGTACACGAGTTCCTTCGAAGTTGCAGATACACCTCCTCCAGATATGCCTCCAAAAGTCTAATATCATCAAATCAATGGTCATCATGATGGCGAGCTACCTAAAATAGGACTAGACACATCACAGTAGTTACTAGTGTCCAATCAAAAAAAACTTGAGGAGAAATAAATTATCTTGCCTAATGATAATTTTGAATGATTTTGCGACGTCCACCCCATGACCTGTATCAAAGAGATGCTTGGTAAAAGAGTTCAATTATCCTTAAGTTTGCGAAGCAATCTCTAACAAGCGCATGAATCCCAATTTATGAGTCTAGAAAGAAGCGGTTGTCAGCCTTTTCTTGTTCTGGTTATTAATTGGATGTTTTCATCCTTTCTTTCATCTGATTATGAAACGCTGAAAGATTCCATTATGTATGATTATTATTGTTCGAGATAAAGTGAGTATTATTATTAACGGTGCATGCATATATTGATTTTTTTTATTTAAAAATGAACTCTGGGCAAGTATGTTAACATTGTTTACGTACATAAACTTAATAATGATTCCTTTAGGCTGTAAGCAGCTGATGAGGAGCCAACAAAGTAACCGATGATGGTACCATTTTATTCTACACAAATCACCTTTGTTCTTGCTTTATTCACATTAGTTATTAAAATTTAACCGTCAGTTAGCGAAAAATACATCCAACCCAGTGGAGTTGAAAGAAAAATAGCTTTAATTAACACTTAAATATATTCAAACAGATGACTTTTGTTTGCTGTAAAGTATCGATGCTTCATCATTTGTATTTTTCTCTACTCCACCCTTTTGTAATCTCTACTCCCATTAGCAATATTGTTAACTTGACCCACGTCCAATTTCTAGTCAACTATATTACGTCATCCGATTAACTTACTTAATTTTTAACTGTATTATCTCTACCCCCCACTCTTATTTAATTTTAACCACCACTCATTAACACTGTTGCCAACCTGATCTACTCTGAACTCTACTCAATTGTATTACGTCATCCAATTCACTTAATCACTGCATCGGTGGTAAAGCGGTTAAGACGCCCGCCAACCATGCACATGGTCCGGGGTTCGACCCCCGGCCGACGCACCCCTTTGCCTCGCTAAGCCAGAAATAATGCTGGTGAAGAGGGAAGTTTGGGCATGAGGCTAGCAACCCCATCCTGTAAAAATAAACACTGCTACAGAAACTTCTAGCCTCTAGCTTGAAGCCCTATGTCCCACTAGGAACGTGAAGGAACACAAGAAGAAGAATTTACTTCATCAATTTTATTTTATTAACGTTTGTTTACAGGCCAAATAATACTTATATTACGTAATTATCTTAACTTTATAAATCTTATGTACACACACACAAACAAAATTGTATATAAATGCGATTGTACAGCTCAGTGAATGAATTCGCCGAAAAGAATTTCTTCGCTGAACGCCTTCTTTTCTTTTATATGACTGAATGGGGATTTTCAAGTTACTTAATCGATGCAAATGTTATGACCTCCAGAGAATTATTTACTTAGAGCTTATGAGTCCCATATCGCGATGAAATATGTATCCTGGATTCAAGTGCTACAAAACATCTATGAAATTGAGACGATGAGCATTATCGTGGGCTTCTGTCCAGAAATCTATACGCCAACAGACGTCAGTCTATTTTGTTCAGGCTATAAACTGACTTACTGTGTTCACAGAAGTATGTCAGTGTTTATAACCTACTGGCTAACATTTTAACGAAATCTGATTTCCTCAGGAAACAACCGAAACGAAAAGAGCACTATTGGTGCGTTCATGCCTAGCCCAGTGGGCAACTACTTCAGGCCGATCACACATTGCCTGTTTGGTTTGATTTTTGGAGTCGCATTCGTATGAATTTCTCTTCTCGGTCTATAGATCAACAAAAGGTAATTCAGTATATGTCACTTTCGGGATTGACTATTTCTAACTGTCTTCCTCCCCCACAGAATGGAGAAGCAGCACTAACGGATTGACAGTCGTTCGCGGGAAACAACTAACTACTACTGTTGCATTCCTGTTCGTCAAAAACATGACTTCATCCTAAGACTAAAAACATAGTGTAAATGATTTACTCTACAGTGGCAAATGCTTTTAGTCTCATAGCTATCCAAAGGGATTATCACTTGGTAAGATCTGCAGGAATATTCGTGCCAGTGTAGCTGATTCAGTCACTGAGATGTGCAAACAGGATCTCCACGCGACGTTGGTTTATAAAAGTCCTAATTAAGTTTCTCGGACTCCTCGAGAGATCGAACTCAAGATCTCTAAGTAACAAGACAATCATTTCTACTATTCAGAAACTAAGACGAAATCTAAGTGCCTGTAAATTCCAGCTGTCGCCAATTTGTGCTATGTAGTCTCAACTCAACCTAAAACCAATCTGGAAATCTTCGTCACTCAACTCAGCATCAACAACAAAATTCGGATTTTCAATACAAACGTCAACTCAGTCAGTTCTTCTATACGGATGGATCAGAAACTTGGCGGGTCACAAAGAATATTTCCAACAGACTGTTGCAGACCTTTATCAACAGCTAACTGTCTTCGCTAGCTCTATACTGAAGATCAGATGGCCGGAAAGAATCAACAACAAGAAACTATAGGAACAAACAAAACAAGAACCAATCACTCAACAAATATGCAGGAGAAAGTGGAGATGGATTGGACACTCGCTGAGGAGGCCGTTGGGTGACATCGCGCGTCAGGCCATAGCTCGAGTGGAATCCAAAAGGGAAGCGGCGAGTGGGACGTCAGTGCAAGGGTGACATGGAGGAGATCGTGTGAAGAAGAGCTGAAACAGTATGGACTAACATGGATGCAGGTGAAAAGTACAGCAGAAGACAGAAGCAAGTGGAGACGTGCAGTTGAAGCCCTATGTTCCACTAGGAACCGAAGGGAACAATAATAATAATAATGCCATTTGAAAGCAAATAACCTCATGACCGACTAAGTAGACCCTACCCCTGACAATTTCTCACTAGAAATCAAGTCCACTTAATCATTCAATTGGTCACTAGCAATCCTAAGTAAGGTCGTTGGTTCCTACTGCCGAAGAGTTCCGAAATAGGACGAAACAGATGTTCTGGTTCTCTAATTGACATGAGTTTGTGATTCATCTTGAAAAAAAAGTAGATGAAATCTCTGCAAAACATCACATGAAAACGAATATATATATATGTAGAAGATTAAACATCTTCTTTATTCCCCCCCCCCCGTCGAACCTATTAAAAAAGTGTTGTCAATCATCCTCCTTTTTAATTTAATATTAAACGAAGTGAATGGAATTGTTTACAAATTGGAATAAAGGATAGAATGAAATTGATGAATGGGCTTCTTTGCATATGAATTTTATTTGTAAACATTAACAAAGTTTGAAAAACAATTGTAGGGGATGGATTCTGCGAATTTCATGCGTACTTTATAGATACTCATCAGCTGATAACACTCTAACTTGACATTTTAAATATACGCATAGGGAAAACAATCATTTAATTAAAAGGCATTAACTCAGAGAAGATGAGTGAAAAGTAATCTAAAACTACATTTGAAAATACCCTATGAGATGACTGCTTTTTGGTCTTTTTCTCATGAAAGGAGGAGTGTTCGTTCCAGGTGTCACTTTGAGTCCTAAATGAGGACAAGACATCCATCATGGCTTTTGTAAAATAACAAACCATTTATGAAACTGAGGTAACCTCGCCTAGAATACTAGCTCACTAGTTTTCTAGCCGGTCCTAAGCCCGGATAAAGTGGGAAGGTTGGGGCGTGATGCTAGCAACTCCACCCCCAAAACTTAAACAAACTGCTACAAAAATTTCAACGCACAAATATATTAAAAACTCTAAAAATACAAACAATAACCTTATTTTTTGCTGGAATCGGGGAAGTGAAATGACGCAGGCTGGTGAAAGCCTTCGGGAAGCCAGTCAGCCGATGTGACTTCTTTCGATGAAAGCAAAAATAAGGATGGGGACGTGGAATATTCGTACAATGTACGAAACTGGAAAGGCTGCTCAGGTAGCCGCAGAAATGAGGAGATATAAAATAGAAGTGCATGGAATCTGCGAGAGCAGATGGAACGGATGTGGAAGGAGCCAACTATCAACTGGAGAGACAATAATCAACTTCCGTCACCCAGAGGACAATCACGAGCATACCGAGGGAGTAGCCATCATGATGTCACCAACAGCGGCTAAAGCTCTCATGCAGTATGGACAAATCTGCTCCAGGATAATGACAGCCAGGTTCAACTCAAAAGGAAAAAAGGTTACAATCATTCAGTGCTACGCGCCTACAAACGTGTCAGAACAAGAGAAGAAGGAGGCCTTCTACAGACAACTACAAGCAGTAATGGACAACGTCCCAAAGAGCGATATCAGAATCCTTATAGGTGATGTGAATGCGAAACTGGGAGGAGACAATACAGGAAGAGAACTCACCATGGGTCGTGAGGTCCTCGGTGAAGTGAACGACAATGGTGGACTCTTCTCAGACTTCTGCGCCTTCAATGATTTGGTGATTGGTGGCAGTGTGTTCAAACACAGGGATATACACAAGGTAACATGGATTTCACCAGATGGACACACCAAAGACCAGACAGACTTCATTTAAATCTCAAGGAAGTGGAGACGTAGCCAACTGGACACAAGGTCGAGGAGAGGAGCAGATGTGGGTTCAGACCATCACCTAGTACAAGGGACTTTCAACGTGAAGCTGAAAGCCTTGAGGATAGCTGGAGATAGGCCACAATGCAAGTTCGACACGCAAAAACTGAAGAACACAACCACAAGGGACATTTTCACTGCAACTGTTAGAGCAAAGCAGGAAACACTACGTGCGTCAGGCCCTCGAGTGGAACCCAAAAGGGAAGCGGCGAGTGGGATGTCAGTGCAAGGGTGACATGGAGGAGATCGTGTGAAGAGGAGCTGAAACAGTATGGATTAACATGGATGCAAGTGAAAAGTACAGCAGAAGACAGAAGCAAGTGGAGGCATGCATTTGAAGCCCTATGTTCCACTAGGAACCCAAGGGGACAATAATCATAATAATATGAAACTGAGATCACGAACATTATCACCATGGGCTCCCGTCTAGTGTCTTATATACCAACATTATTCAATCAACTTTATCCTGTTTATAAATTCATTAGCCTACTGACTCAAAATGCTTAAATGCGTGTTTCAGTGGTCACTTCTTCCCATGAAGTCTGCATTATGGAAGTTGACTTCTCCTTGATATACCTGACATGCAGGGAGCTTTAATCCTATAGGACTGCAGAAACCAGGAAACAAGAACTAGATGCTGAGTACAAATAACCTGTTTAAGTTGATTTTTGGAGTTCTGTTCATATTAATACCTAACCACTGGTTATTGACAGCTACTAGATATATTGTGACATATATATTTCCCTGTCGACCTTTTCTTATTCTCCTCCTAAGAGCAGGTAGATAGCATAACTGGTTTACTAGTCGCTCAAGGGAAAAACCGTGCTGATGCTGTTACGTCCCTACTCTCCAGCAATACGTACATCTGCCTGAGGCGCCCCCAAACATAGTGTAAACTATTTTGTGCAAGGATGCTAACTGCTTCCATTCTAACCGTTACCTAAAGCATACGCATCTCACGTGAGGACCTTCAACAATAAATTTTCCTTCTGATGTAGCTCGTTGAGTCGCAGTGATATGCAAACCGGACTGACATATAACGGCACCAACTTTCAGTCGGTTTATAAGTTTCAGTTATGAAACAAACAAAAGATTTAAGAGTATTTATTTTGAAATCTCAATGACTGATGAGCTATTAGATTCGCATGTTAATATCTCTCAACCTAGACGTGAATGGAATATATCCGCGGTTACCTGCTTGAATTTTTTTATTTATTTTTTTATTTTTGATTTACAGCTTGATTCCACACCGTATTTTCAGTACAAGTATGGAATTTTCAGCATGGATATCGGTAGCCCAAATTCAGGCCGACCATAGATATCGGGTGTGCGTCGGCAGGGGTTCGAACCCCGGACCATGTGCATGGTCGGCGAGAGTCCTAACCACTGTGCCACCGACGCACCGACGCCGTCGGAATTCCCATCCATCAAAATGCTACTTAAACCTTTCTGCATTTATTATTGTTTTATTAGTGCAGTTATATCAATGGATCACTACCTGGACTCGTACGCATAGTTAATTAGCTTTAAGCTAAACGATAGGCACGTTTTCAAAGAAATGAAGAAAAAAATCCACAGTAGTGGTTCCCTCTTTATATGCAAAAACGCCACACCACATAGTATAATTCAGATAATCAATTTACATAAGGCAAGAACAACAGTGGGTTGTGCAGAATAATATGGTACCATCATTTATTTCGTCGGCTTCTCATCAGCTGCTTACAGCCTAAATAAATTGTGAGGTTTACGTACAGAAAAGTTCTAACATACTTGCAAATTTTACATGTTGTCAGTTGACAAAAAGTTCCACAATCAGTGAAAAGTGCTCAGAAAATTGTGCTTATATAGTTTTTACACAGGCAGTTCAAGTTTAAACAAAATAAATGTATGCATACAATGGTAAAGGAGTTACTTAATAAAGACGAGAGGTGAGTAAGATGATGAGTAACTAATAAATTTGGTAACGATGTACTGAGTTCAAATCACGTCACAGAAACAAAAGACAAGCAATATTACAGATTACATAAAAAAAAGGGGTGAGGTTAAAGACAAAGATTACGTAATCAGAGTAAAGAATAAAGAAATCCAGTTACCTTGGCAAGGAAAGACTAGCAACTGCTTCTTTCTGAACACATAAATCTGGTTTGAAGCGTTTGATAGAAATTGCTTCGGCAAACTTGAGGAGAATGGAGCTCCTTTGTCTATTGATAATTTTAAAGGATTTCTCCATTTCCACCTCATGACTCGTGTCGAGGAGATGCCTGGCGATGGCATTGTTCAAACAAAGCATTTGTTCCCTTTCGACTTAAGCTTTTTGGTCCGTGTTCAAAAAATCGTAGATATGCCCTTCTTTCTGTCCCACCCATGTAACTGCTCCCACAGATACATGTAAATTTGTATATACAGTTGGAGCTAACATGAGAACGATATCTATCGATTTTTGATTGCACCAATGAGCAAGTTGTTCGATAGACGGGAACGAGCTTAGCTGCAGGATAGGCTATAGCTAGTGATGTACTCAGTCTTGTTTTGATCATCGCTGTAATGTTTTCACCTTTATAATCAAGCTGAAAGTAGATTTTTAAAACAATTAGTTCCCTTTATGAATTTAGATAAAGCAATAAGAAGACGTAATTCGTCTGAATCGTGTAATGTATTTGCGCAACACATTTCGAAAAATCTGATCACACACGGACTTGTCGTAGGAATATATATGAAATTAATAAAGAGGTAAGAGGTGAGAAAATAGACTTAGGTCAAGTTTAAAGGACATATTCAAGGTCAAAGTAACAATGAAGACCACTAAACCAAATAACAGAGGTAATAGTACAACTGCCATGGTATCAAAACAAAATTTACCAAGGAAGGTTTAATGTGATGACGAATTGTTGCTTTGAAAGCATAAAGGTGGCTTAAACTTTCTAATTGCTAGGGCTTCCACAAACTTTAGGATACGCCCCAAACACGTTTTATAGATAGGTTTAAAAGATCTGTTAACGTCAATTTTATGTCCTGTTTCTATAATATGTTTTGCAATAGAGGAGCTAGGTCTCCTGTTCTCACCATTTATGGGTTCTGAAGATTTCATTTGTTTCTGGAGCCATTTAGGAATATGCTCTGAAGCCCTTAATTGCAGAGATTTTAAGTTTGTGGAAGCTCTAGCAATTAGAAAGTTTAAGCCACCTTTAGGCTTTCAAAGCAACAATTCGTCATCACATTAAACCTTCCTTGGTAAATTTTGTTTTGACACCATAGCAGATGTACTACTACCTCTGTTATTTGGTTTAGTGGTCTTCATTGTTACTTTGACCTTGAATATGTCCTTTAAACTTGACCTAAGTCTATTTTCTCACCTCTTACCTCTTTATTAATTTCATATATATTCCTACGACAAGTCCGTGTGTGATCAGATTTTTCGAAATGTGTTGCGCAAATACATTACACGATTCAGACGAATTACGTCTTCTTATTGCTTTATCTGAAAGTAGATTTGCTTTTTTTCCACTTTGATTTGTTATACGTTTGTGATTTCAGATCTTTTAAGCTTGTTGATGAACCTTTGAGGGTACCCATTGCTCTTCAATGTCTTCCCAAGAAACTCAAATTCTTCCTATAATTTCTCTATAGAGCATATTTACAAGTAAATCCTGTATGAAGCGGAAATATTTTGAAATCAGACACGCTGAAAATATCTGTACTGTATGTTTACGTATTGTCTGAAATAAACCTATATTATTATTATTATTACTCCCATAGGTTCTGAGTTAAACATAGGGCTGGCTTCAACAACACATATCCACTTCTTTCTATTCTCTGCCATCCTCTTCAGCTGCCTAGATCCACGATTGCCCATAATTTCTCATCTCCTCCAACTCCTCAGACGATCTCCCTCAAGTCACCCTCTCACCGACGATCCACTCGTCGCTCCCCATTCAACTTCCACTCGAACTGTGGCCTGCATTGATCACGATCCCATTAGATGGCTTAGTCATCCTAAATATCCTATTATTCCCTTGAGTTCCGAACGGAACATTAGACTTCAACAGCAGGTTTCCACTTTATTCCATTCTCTGAAGTCCTTTTCGGCTAGGAACACGATTGCCCACAATCTCTCTTCTCCTCCTCACACGATCTCCACCATTTCACCCTAGCACTGACAACTCACTGGGGTTCCACTATAGCGATGGTCTGCACTGAACGCGATTTCATTCTACGATCTCCTCAACGTATCCCAAACCAATGCATCTCCATTTTCTCCTACATATTTGTTGAGCGATCGGTTCTTACCTGTTGGTTTGTTCCCAGCCAGACAACCACAGTTTCTTGCTACTAATGCTTTATGGCTGCTCATTTGATCTTCTGTATGGAGCGATGATGAAAGTCTGCAACCTGTTATAGATCCTTTTCGTGATATGAGCGTCAAGTTTCTGACTCGTATAGAGGGATCAACTTCACATTAGTGTTGACAATGAGAATCTTGCTCCTTATGCTGAGTGCAGAAGATTTCCAAGCTGGTTTCAGGTTGATGAAGACGTATCTTGCCTTCCGATTCTGAATTTGACATCTCCATCTGTTCCGCTGGCCTGTAGTTCAAACGATGTTTCCTGGCCAGATAAGTGAAGGAGGCAACCTCTGTTAAATCTCTCCCGTTCATGGTGATTGGTTCTGGTTGTTGTTTCTGTTGAATGGTTATCTTCATCACCTCCATCTTCTCTGTGGGCACCTGCCTCTTCAGCCAGTTTGTTGTTTTTTGCCTGCTAATCTTCAAGTGTGTATGACATTCGAAATAAATCATCCACGCGCGAAATCCAGATCTTCTGGATGGAGTCTTCTTATCGGTGGTCCAGTAGATGCCTGTCTTCTCATTCTCTGTGCACAGTCTTCCGCTTAATCCAGTCCACCACAATTAAGAATTTCATCGGTGATAAAAGGCAAGCCTACTCCTTTATTCCCTTCGATCGCCTCACTGAGTTTTCTGTTGTCGATCACTTGACATGTAGTATTGTCATATAGCCAGCTGTTGAATGAAGTTGATGAAGAGTTAGGCACTGCATGCCGTAATGTTAAAGCAGGTTTCAAATTACTTCTTATTGAACTCTATCTGTCGAAGGCCTTCACAAAGTCGATGCAACTGAGGTACAGGTTTGACTGCCATTCTATTCGCCCTCTGTCCAATGATGATCTGTTAATTTGCGATTTGATCAGCACATGACTTGCCTTTCTTAAATCCACCTTGTTCCGTTGGATGGCGGAGTTCTGTATCCAGGCATTTTTTTCTCTCTCCAGGATGATCCGACTTGGTATTTTACTTGGCGTGGACAACAGCATTATTCCATGCCAGTTCTTGCAGAGGTATTACTCATCCTTCTTTGATAGTTTAACAGGGTAGGCAGCCTTTTTTCCAATCGGTAGGGACCTTACCTTCCTTCCAAACCTTTTGCAATAATGGCGTGAGTAAATATATATAACATTTTCATTAATTAATAAATCAGTAAACAATAGGATGAACTACTGATTACTCTGAGTAGTCTGTTCATATTACACAAATATTTAGAGCTCAATTCCACTGAACAGTTAATATCTTTTTTTAAGATGTACATAATACTGAAGTGATGAATGGAAAACTAGGGACTGACGAGATACTTTTTAGCCTATATGATATTATCTTCATGTTCAGACATGAGACAAATACACTGTAACGTGTTCTTCAGGGTTTGTCTGCACATTGTTCTGATAATAAGGAATAAATGTGCTGAGAATACTGTGTTGCAGAAAAACAATTGAGTATCAACGACGTGGAGAGGTGATTATCAACTGATTAGAAGTTGTCAGTGTTGCTGAACATTGAATCGTTTGTTTATTCGAATTGGTCTCCATATTGGCGGGGGAAAAGAAGGCTATCATTGATTAATGGTAGATTGGTTGGTAGAAGGTGGGGGAAATACCATCAGAAGTATTGCTATATATAATATTAATGTTTATTCACAAACTTTGCACGCAATACTTGTAATTCCGTCTCTTTATCGGAGGAAGAATAAACAATTGTATCACCACACCGCTGTCTATTGTTCCGCGTCAGTTACTGTGCATAGAAATCTGCGCATTCATCTTAGTCTTCTGAAACCAGAGACAGGTCCAGAATCTTTGCAATCTGGATTTTTTTAATGAAGTGTTTTAAAGGCTGTTTTACAAATTCGAAATTTTTTTGATGGTAGCTAGCAGCAGGATCCTGGAAACGCGTTTCGTTTTTCTTGAAACTCATCAACTGTATCTGCCTTTTTCCATATTGCTTGGTCAAGCTTCAGTGCGAAATCCGTCATTCAAGTAGGAGTAAATGCGTTTACTCCACTCTGCTGCTAAATACCATCAACTAAACAATAATGTAAATTTAGTTTAAACCAGAAAACAAATTAAAACTGACTCTTCGAAGCTTATCTATGTACCCTCGATTTCATTATATAAAAAATCTATTGATAAAAGCCTGATTAATTTTTCAAGTATTGGTTTTTGTAGGGATTTTGTTTGCTTGGTTAGAGGATTTCATCATGAGGTAAAATCACTTAGAGAACCATTGGAAAGCCTGCAGAGAGTACTGGATAGCCAGCTGTTTCGTTAGCCTAATTTGGGACTCTTCAGCATTATGCACCCACCGGGGTTCGAACCCAGGACCTTCCGAATACTTTATACAAAAGTTGAAGAGTACTTGTTACTGCACTTTAGTTGTGTTTATTATTGAAGGATTGTACAAATTCAAAATAACTTGCTCCGAAAATGTGTCTAGAAATGGGTTCGAGGCTGTTGATGGTAACGACTTTTGTAGCTTATATATCACTCATTTTTTCAATAAGGAAGGCATGTTATTCTATTCTCACTCATGTGTGGTTTGATGGACAAGCTTTAGAATGCTTCTAATAGTGTTGAAATCTTCAGTCTACTCGGAAATTCGCTGTTTCATGGTATAAGTGCGCACACAGATTCTCAGAATTACAGGAGAAAACTAACAAATTGGCTGAAGAAGCTATCAGCGCAGACAGGACTCCAAGTGAACATAGAAAAGACGGAAGTGATGAAGGTAATCAGCCGACAACACCAACATCCAACAATCACTATCAGCGGGAGAAATTCAGAAGGGGACGTGTCTTCCACGTATCTAGGAAGCCTCGTTTCAACTACAAGTAGTAGCACAGATGAGTATTTATGTCAAAATCAGAGCCAGAAAGGCAAAACAGATCTTCATCACCCTGAAATCAGTTTGGAAATCTACATTAATCCCAAAAAAACAAAATTTGCATTTTCAGCATCAATGTAAAGTCAGTCATTTCTTCTGTATGGGTCAGAAAGTTGGCGCCCGCATCACTAAAAGTATTACTAACAAACTACTGAAGACTCTTAACAACAGTTGCCCTCTTCTCTAGCTCCATGCTGAAGACCAAGTATTCACAACATGAAACTCTGGGAACGAACCAAAAGAGAACCTGCTGCTCAATGAATATGCCGGAGTAAATGGAGATAGGTTAGATACTTGCTAAGGAGGCCGTTGGGTGACATCTCGCGCAGTGCAGGCCATTGCTCGTCTAATAAATTACTGGAGGAGAAATCTTCACCTCAGAACGGTGAAATCAACAATCTCAGGTCAATGGCGATCGATAAAACAAACTGGGTTATCGATCTCTCAACACATATATTAAGTCCTACAGAAATAAGTGTATTAGAAAAGCGACTAAATTTTAGTTTAGCTGTAGACAAGCTGAAACCTGAGGTATTCATCCCTAAATAGAAATAGCACTAAGTGGGATAGACAAAACTACGGCTGATGAAGTACGGGCACAATGTGCACTAACATTAAAACGACAAAAATGTGGAAAACCCAACCTGACAAAACAAGAGATAGAAGCCCTAAAACACCTTAAGAATAACAAGGATATAGTAATCACAAAGTCAGACAAAGGAAATGCAACAGTAATATTAGACAAATCAGACTATTTGGACAAGGTGAATACTCACATACAAACAGGACCATATGAGGAAATTAAGAAATCAATAAACACCGTTATGAACAAGGTTAAGAAATCCATAGCAGACCTTATACGCCGAATGAAGCCGTTTCTAGGCGAGCCTTAAATGGTTTAATTTAAAGCCCAAAACTAATAACCCCAGTAGAATGGATGGTATTGTTGATATCCCATTAGGCCTACAGTTCATTTTAGAAATTCACCTACTTATGAATTATCTAAATATTTAGTCATGGTATTAAACCCTCTTAAAAGCCACTCAAAATCCAGGTCATTGCTTGAGTGTAAGGTGAATGGGAAACAACAAGTCGGGTGTCATTTGGAGATGACTGTGTGAGGAGCAAATGAAAGCTTATGGATAGTCGTAGTGCCAGATAAAGAGGAATACAAAATCAATGGAATGGAGATGTGTTCTTGTTCCACTCAGCAATAAACGGAATAATAATAATAGCGAGTGCACACAGCTGTCTTCTGATTCATTATACACGCCAGTCTAACAGACAGAGTTACAGCATTTGGTTGAAGATGGTTGTAGGCAACGGGTGGGAGATCTTGAGCCCAGGTTTTGTTCTCAGTGGCACTTGTTAGCAGGATGTATCTTCAATCTTTAAAGAAATCATATCCCCTCTAACATTCAAACTGAAGTCACTCTGTGCTGCGGTTAGGGACGTAGATGTTCAGCTATTCGGGTTTGCATGGTGGTTACATTACACAAACGTAAGTGGTAGAATTCAGTCTACACCAAAGTGTGACTAGATATATGACAGTAGTCACTTCCTGATGTCTGCTCAAAGTAAAACATGCGAAATTTTGTATTACTTCACTGTATCAGCTAAGTAATGCAAGTCAAATCCTACCACTGGTATTCTAAAAGCCATTATCAAGGGTAAAAATTCGAAAGAAAGTGAACTTAGTAGCTATTTCACATGTCAAAAATTCGTCAGTTTAATGAATTTGATCACAGCTTGACCAATTATTGGACTTTATTATCATCAAACTTATCGGATATCCCATGTCACTAAACTAACAGACATTCAATTATAATAAACACGGTTCTTCTTTATTTCAAACGCTGTCTAGATTGACGATGAAGGCTTCACAATTAGACTAAAAATGCAAAGCCACTGTTTGAGCTGCAAATTATGTGCGACATTGAAAATGTGAGATAGCACGTCTGAGTCACAGGAAGGAGATATGTGTAGCATAATAAATCTTATATATATATAAACGTGCTTGAATTTTCCTTTAACGATGCGTCGGTGGCACAGTGGTTAGGATTCTCACTGACCATGCACATGGTTCGGGGTTCGATCCCCTGCCGGCGCACACCCGATATCTATGGTCGGCCTGCAAAATGTAGGCTACCGATATCCAAGCTGAAAATTTCATACTTGTACTGAAAATACGGTGTGAAATCAAGCTGTAAATCAAAAATAAAATAAAAAAATAAAAAAAATATACCAAAAAGAATACCCGATGGAACCTTAAGGAGGTCAATTCGCAAAAAACCCACAAGGAACCGTCAACTAATAAATTTCTACAATTGGCTGCCTGTTGAAGGAAAACGGAATTTAATTGAATCTCTTACCACTCAGATATGACACGTCTGCAGCCCTGACGCATTAGAAGCAGAAGCGAATCCTCTGAAATGATCCCTCATCCAAAATGGATACCTACCAAGATTCATTGACAAGAATATCCAATCAAATGTCTAGAGAAACGAAACATTTCTTATCCCAAAGAAGAAGAAACTTTACAGGAAACTGGATTTCAAGAGAGACCTAACTTGAGATATCTTTTAGAAAAATATTTTCCGCAGCTATACTCAGAGTACTGTTGTCTAAACGTCCATTGGTCTGCAGAAGCATGGAGGATAGGATCTCGTATCTGACTACTTTTGTGTGCATATACCAGTTCACCGGTTCTTGTGAATTTAGATATATTGGTCGTTCGACGCGTATCCTGTCTAAAACGTTCTAAGAATATGATCTTTCATGGTTTCAGAAAGGTAGGAGTGGATCTAAAATGAATGGGATAATCGAGCACTTTGCCAGCCCTGGTCATTCTGTTCCAACAAACGCCTACTTCACTGTTAAGTACAGAATGAAGAATAACCTGCCAAAGGAAATACACTTTCGTCTCTTTTGTATTTTTGAAACTCTGGCCATCCACTTACAAGAGCCAGAGTTATGCATGAATAAGGAAGCTATCCAAACACCTTTACTACCGACAAGATTTATCAGTAGTATATAGACGTAGATTGATAAGAAGTTACTGAAAATTATCTACAAATGACTATCATAAAGACTCATTGAAACATTCATCATGCGTGTGGATACCTGTCGCTGACTCAATGCTGTGACAATCCTGTCAACCAAAAAGTGTTCAGCTGACAAAACTTAGATTTAAAACATGGATCTTGTGACAACAGCTGTGAATTTTAACATCCGTGTCAAAATGTAGGATTCATGTGGACAGCTAAAGGCATCTATGTAGTAGGAGAAGTGGTAAAGCCTTATCACTGCCACTGTAGGTTCCTTTATTCGCTTTATAAACTCCGAATATGACAAAAGGCTTCAAACATTGAATTTTCAGCAGAGGTGTTGTCGTTTATTGTGTTGGATCTAATGATGTCTCATTTATAATCATCCTTGTGATTTCAGTCTGTTAGAAAGTGACAGAAAATCCCTATATTGAGTCATAAGAAGAAGGCACAAACAGCGAAGAAAATTTTCTTTTCGACGATTCATTTTCATGAGCAACGGTTCTTAAGAAGACTCTCTTCACGAAACTAGAATTCAAAGGTGCTGTCGCAGCGGAAATTCTCAGAAACCGCTTTTCTAAATATCTGAAGAAGACATTTCCAACATCCACCCTACGTATCACATTCTCCTGTAGACAGTTAATCCAGTCTAACGTTAAGGATAAGATACCGCCGCTTCTTGTCACTTCAATGTATATTTATCAATTTACTTGCCCGTGGGGAGCAAAGTATATCGTCCGTACGCAACGTCAAGTCCGCAAACGTATTCTGGAACACTTTCCAACTTGGTTAGCCAGAGGAGAAAAGAAGAATGGCAGCAGCTCTATTTTTGAACACCTTGTCATCTCCGAAAATCGAGCACCCCCACATGAATGCTTCACAGTGCTACACAGAGTCCCTCAATATCGTAAGAAAAGGACTTCGGATACGCCATCTGTACATAGCTGAAGCATTAGCTATTCGTGATCTGAAACGGGACCTCTGCATTCAAAAGCGATACATGCATTCTCTCGCCCTACCATGGCCAGAGTAAATTTCTTACCACAATTTTGCTTCTTTCCTTTTTTGTGTAAGTGCACTATTATTATTATTGTTATTACTACTATTATCTTATTATCATTATTATTCCCATAATTCACATTGTATTGCCTCTCTATTACTGTTTCTTGATAACATAGCTTTTCATACATATTTTATACAAAAACACTTTATAGCCTTTCCACTAGTTCCTGTCCATTTTACACGAGCTTATTGATTATTCATTATCTCACACTTATTACGTGATGCCAACTTCTGTCTGTTTTCTAACTTATAATTAGTCATCCCTTCTTACACCTTACATTATGTAATACAATTTTCCTAGGACAAAATTTACCAGTATCTGATTGGTCTAAAGATTTCTTTGTTAATTATAATTACGATTGTACAGCTCATGAAAATGAATCGTCGAAAAGAAAATTTTCTTCGCTGTTTGTGCCTTTTTCTTACGATAGAAAATCGGCGAAATATAACGACTGCCCTTTATCCTGCAAATGTCATCTTTCTTAATTTATTAGAAGAACAAAATTTAAATTTGTCAGAGACTATCGGGAACATAACAATACCAAATATAATCCATATATTCATAGTTCCATTGCTTTCGGAGTGGCACATAAGACTTTAAAGCCTGAGACTTATCGATCTCTCTGATAGCACTGAACCACTGATGCACCAAGGGTGTGACGGATGTGAGCTTCGTATCAACGCTCACATCGTGGATCAGGGCACCCATGAAGATTACTCTTGACTACTGACGTCTTTTGGAAAATCACTCCCTGCCTACTTGTAAGTAGTATATGTGGCATCAAATATAAGCAGTTGACTGGATCAAGTAACTTCCGGCCGTTTCACCGTAAATAAGTGATGTATCATGGATATATCCTGCACTTCATGAAGCGACTGATATCTGTACTAACACCAGTTTCCACCTTTATCATAACTGGAAAGGGCAGCATTTCGGTAAAATTTAAAACTGTCACTTTCCTAGCAATCCTCATTTTTAAAGGATAATGCAGTCTTTAGGAATTCCGGCTTCAAACAACTGATCCACACGTGAATGATTGCGTCACAAGATGGTAATAATGGTGATAGGCAGTTCTAGTCTTGGAAAAGACTGCCATGAGTGTGTTCACTGCCCCTGTGAAAAACTCAGTCAGTGGGGTACATCGTTATGTACTCGTTCGTCCAGTGGTCCAGTGAATAACGCTTTAGTGTGTCGGCAGTTCAGGGTATGGTGCTCACCAATCACGTGTGATTCCGTAGTTTATTGAAAGCATCTGCAAGGTTGGAGAAGGAGGAGAGTTGGGCGTGAGTCTAGTAACCCAACTTGTTGCAAAATCAACACCGCCCCTACTGAAACTTCGCTGCTTGACATCCTATATTCGTATAATAATGATGATAACAACGAAGACAATTGATCATGTAATCAATAATGCAAAATTATGAAAATCAGGACACAGCGAAGAAAATAAAAGAGTGAAAACTGTACTGAGGGAAACTAAAGCTTTTCTATTTTCGCCGAATTTTTCTGCTTAACTGTACAGTTGTAAGCAAACATTGGAAGTTGTAGAACATTCCAGAGGTATTTCCGACCAGGTTCCCGAAAATACACTGAATAACTGAAACAGGTTTTTCATATGGAATAAACAAGGATATAAAAAGTAAGCGAATAGACAGGAAGTGAAGAAAAATGAATAACTGATGACATAACAAGGAATTTATGTCGAATAGTTAGTGAGCTGTTTACAAGGACGATAACGAAATACAATGGAGTTTGATTTGAGTTAGATCACAGATCGATATCCGTTAAGGAACTATTGAAAACCTTCATGGAGTACTGGATAACTGTCTCTCGTCCTCCATCCTTGGGACTCACTGTCAGTATCCACTCACCGGGATTCAAACCCATGACCTTCCGGTCACAAGGCGAGTTCGTTGACAATTCAGCCACTGGGACCCAACTCACTAGCTAGCCCATGAATTCTACTCTGTATCGATTTGTGATTTTAACTCGACCACCAGATTCTGACAACCCACTCAGGAGTGAGGACAAATACCCTCTGGTAACATCCATTGGCTGGTGATCGCATTAAAATCACGAATTAGCAGACGTTAGAATGGTTCACGACTTTGCCTTGTAACCATGAGGTCCTGGTGTGGTATGTGCTGCTGACAAGATTTATCAGTAGTATAGAAAAGAGAACTTCATCGGCATTAAAAATATCAAATGGCGGAGGGATAGATGTGACGTCAAAAAAGGGGAAATGAACCAGTACTGTGGCGAAACATGGGCAACACGAAAAGAAGAAGACAAAGAAACACAATACGAAGGGGAGAAGCAGCACAATAACACGGAAGATCTTTGCAAACGGCGATTTGGAGATAAGGTGTGCATAATTTCCCTATATAGAGATATCAAATAGCAAATAAAGATTCCTTATCGACTCTCATATTTTCCACCGTTGCACAGGATTCAAACTCTTGCAGTAGGTGGGTGCTTCTGATGAGTCCAGGCTAGGACAAAACGTCTGTCCAATAATCCACTCCTTGGCTTTTATGACTTTCTAACCCATATCAATCCGTTATCAAACCTGAAACAAACAACTGAATGCAACTTTCACCTCAGTCCTTAAAAAAATGTGAAATGAAGGATTAACAGCAAGAATGTATTATTGGGATTATCTGTGACAGCTCACCTAGTGATGACGTCTTCAGTAACTTTCATCTGATATGTCTACTTTTATGCTTTAGAGTTTTTTTAAGTTGATTATCATCCTAATCCTCAGGAACAGATAAAAATTTGATGGATATTTTTCAATTACAGAGGAAAAATTCTAGTTGATTGGAGGGTTTCATCATGAGCTGACATCAGTTGGAGAACCACTCAGGGAGTACTGGTGAGCTGTTTCGTCAGCCTAGTTTGGGACTCCTTGGCACTACACACACTAGATCCTATTCAGACAGTTAACCTCGGGGGAGCGGGGTGCGGAAGGCTGAAGTTGAGGCAGTAACTCAACGAAGAAGATATTGCGAAGTGGTTGCGCTACGTCATGAATTGTCTGATAGAAGTTAGAATTCATGTACTGGCCATTGGGTCGGATCCCAGTCGCGTAACGATCCCCAAGCTAGCTCGCCTTGTAACCAGAATGTTCTGGGTTCTAGCTCTGGTAGTAGGTGCGTTATTTTTATTGTTCCTTTGGGTTCCTAGTGGAACATAGGGCTTCAACTGCTTCAACGTCTCCACTTGTTTCTCTCTTCTGCTGTACTTTTCACTTGCATCCATGCTGGTCCATACTATTTCAATTCCTCTTCACGCGATCTCCTCCATGTCACCCTTGAACGTCCCACTCGTCGCTTCCCTTTCGGGTTCCACTCGAGCTATGGCCTGACACGCGATGTCACCCAGTGGCCTCCTCAGCGAGTGTCCAATCCATCCATCTCCACTTTCTCCTGCATATTTGTTGGGCGATTGGTTCTTGTTTCGTTTGTTTCTTCCCATAGTTTCTTGTTGGTTCTTGTTCTTTCCGGCCATCTGATTGATCTTCAGTATAGAGGCAGCGAAGACAGTTAGTTGTTGATAAAGGTGTGCAACAGGCTGTTGGAAATATTCTTTGTGACCCGCCGCCAAGTTTCTGATCCATCCGAATAGAAGAACTGACTGACTTGACTGACATTTGTATTGAAAATCCGAATTCTGTTGTTGTTGATGGTGGGTTGAGTGACAGCGGAAGATTTGCAGATTGGTTTCAGGTTGATGAATGTGTTTCTCGCCTTCCCGATTCTCGATTTGACATCCTCGTCCGTTCCACCTGCCTGTAGTTGAGACAATGCCCCCTAGATAAGTGAATGAAGTAACCTCTTTCAAATCCCTCCCGTTGATGGTGATTGGCGGTGGATGCTGCTGCTGCTGCTGTTGTTGTTGGTTGGTTGGTTATTTTCATAACCTCCGTCTTGTCTATGTTCACCTGGAGTCAGTCCTGTCTTTGCTGCTTCTTCGACCAGTTTGTCGGTTTTCGCTTGTAAGTCTTCGATTTTGTGTGACATCAAATATAAATCATCCACACGCGAAATATAGGTCTTCTAGGTTGTTCACGTCGGTCCAGGATATCCCTGTCTTCTCGTTTTCCACTGTTTGACGCATAATCCAGTCCACCACAATTGGGGATATCATTGGTGATAATCAGCACCATTGTCTGACTCCTGTGTTTACTCCAAACGCCTCGCTGAATTTTCCGTTGTGGATCACTTGACATGTGCCGTTGTCGATGAATATTTCGGGTACGCCATAGTACTCGAGTAGTTTCCAAATTACTTCGCGGTCAACGCTGTCGAAGGCCTTCTCAAAGTCTATAAAATGCGTACTGCTGAAGAATCCCAAACACTAGGCTGACGAAACATCTGTCCAGTACACCCTGGTTGGTTTTCCAATGGTTCTCTAACTGATGTCAACTCATGATAAAATCCTCTAACCAATCAAGCACACAATTCCTACAAAACCAATACTTGAAAAAATAAAAACAATATTTAATATTCCAGATTTTTACACAGGAAATATGTCAACATCAATAGAATAATTTTAGCCTGTGACAGTCTAACAACCAACCAAATAAATGTCGCCTTCCTCTTCCTCCCACCCGTCTTAGTCTAACTATGACTAACCATCAGACATCCATGTGACTTACCAATTATTAATCTTATGTAAGCATTAATTTAAACATCTAGGCTAACACACACCACATGTATCTATCTGTTTTGTTTAAAAATCTGTTCCCGCCTCTTTTCTATGTATGTGACTATGACGTAGACTACACTACACTAGATAGACATGGTAGATTTCACATGTTATTATTGTCTTTGTCTCAAGGACAACTGTTTTATGTGTCTAATGTGGTTGTAATATTTTGTATGTGTATTTGTAAAAAAAACAGATAGACACATGAAGTTCTTAGACAACAAACACTTGTATTTTAACATGTATCTAAGCTTAGATTTGCTATTGTCTATGTTAAAAGTTAAAATGTTTTCCTTAATTTGATTGGACACTAGTCAGACTGAATTCTATCTATCAGTCAGGTTCGCAATATGGCCACCATGCTATGTGGTTATGTGGCTCGTCATCACAGTGGACATTGATTTGATGATATATTTGATGGTTGGAAGCAATCGGACACAGGAAGTCTCGCTTCATCAAAGTTTATTGCCAGTTGACACTCACCAGTCAGCAAGGCGTAGTGTTTGCAACCTTGAATGAAATCATGTCCATTCTGAGCTTAAAACCCGAGTTACCCAGTGCTGACTGGTGAGTGCCAGCCAGCACGAAGCCTAGGTCAAACGAGGCTTCCTGTGGCTGATTGCTTCCAACCATCTAATATTATCAAATCAATGTGCACTGTGATGGCGAGCTACCTAGAGTGGTGACCACATTTCGAACCTGACTCATAGAATTCAGTCTGCACCAAACACCAAGGACTAGACACACCACACTAGTTACTGACTAGTGTCCTATCAGAGTAGCTAACACAGTCGTACAGGAGGTCGATCGCGAGCCCGAATAGCTGCTCAATGGTAACGTATCTGACTTCAGCACCTGGTGACGCAAGTTGTAATCTCAGATATGTCAGGGATATGAGTCCTTCAAGGTTACAGACACTACGCCTTGCTGACGAGTGCAAACTAGCACGAAACTTAGCCGCAGCAAAGGCTTCCTGCCGATTGGCTCTAACCATCTAATGTTTTCCATGATTTATCTATTTAAGTTGAAGATGTCACGTGTGCTATTAATAAGATTTATCAGTACTATATCCATAGTTAAAGAGATGTTCATCGGCATACAAAACATAAAATAACAGAGAGGAAGCAAATGAATAAGAGTTGTGGAGGCACATGGGAGATGTGAAAGGAATACAAAGAAACACAATATGATGGAAGGCCAGAAGTAGCAAAACGCATAAGACCTTTGGAAATGGTGCGTTGAAGATAAGGTGTACATAATTTGGCCATTTAGAGATACCTGATTGCAATTACATAGACAATTCATATCCCTTCATTTGGGATCTTCGTCTTAAGCTTTGAAGGTTTAGCACTGATAATCTTATTATTTTTGAAGGGTGGCGATACTGGCATCATGCACAACGTACCCTCACGTTCCGGAGCATACTGTCGTCCAACAGACTACGATATAATCTTTAAAAGATCATCAGCTGGGAGGTGAACGCCAACCTCCCATATAACTGGAGGCCATTTTACGAATGAATAAACGAAGCGTAGTAAGCAGTCATTAATTTGCAGTCATTGTATTAGTTTCAGTTGAAATCAGCTGGAGAAGCATGGGAAAGCACAATGCACTGGACAGCTATTTAGTCCGTGTTTGTGACTCTTCATCAGTATACACCTGTGAACACAGCGGTGATCGCACCCTGGACCTTCGGGCTACAAAGTGAGGTCACATGCCATTCAGTCATTGGGACGGAATCCAAAGGTCAATCAATTCTAACTTGTGATGACCCGCGATAAGCAGTTTCTTTTCATTCCTTTGAGTTCCAAGAAGAACGATGGCCTTAGAGTCCTAATTATGTAGGATTTACTGTCAGTGGTGTTACCGTTTTTAAAAGGTGGAATAGTTAGTATCAGGCACAACATTGCTTCTTTTTTCCGAGCTTATCATCGGTTAGTAGGCTAGAAGTTGAGGTTTTGGAGTGCGTCGGTCGCGAATCGAACTACAAGCTCCCATGAGGTTGGCAAGCACTAATGTTTATAATAATAATGGCTCCATCCCAAACAGTACGTTTCATACAATGTGGAATTTCTACCATATAAGTACAACAATGCATCTAGTTTTCTCTTTACAATTACATTGTAAGGGGGAGATAATTAACAGGGTATTTACAATGATAATAACGTCAATAAAGAATATGAATGTAAAATTAAAATTAACTAGAAACGGTGACAATAATATATTATTGATTGGAAGAATAAAGAAGGGGTCATTTACTCATTTTTTTTCTCAGAAAATAGGTGATTTTATACCTAACACGTCTGGATCCCCGATGAATCCCAAACTAGGCTGAAGAAACTGCTGTCCATTGCTTCCTGATTTTCAGTGGTTAGTCCTTCTCTAACTAACTTCAACCCGTGGTCAAAATTTGAACCTCCCTCATGACATAAAACGGGGGCCAAACGAGGTATCGTAGAGTTTTTATACTCAGCTATCTGAACATAAATTCTTTTTCACAGTTGATTCCTACCTAATGAGATACAAGGGAAGCATTGTGTATAAAATGGATGCTCAGAGGCTAAAACGACGATACTGGGCAATTTCTTGCATGAGTTCAGCTGTCTATCCGCAGCCTTTTTAATGAGTTGGTTTACCAACACTCCGATTGCCTTCCGGACAGCTTTTAGAACCCTTTGTGATGTTACAAAGTCTTTCTCAAGTAGCCCAGGAGAAATCAAGCTGGACTGTGAGCAAAATAAAGCCATGTGATACCAGACTGCCTTTGTTTCCCTACATAGAAGGTTATAGGAACCAATAACGCATGGTGGACATTAGTTAAAAAGGAAAAAATTGTATATGAAAATGCAGTAAAAGTGTTGGATGGGTCACTTGCGAAACTTTCATTACTCTATTAGGCGACATCTTCAGTACATACTACAATTCGTTGAAGTGAGCTTTTAAACTTCCCAACAAGTTTGTTAGTCATCTCTCTTGGTAACATGATTAGTTATTTTTGCATGCTTTCACACCCTCTAGTCTACTTGTATTGGTATTGGTGTTGATTGTTTCCTTGACTTGAACTTTGACCCATTGTGGATGAGATTATCTGTGTCAGTGTGTCTACTAATCGACGATATACTGGAATACCAGATTTCTATGTATTCTCTGGCATTCCTGGTGTTTCCTTTATCTAATATTTGAACGTTGTCACAGGCGAATCGATGTCCATGGTTGTCTGTGTGCAGCGATATGAATTTAAAAGTGATATCGCAACTGAGATCCTGAAGAATCTCTTATGTCGATCACTGAGGAAAGCCTTCTTTACGGCTGAACTACGGATCAATTTCTACAGCCAACAAGTGATCAATGGATGTGTGAAGGATAAACTGCCACTTTGGGCTACCTCAATGTGTGTTTATAAATTCACCTGCTCGTGTGGAGCTAGTTATATTGGCCGCACAAAGCGCACACTTTCCAAACGAAGCATCTCTGAACATTATCCGGTATGGTTAATAAAATGACAATGCAAGACTATTACTAGCTCAGGTGAACTCAAGCCACGTAGCTCCACCAGGGTCGTCTTTCAAGGTCATCAGGTTTCGGCTTTTGTGTATGGCTAAAGTGCTTGCAATTCGTCAATACAATCCCGTAATCTGTATACAGAAAGTTTGTCCAGTCTTTTATTCTACCTTGGTCTTAACGTCTTCATTAGTCGTTCCCCGTAAAACATATTGATTTTTTCTTTTCCTTTTTTTAATTTTTCCTTTTACTTTTAGTTTGCTTTTACCTTAATAATTCATTCACTATTATCACTTTCATATGTTCCTTTTGTACATTTTCCCACCCTCTTCATACTTGTTAAATTGACACTCAACTACCACCGTTATTCTCACGCAATAGCAATTTTTACCTTATCAAATTTTCTAACCCTTTTCTTCATTTGAGCGGTTGAGTATTACGTAATTTACAACTTTTACTTTTTACTTCTAAAGACACTTTTGAGTAATTATATCAATTCTGCGCCAATGTTTCTTCTTTCTTTGTTCACATTTATAAAAGGGAATCATTGTATGAAAATATGTCACCCCCTATTACTCAGTGACGGACTACTATACATTTTTGGTAAATGTAAATACGACTGTATGGCAGCCTCTGAAGGTGATTTCATCGATAAAGAAAACTTTCTCCAATGAATTTGACTTCCTTTGTGTTTTCCTTGGGACCCTTTGATTTGGTAGGTTGGCTTTGGGGTGGACGCGTCCATGAGATATCTTTCTTCAGATTCCCTTAAGGTAGGAGTGCTACAACGGGTCTTGGTTCTCTTGAATAGTAATCGTATACAACTGGTTTTGTGTCTTATCGTATTGTTGCTGTTGGAATTAAGTATATGATCTGTGTGGCTTGATTTTCTACAAACTTGAGTAACTTATTTTCCTGTGGTTGTTTGCTTGACTAAGACATGCAAAAATGGAATTTTGACCTCTGATTTCAGTAAAACTGCTCAAGTTTGATAAGTTGGGTCGCTAATACAGACTGTTATACTGAGTCCTCGAAACTGCTGTATGCCAATCTCATACTCTACTGACATTCGAAATGAATTCTAGTCACATTCAGCTGTTTAAAATACCTACTACACCAGTTAACTCTGTGGACTGTTATGAAGGCATTCAACAGCTACCTGAATCATTCTAAAAGCAGACAAAGAGATGTGATTCCATACATTTATTCCCCTTACTGAATTTGAAAAAAAAACAAGAACTACAGTTTTAGGAGAATAAAGTGGTACCATCTTTTATTTCATTGCCTTCTCGTCAGCTGCTTACAGGACAAAGACATTATTAAATGTATCTACAAAAACAACTTTAACATAACAGAGTAAGAATTTGAGTTTCTTGAAAAGACATTGAAGAGCAATGGGTACCTTCAAAGGTTCATCGACAAGTATGGAAGATCTGAAGTCACAAATGTAAAACAAATCACAGTAGGTAAAAAGCCAATCTACATTCAGCTTGGTTATAAAGGTGAAAACATTGCAGCGATGACCAACACAAGACTGAGTACATCACTAGCCATAGCCTATCCTGCAGCTAAGCTCGTTCCCGTCTTTCGAACAACTTGCTCTTTGATGCAATCAAAAATCGATAGATATCCTCCTCATGTTAACAACTCCAACTGTATATACAAATTTAGATGTATCTGCGGGAACAGTTACATTGGAACAACAGAAAGAAATTATCAATAAGCAGAAGAGCTCAATTCTCCTTAAATTTGCTGAAGTCATTTCCATGAAGCGCCTAAAACCTGATTTGTGCGTTCAGAAAGAAGCGGTTATCAGTCTTTCTTTGCCCTGGTAACTAGATATTTTTCATCTCTGTCTCATCCGAATGCGAGATGCTGAAACGTTTCTATTGTGTATGATAATTATTGTTCGGAATAGTGTTTAATATTGCATATATATATGTATATATTATTAGTGTATGCTTATATTGATCAATTGATTTTCGTTTAAAATGAACTCTGTGCAAGTATGTTAAAATGGTTTTTGTAGATATACTTAATAATGTCTTTGCCCTGTAAGCAGCTGACTAGAAGGCAACGAAATAAAAGACGGTACCATTTTATTCTGCTAAAACTGTAGTTCCTGCTTTGTTCAGAAATGTTAGTTTCAGTTTAGGCCATGGACTGATATCATTTAGAGAGCCACTGAAAACCAACTCAGAGTACTGGACAGCCAGCTGTTTCGTCTTAGTGTTTGGGACTCATCCATAGTACACACCTACCAACAGGGTTTGAACTCTGAAACTTCTGGTTACAAGTCAAGCTAGCTAGTAGACCATTTAGCCACTGGGACCCGAATAAATGACCAGCCCATGCATAAATTCTACCTTCTAACAATCCATGATTTTAGCGTGACCACTAAATGATTTATTCCACCTAAATGGGAGAAAATAAATCTGATAATTATGCGTATATATTATAAAAGATTTTTCGGTGTGCGTGAGTGTGCGTGTGTATATGTGAATAAATCAGATGGATCCTATTTCACAAAAAAAAAGAAGATTCACCAAAGTGTTTTCCCAGTTTTTCTCAGAAAACTGACAAAAATAAAATAAATCCTAAAAAAGTGATTATTAATTCAAATTAATTATAATATAATTCGTTTAAAAAATAAGAATGACCTTTTCACCATTTTGGTGATCACGTGACCGATATATATATATATATAAGCCGCCTACTCTAAACCGAATCACGCAACATGTCGTGGACAACGAGAAGATCTAGATTTTGAGGATGACTTATTTTTCCTTATGTGAATAAGAGGAAAAAGCCTTGAAGAATAAAAAAAAGTTGACAAATTCTGAGAACATATAGTGACGGGAGGACCGTAAGTGATGAACATAGAGAAAACAGAGGTGTTGAAAACGTCTGATCAACAACAAACATCCCTCACCATAAATAGGAGGAACTTAATGGATTTTAACCTCGCCTAGTTAACTATCTTGCTAGTTTTCTAGCTGGTTTCAAGCCCGGGTAAATAGGAAGGGTTGGACGTGCGGCTAGCAACCCTAAACCACTAAACCTAAAAACTGTTAGAGAAACTTCAATGCACAGGAAATGTATTAAAAATACAGAAAATTTGAATAACAATCTTATTCTTCGCTCTAATAGGAGACTGGAAGAATGGCTACGTCGTCAAGTGACAAAGAAAAACTACTTGCGCTTCACTCTGCAAGAACTTGGCTCTTGTTCGATCCAAGTAAAACACTAAGCCGTATCATCCTGGAGAGAATAAAAAATGAACTGGATACAGAACTCTGCCACCCACCAGAACAAACCGAAGTCAGAAAACGCCAATCATGTGCTGATCAAATTGCAACTCTACGCATCATCATCACAAACAAAGAATAGAATAGCAGTCAAAACGCACCCCACCTCAAATTCATCGACTTCGGAAAGGCCTTCGACAGACAGAGCTGACCGAGAAGCAATTTCGAAACTTCTTCAATACTACGATGTACCTCAAGTCTTTGTCAGCCTCATTCAACATCTGGCTATATGACAATGCCACGTGTCAAGTGATCCACAACTGAAAACTCAGTGAGGAGTTCGAAGAGCATGCAGGAGTAAGACAAGGCTGCCTATTATCGCCGGCGATTATATTCATAATTGTGGTGGACTGGATTATGAGAAAGACTGTTGAAGGCGAGGATTTAGGAGTGTGCTGAACGACCAATAATAAGAGTCTGGAAGATCTGGATTTCGCAGATGATATATATCTAATGTCACACAAACTCGAAGACCTGCAAGCGAAAACCAACAAAATGGCTGAAGAAGGAGCCAGTGAAGACAAAACTCCAGGTGAACATAGAGAAGACGGAGGTGATGAAGATAACCACCACCAACAACAACAAAAACCAGCACCAATCACCATCAACGGGAGAGATTTGACACAGGTTACTTCCTTCACTTATCCAGCGAGGAAGCACGTTTCATCCACAGGCACTAGGAACGGATGAAGATGTCGAAGCCATCCAGCCATAATCAGAAACGCAAGTTATGCTTTCATCAAAGTGAATGCAGTTTGGAAATCATCTGCACTCAGTCACCCAACATAAACCATGAGATTCGGATTTTCAACACCAATGTCAAGTCGGCCAGTGCTTCTATACGCGTCACAAACTTCACCAGCGTATCAGGGAAAGGATTTCCAACAGGTTGCAGACTTTCATCAATAGCTACCCACTTTGCTGGCTCCATACTGAAGATCAAATGTTCAGAGAGAATTATTTACAAGAAACTTGGGAACCAACAAACTAAGATCCGACCTCTCAACAAATATTTAGGAGCAAATAGAAATGGGTCGGGCATACACTGAGAAGGCTTTCGAATGAAATTGCGCGTCAGGCCCTCGAAAGGATTCCCAATGGGAAGTGATGAGTGCGTCGTTGGTGTGAGGGTGACATGGAGGAGATCGTGTGAGGAAGAGATGAGAGAGTTTTGGCAATCGTGAAACTAGTCAACTGAAGAGGATGGTAGAAAGTAGGAGGAAGTGGATATGTGTTGTTGTAGCCCTGTGTTCCAGTTGGAACCCATGGGAAGAGTAACAATAATGATGATGGAAGTGGTCTTTCAAATTGACCTCATTTGAGCAGAATTCTTGGAGGCGACACGGATGATATTAAAGCTATCGAGGATCAGGTTACGAAAGCGAGCTAACAAAGGGTGTTCACGTTACTCAGAAATCAGCGTAGTGATCTACAGTGGTCCCAGCAACCAACAGCATCCAAGGTTTCAGTATTAATGTCATTTCCGTCAATGATTCTATATGGTTCACAGACTTGCCAAAAGTGTCACTTGAAGCACTTCCAACAGGATATTTATGACTTGCATCAATATATGCCTTCGCCAGAAACAATTAGTAACAAATAACTCTGACAACAACCCAACCACCAACGCACTACCCAACAAATATGCAGGAAGAAATGGAGATAAACTGAATATACTCTGAAGAAATGGTTAAGTGAATTTTTGCTCCGGCTAAACCATCCAGTGAAACCCTAATAGAAACAAAAGTTTTAGGCCTTCGATGGTCACATACAGAAGGTGGTGTGAAGAGAACATTAAAGCCTATGAAATTCAAGAATCTAGGAACAAATAAAGAATTGTTTGATTGCATGGAGGATTTTATCATGAGCTGACATTGGTTAAAGAACCACTGAAAAACCTGACAGTACTGGACAGCTGTTTCAGGTACAGCAAGTTGAAGATGAGGCAGTAACTCATCGAAGAAGACATTGCGAAATGGTCGCGCTATTTCGTGAATTGGCAGAAGTTAGAATTCATAAGCTGACAACTGAATCGGGTTCCAGCGGCTCAATGGTCTTCGATCTAGTTCGCCTTGAAACCTGAAGGTCCCAGGTTCGAACCCCGGTGAATGGTACTGATGAAAAGTCTCAAACTAGGACGAAACAGCTGTACAGTACTCGCAGGGTTTCCAGTAGTTCTCTATCTGATGTCAGCTCATGATGAAATCCCCCATGGAATCAAACAAAACCCATACTTGA
This sequence comes from Trichobilharzia szidati, assembly GCA_944472155.2. Lineage (NCBI taxonomy): Eukaryota > Metazoa > Platyhelminthes > Trematoda > Strigeidida > Schistosomatidae > Trichobilharzia > Trichobilharzia szidati. The sequence continues at coordinate 191,955 of OX235272.1, forward strand.
ATTGTTTCACTGATTCTGTTTGAAGAATTTCACAATTTATCACCAGTTCAGATTAGACAATAAACAGTGTTTAAACAATAAGGAAAACGAAATACCAAGTTGGATTTCGTCATGAAATAACAACAGTTAGTGAAGCATGAAGCACCCGTCAGCTGTCAAGTTGTAATTCAGTACAATTCAGTAGTACTCACCTACTACCTACTTTGGAATCGAATGCAAGATTTTCAAATTACGAGGCGAAACTTACGACCATCAAGCAAACGGAATGGAATCCAATGACCCTTATAGATTGTCATCACTATCAAATACAGTTGAATAGTTTCTGTCAGCGCATCAGACATGTTGGGACTGATCAGTCATTCTTTACATTACAACCTCAAGGAATCCATCTTCAGCAGTGGATTAGTTTTCAAGTTAATTGGTGGAAGTTTAATTCATGGACCAACGGATTGCAGTCTGGCAGATGAATGAAAATAAGCTTCCTTTTGTAAATGTTGATTATATGAGTTGGACATCAAATGATATCAGTATTCACACCACTGACTGGCTCTAAGCGCTGAAGAAAGGACCAAGAAATACTTCTTTACTTCCAATGGTTCTCTAGTTTCATGATTTCATCATGAGCTGACATCGGTTAGAGAACCACTAGAGAGCCAACTATGGAGTACTCGACAGCTCGCTGTTTCGTTCTAATTCAGGACTCTTCATCAGTACTTACTCACCACACCGAGGTTCAAACCCAGGACCTTCCAGTTACAAGGTAAGTTTGTATACCATTCAGCCACTGGGACCCTATCCAATGGCTAGCACATGAATTCCAACTTCTACCAGCCAATTCACAATATAGCGCGACTGTCACAAGCCAGTGTCATCGGTGGTGAGTATTTGTCCTCACTCCCGACCAGATGGACCCCACTTCTCACTAGAAACCAGGTTACTACCTACCTGAATCGAGTCAGTCGGTAGTGAGCATCATAATAATATTCAAGTGTTGCTTTGTAGGGATTTGACTGGCCACAGGATTTCATGTGCATCCGTGGCATAGCGGTTAGGACGTTCGCCGACCGTGCATATGGTCCGGGGGTCGATCCCCGGCCGACTCACTCCTTCACCTCGCCGAGCCAGAAATAATTCTGGTAAAGAGGAAAGGTTAGGCATGAGGCTAGCAACCCAATCCTGTAAAATAAACACTGCTACAGAAACTTCAAGCCAACTAGCTTGAAGCCCTATGTTCCACAGGGGAACGTGAAGGAAAAAACAGGATTTCATCATAAGTTAACATCAGTTAGAGAGAAAATGGTCGGAAAACCTGGCAGTAATGGAAAGCTGTCTCGTCCCAGTGCTGGAAACTCTTCAGCAGTATGCATCCACCCCACTGAAGTTTGAAGCCAGGACCTTCTGTTTACAAGGTGAGCTAGCTCATAAACTATAAGGCCACTGCGACCCGATCCAGTAGCAAGTCCATGAATTCTAACTTCTAGCAGCCAATTCATGACATAGCGCGACTACTTCGAAATGTCTTCTTCGATAGGTAAGTGTCCTTACCTTCAACCTGATGTATCCTACTGGTCATGGCTTCCCACTAGAACAACAGGTTAACTGCCTGAATAGGTCCAGTCGCCAGTGAGCATTAGATTAATTTACAAGTGTTTACTTTTTGCAGGGATTTAGCTTGATTGGTTGGAGATGTGGCAGACATTAGGAAGTGGTCGCGCTATATTACAAATTGGCAGAAGTTAGAATTCCTGAGCTGGTCATTGGATTGGATCCCATTGGCTAAATGGTCTACGAGCTAACTCGCTTTGTAACCAAATGGTGGTGGGTTTCAATCCTGGCGCTGGGTGCACACCTTTGAAGAGTTGAATACTAGGACGAAACAGCTCATGATGAAATCCACCAACCACCCAGACAAAATCGCTACAAAAATCAATACTTTAAATTTACTAGAACATTTAGCATACACTAAATTCGACATTAGCAGTACATCAAACCTGAAAGCGATATCATAAACACAAGCATTTTACAACGCTTCTGAGAAAAGAATAAGAAGTTCAGTAAAGATATCTTTCAGGAGATTTCATGTTCAAAAACTGTACAACCACTTTTCTGAATCTCTTACTGAAAGACTTTTCATTCATGGCATCCAATTAAGCCTACGCATCATTTATGGAAGTCGTATCTCATGTAGAGAGAGAGAGACCAAGTGATTTTATTTCCACCTTGTGATAAAAGAGAATATTGTTTAAGTTTTGTAGTCACCAGTGGCAACCACACGTCAGGATTCACACATGCACACTCACACACCTGACATGTTGATATCACACGATTTTAGCCTTTCGTCTAAATGAAAGGATTGCTTGAAAGAGTTTTAAAAAAAAGGATAACATGAGTAAACTGAGCGTAAATAAAGCAAATCATTTCCACTGATATGTCATGCATTATCGTGATAATTCACATGAGAAGTTGAGTCTGTTTATTGCATTTTGATTATATTATAATTATTATTATTGTTATGATTACAATTATAAAACACAAAATAATCGAGCAAAGAATATTCTTTTCGATAAATTTCTCTTCTAGGTTCTACAATTATATATATGCTTGTTTATATACACAGAATATTTTAAAAAAGTAGTTAATAACAATATTAGCGTTTTCTTAAATAATATCGATTTGTAAAGTATGATCACAATGGAATTACAGTTCATTAAAGATGCTTAAATAATAATAATAATAAAGGTATAATAGCGAATAGAATATCAACTAAAATTAGGGAAATTTCACAAAATTTCTGGATTATTCAAACCTGGATGGCCAAGGTAATGTTAATGACTGAACTAACTTCTTTTGGGTGCATAAATTAGGCTTATTAATATGAATCCCCACAGCTTCAGCAATATTTAGAAGTCGAACTCTTAGAGCGAAATTGAGATTCGTAGGTATGCGGTAAATGACCCTGAAAGCATGGTTAACGTCAATCTTGTGTTCTGTCTCCACAAGATGCGCCAGAATAGCGCTGCGAATAGATTATGTTTGACCTTTGCTTAACCAGGCAGGGTGATGTTCGGAAATTCGATGAGAAACACGCCTAATTGTACGGCCTATGTAACTAGCTCCACATGCGCGGTTAAATTGGTATATACACATGGAAGAGGCGAAATTAGGCAGTTTGTCTTTTATTCCCGAACTCAGAAGAGGAGTGGTTTTAAAGATACAGCGAAATTCAGCAGGAGGGAATGCTCTTTTTACCGCATTTCTGAGGTGATGTGTTAGTATCTCACTTGTGTTGTCCCAACAGTTAAGCATCTTTAATGAACTGCAATAGCATTGACCATACTTTACAAATCGATATTATTTAAAAAAACACTAATATTGTTATTAACTACTATTTTAAAATATTCTATGTATATAAACATATATATAATTGTAGAGCCGGAAGACGAATTTATCGAAAAGAATATTCTTTAGTCGATTATTTTGTGTTTTATACATGTCTGAATGAATATTTTTGCAATAATGATTACAATTATCAATTGTTTCAGTTTTACTTCATTTTCTTCTGATTTTGAAAATTAATAACTCACTAGGTTTAATTCCGACCATTTTTATGGCTGCGAGACGTGGTTGTTGAAGATGAGAGACTTGAAGAAGCTTGGTGTCTATAACTACAAGTGTTTGAGTCCTATCTTCCATTGTCAGCGGTACAACGTGATAAGTAATATATTGAGGTTAGAGAAAGAGTGTTAGGTTAAGTGGGATAGTCAGTAGAAGAGATTGTAAAGTTACGTCGATTGAGATGGCTAAAACATGTGTTATGCACGCCGAGCCGCCATCTTTCCCATCCAGAAATGTGAAGGATTATTATATTATTATTATTGTTCCCTTGAGTTCCTAGTGGAACATAGGGCCTCAATTGCACGTCTGCACTTGCTTCTGTCTTCTGCTATACTTTTCACCTGCATCCATGTTAATCCATACTGTTTGAATTCCTCTTCACACGATCTCCTCCATGTCACCCTTGCACTGACGTCCCACTCGCCGCTTCCCTTCCAAGTTCCACTCGACCACTGGCCTGACGCGCGATGTCACCCAGCGACTGGCCTCCTCAGCGAGTGTCCAATCCATCTCCACTTTATCCCGCATATTTGTTGAGAGATTGGTTCTTGTTTTGTTTCTTCCCATAGTTTGTTTGTTTCTTGTTGTTTCTTGTTCTTTCCGGCCATCTGATCTTCAGTATAGAGCCAGTGAAGACAGTTAGTTGTTGATAAAGGTCTGCAACTAGGAAGCCAAGGCCTCCAACTATCTAATATCAAATCAGTGTGCACCGTGATGGCGAATTTCCTAGGATGGTGGCCACATTGCAAATACCTGACTGATAGAATTCAGTCAGCACCAAAGAAGGACTAGATACGTCACACTTGTTACTAGTGTCCAATCAAAAAGCAATATTCTATTAGATGCTGAAAATTCCATGTTTGTCCTAAAAGTACTGTTTGGAATAAAGCTATTATTACTATTTCACTGTTTCACTTAATCCTCAAGCATAACAGAAATATTTTTTATACTGGTATACGAAAGCTACAAAACTCTTCTATTTACAGAACAGGAACTGTGTTTCATTGATTTAGACACTCAAGCACCAATTAGCTGAAATCCGTTACACCTTTCAAGGTTCTGAAAGACAGGTAATATTACTAGCCGCCCCTCCCTCACTAAAACAGGTATAGAGCTTCATTGCTCACTGTAAAAAAATTGAAAGTGATTGCTCAGAAACATTTCATTAATAAGGTTTTACAGCGAAAAATGAAAGGATGGTCCCGGCACAGTTTTGTACTTGCCTGTCACAAAACTATACTTCAGAATTTGTTCATCCGAAACGTTGCTTTTACTCCAATGGATTAAATACAACAGGCTTGATTTATACCCTTTACCTTGCTTGACATGGAAGTCAGGCTTGGAAACCACAGTGATGTAAGCAACTACACTGGCTGAATCTAATGTTCCTACATGTCTTAAAATGCTAGAAAGGTCGTTTGGATAGCGCTTAGATGTTACCATAGTTTAAGTTATTTACACTATGTTGGCAACTTATATTATCTGTGGAATACAGGTGATTTCCATCTATCTTTCAAGGGGTGTATGTACTGCTCAGGAGTGGTTCGCTTTGTCCTGCTCTATGGATGCCTGTGAAACAAAGACACTGAGAGTGGAAGAAGTGAAAAGACTAGCTGTCTATGATCGCAGATGTTTGCGCTCCATCTTCCATGTTACCATGGTATAAAAGTGGTGAGTAATATTAGAGTTATACATAAAGTGTCAGGTAAGGAAGGGAAGTCATTCGATGAGACTGGGAAGCTACATCAACTGAGGTGGCTAGGACATGTAGTACACATGCCGAACCATAACATCCTTATAAAAAAATATTTATCTGACATAAGATTAGTTTGGAAAACTGTTAGGCGGTGATCAGATCAAAAGCTAACAACAGTCCATGGAGTTTCTGACTGTTGGTTTCTGCCAGCCATTGAGGGAGATGTAGATTATCAGATTATCCTTTATTCCCGAAAGCAAAAGAGGAGTGGTTTTGAAGACACAGAGTGATTCAACAGGAGGGAATGCTCTTTTTACTGCATAATAATAATAATATTGTGGCAAATGTTTTGATCCTCATTAATAACAATGATTATAATGATAACAAAATTATAATAACAAATTTTATGCAGGTGGCGATAAGAATAACAAAGATGGTAATATGTGTAAATGTAGACAATTCAATAAATAAATTAGGTCAGATGTGTAAACGTATGTAATACTCAAGGTGAAGTGGACAAAGAATCAGAGTTTAAATAAATATCATAAAAGTACGAAGGAAGGAAATGGAAAATAAGAAAGGGTGGGGGAGTTTGGATTAAAAATTTACCTAGGCAAGCAATGGTAGAACAAACTTCTAATAATAATAATGGGAATAGTTTTGGGTGTTAAACTGATTACTTATTGTTACAATAAAAACCAGTTATGCGGTGGGTACACGTTTCCTAAGAATAAAGTGATAATTCTCCGACCTCTCTGTCTTAGACGGCTATTTGGATCTGTAATCGGATTGATATAAGAAATGAATTTTGATATTGTGGTAGAATAAACTAAAAGATTACACTACGAATCATCATTGAACAGAGCTTGGAATGGCAGTTACCCCTCTATCTCAACTTCATCAACTTTGAAAAGGCCTTCAACAGCGTCGATCGAGAGGTGATTTGGAAACTACTTCGCTACTACCAACGGGTGCCACCGACAATTATACATCTCATCCAACAGCTGTACGACAATGCTGCATGCCAAGTAATCCACAACAGGAAACTTACGGAATACTTCGAAGTAAAGACGGAAATAAGAAAAGGCTGCCTACTACCGCCAAAGATTTTCCTGATTGCGGTAGATTGGATAATGCGACAAACAGCGACTGGCAATGAGGAAATAGGCATAAAATGGACCCTATCGAAAAACTTGGAGGATCTGGACTTCGCCGATGATATATGTCTGATTTCTCACAAACTGGAAGATATGCAAGCGAAAAGCAACAAGTTGGAGATAGAAGAAGCATCAAGGATAGGATTTCACTTCGGGTGAACATAGAGAAAACAAAGGTGATGAAGCCAGGTGATGGCCAACACCAACAGCAACAACAACATACAAGAATCAGCCAGCATAAATGGGAGAAGTCTGAAAGAAGCAACCTCCTTCACCCTCTGTTCTGGGAAGCATCGTTTCAACTACAGGCGCACGGAACTGAAGAGGATATCAAAGCAGTGAAGATCGGGAAAGCAAGGAAAGCTTTCATTTCTCTCAAGTCTGTGCGGAGGTCAACAGGACTCAGCATGAAAATGAAAACGGGATCCGGATTTTCAACTCCAATGTGAAATCAGTGCTACTCACTATACGGATCAGAGACATGACACGTCACGAAAGGCGCTTTGAACAAGCTACAGACTTTCATCAACAGCTGTCTTCGCTCAATACCACTCAAGATCAGATGGCCGGACAGAAAACATCAGCAACAGAGATCTCTGGCAATGAGCGAACCAACTCAGCAGGAACTGATTGTGAAACGAATGTGCAGGAAGAAATGGAGATGGATTGGCTGGCCATACTCTGAGGAAACCATCAAGTGACATCATTTGACAAGCCCTCGAGTGGAACCCGAACGGGATCGGTGAGTTGTTCATCAGTGCGAGGGTGGGGTGACATGGAGGAGGACGTGATGTGAAGAAGAGATGAAAGCATGTTGGCAGACTTGGAGCCGTGTGGGAAGATTTGTGGAGAATTGAACGCAATGGAGACATGTGGCTGAAGCCCTATGTTCCTCTAGGAATTAAAGGAAATAATAACAATACACTGAAAGATTTTCTCTGATGTAACACACAGTGCGTAGAACAGTGTACTGATAACTGGATGACAATGTTAGTACAGACATATAATGAAGAAGGAACATCAGAAACCCTCTGTTGCATTCCAAATGAGACTGGAACCTTGAGGGAGGCATATAAAGCAAGCAACTAATCAACTCTCACTAAAACATACTTTGTCAACCCAGGGACTTTATAAATCCAATTAGCAAAAAATAATATATATAATGCACTAAATATCACGCAATAACCGTAACATCAATTACATAGGTCAGACTAGTTGATTCCGGTCGAACCGAAATTTAGCTACATCTATAAGTATTAACCTTGATAAGTTAAATAATCTAGGAAGATTTCGGTCAATGAAATGCATTCATTTGCATGTGATCACACAGTATGATGTGATAGGTTAAAGTATTAAAAAGTAATATACTTAGATGGAGAGAGAGAGAGATAGGTCACTGAACCTTTGTTGATGACACCAGCATCAGACACCTGCAATCGAAGTCATACTGTGGTGAGAGCTGTCTGCAAGCCATCAGTTGTAGACAACAATTTACGTCAATATTTACGTCTTGAATCGCGGTCATGAGAAAAAACACAACAACAAAGCTTAGCCTTGAGGAACTCAACAACCAATCACAGCAGATTTAACAAGTGCACATACGATTCGCAGATATATGGCTTAACTTTCTAAGAAACGGTCACAAGCAGTACAGAATAACCTTCAGCAAGTGAAAACAACCAATCAGAAGACGTCGCTTCTCCACTGACAATAATGTACATAAAATGTGTAAATATTTGTTGATTTTCTGAATAAACGATCTGTTGCCTTGCCCTTGTCTTCTGTCGTTAAAGAACTATCGTTCGCAGTCCTTGCATAGTGGCTTCAACAATTAACCCTATAGATGTTCTTTTTATCTGTTCATATTTGAAGGTTTCTCTGAGGATGTTTTCTAGATGGGCTTCCTTTAATTCCTAGAGGAACATAGGGCTTCAGCCGTGCGTCTCCATTGCGTTCGGTTCTCTGCTAGAGTCTTCACCTGGCTCCAAGTCTGCCCACACGTTTTCATCTCCTCTTCACATGACCTCCACCAAGTCACCCACCCTCGCACTCACGACCAACTCGCCGCTTCCCTTTCGGGTTCCACTCAAGGGCTTGTTTAGTGATGTCACTTGATGGTTTACTCAGAGTATGGCCAATCCATCTCCATTTATTCCCTCATAATTTTTTCACAATCGGTTCCTGGTTGGTTCGCTCATTGCCGGAGATCTCTGTTGCTGATCTTTTCTGGCCGGTCATCTGATCTTGAGTATTGAGCGAAGACAGCTGTTAATGAAGGTCTGTAGTTTGTTTGAGATGCTCAATATGACATGCCAAGTCTCTGATCCGTATAGTGAGTAGCACTGACTTCACATTGGAGTTGAAAATCCGGATCTTATTTCTGATGCTGAGTGCTGTTGACCTCCACACAGACTTGAAAGTAGTGAAAGCTTGCCTTGCTTTCCCTATCCTCCCTGCTTTGATATCCTTGTCAGTTCCGCCTGTAGTTGAAACGATGCTTCCTAGATAGGTGGGTAGGTGAAAGAGGTTGCTTCTTTCAGATTTCTCACATTTATGCTGCCTGACAGGTGTCTGTTGTTGTTGCTGTCAGTGTTACCCGGGAATCTTCATCACCTATGTTTGTCTACGTTCACTTGAAGACCTATCTTCTGTGGATGCTTTTTCTGCCAACTTATGGCTTTTCGCTTGCATATCTTCCAGTTTGTAGGAAATCAGACACATATCATTAGCGAAGTCCAGATCCTCCAAGGTTTTCGTGAGGGTCCATTTTATGCCTGTTTCCTCGCTGTCCACTGTCTGTCGCATTATCCAGTCCACCGCAATCAGGAAAATCATTGGAGATAGTAGGCAGCCAGCCAGCCTTGTCTTACTTCCGTCTTTACTTTGAAGGATTCCGTAAGTTTCCCGTTGTGGATTACTTGGCATGCAGCATTGTCGTACAGCTGTTGGATGAGATGTATAATTGTCGGTGGCACCCCATAGTAGCGAAGTAGTTGGCAAAGCACCTCTCGATCGACGTTGTCGAAGGCTGTCGAAGGGTTTACTGTTGTTCGTATATGTTTGTGTAATTAATTTCGTGTTGGCTCTATACAGCTTAAATGATTAACTGGTTTTTTTCAAGGCATATTTATGTGTGTGAATGTAACGCGAATGCCTTCTCGTTTCTATTTATATTGCCATGATATTTACGCCTTATTTTCAATCAAAAATGACGAGAAAAAAAACAATGCAGATAAATCATGATTAAATTTTGTTGCTGTTTTTTTTTTTTGTTGTGTTGTTGCGATTTATGCGTTTGTTTGCTCGTTTTGTTTGACAATCTCCTCTCTGTGAGATAAAGAATCGAAATACCTTCACAACACACACACACATACATAAACACACACCCTCATGCATCTATGTATATATATATATATCCATACACAGACATGGAGAATCTATTAACGGCTGTGTCTACTTAGTTAGGCATTGGTATTTCAAATATTTGTTTTTAATTCATGCTTATCAATCAATACGAATAAATGGATCGATTAATGTTAGTTAGTTAGTTAGTTAGTGTCACGTGAATCAATACTATATTAACAGTAATGTTAATTATAATAGTAATAATAATAATGATATTAATAATCATAAGAAAGAATATTGATTAAATAGTCTGAAAACTAGGTAATTTATATATTTTATTGAAATTAACATTCGACTTGGTATACACAGTGTTAGTGTTAGTTAAGTGAATTTTCTAGCCAGACGAAAAATTACAAGGAAGACAGTCACCTGCTGGAACGTTCACAACAAGATTATATGGCTCACCTAAAGTACACAAAATTGATAACCACTTCGACCAGTATTGGATATGTAAAATTCACCATATCATCCCGTAGTCACGTGGTTAGTCGAGCACTTACAGCCTCTTCATACTGCATTGATGAAACACAGCTTAAAAGACACCTTCGGATTTGCTGAAAGGATAAAAGATTTAAATGTTGACATCGATGTCAACATTCCTATATCTTTAATAAAAGACCTTCTCTTGAAATGCACAATGAATGTTCATTTTTTATTTAATAAGGAACTATACAGACAGATTGATGGTGTGTCAGTGGGGTAATCACTAGGACCCATTCTAGCCGACATATATGTATAACTGTAGAGCCAGAAGAGGAAATTATCGAAAAGGATATTCTTCGCTCAATTTATGTTTTCTTTCTAGATGTCTGAATGATTATTTTCGATACATCGCAGAACTGTGGAAATAGAGCCTTCTACACTTTATAAAGCTGTTTCGGTTTCAATCTACATTCGTGAACACACTCTACATTGGCATACGTACAAAATAACATGCTGGAGAGGCGAACTCAGAATAGAGGTACGTTGAATTCCGATCATAGTTGATCAGAATTCAACGGCTGAATAGAAATATGTATTGCAACAACCAGTCGTAAAGGAGTTTCGTAATAAAGGCAAGAGGTGAGTGGGATGATAAGTAACTAATAAATTGAGTAACAATACGGTGATTTCAGCTCAAATCATAAAAACTCAATGAAAGAGGGAAGAGGTCGAAGCCAAAGATTACGTGACCAAATGAAAGACATTGAGTTACCAGGACAAGGAAAGCGATTGCTTTGGCGAACTTGAGGAGAATTGAACTATTTCTTCTACTAATAGTTTTAAACGACTTTGCGATGTTCACTTCATGTCCTGTATCGATGAGATGCCTTGCAATTCCACTACTGTAAGTGCTTGTTTGCCTGAGAAATATGCTTTTTGATAAATTTTCATAAAATTGAAGGTGTACCCTTCTTTCTCTTCTCCCAATGTAACTGCTACCACAGATGTATGCAAATCTGTAAACACAATTAGAGTTAATAGACAGAAGACAGGTGGTTCAGCGAAGAGTCTCTTTTCAACGTCGAATTCATTTTCATAGCTGTACAGTCGCAAATATATATGGTTGTTTTGTATGTGTGTGTACATTAAATTTGTCAAACGAAAATATAATTACGATGTTCAGGTGAATTGAATGTTTACATAAGAGGATAGTGACAAAAGTGATGAGTTGTCATAAACGATTGTTAAATAAGAGTTACGTGATGGCGTGAATAGTTTGATGAAAGAGTCGTGGTCAGGCTGCACATGGAAACAAAATATTCGGAATTACACAAGGGTTTTAAGTAGAAAAATAAGCATACAAACAAAAAATAAGTCAAATCAACAGAGTTATTACCATGGAAGTAGAAGTGGTTGAGTAATTTTCTTTTGTATGTACAGTTCTGGTCCCTGGCTAGGGCTTCTGCCATGCAAAGAAGACGGAATCGTACTGTCTTTGGAAAACTGTTCTTCACTTTGTAGATTACTTTGAAGAAGGCGTTTGTTGAGATGGAATGACCAGTGTTGACGAGGTGTTCGATTGTTGCACTCCCTATGCAGCCATTATTTCCTTTCTGCAGCTACGCTGGATAGTGTTCTTTGACCCCTTTCGACAGGATGCGCATTGAACGATCGATGTACCTGGCTCCACAGCAACAGGTGAACTGATTTATACACAATTAGATTTAACATAAGAAGGGTACCTGTTGACTTTTGATTGCACCAAACAGCATGTTGTTGGATTAATGAAAACCAACTCAGTTGTAGGATAGATACTGGATAGTGACGTATATAATCTTCTATTCACTATTGCTGCACTATTATTGCCTTTTAAATAGAGTTGAACGAAGATGGGCATCTTGTCCACTGTGATTTGTTTGACATCTGAAACTTCCATACATCATCTGTACGTGTTAAACAATTTCTGAGGGTAACGGTGACCAGTGGTTTTCAGCATCAATGTTGAAAGTTGGAAATTCTGCTATAAGTATAAAACTTGGGCACTGTGGTAGAGTATAATTTCATAATGGATAAGAATTTATTTTAAAATCACACAGTGTAGTACAGTTATATTAACTGATGACGTTTCGAGCACAAACTATTGCTCATAATCATATCAAGTTCAATCAATTCTTATCAATTCTTATCCATTTTGGAAATTCTGCCTCTGATTTTTTTCTGTATAGCATGTTCTCTTGACTCTACAAAACGAAGTTTTGACCGGTGCTCGTTTGAAGCTATCTGGACAAAAAAATGTTAAAAAGTAAGTATTGTCCATTTCATATAGGCTTTCATTAAACTGACCTCTGAAGACTACAATCTTCCATGCGTTGTATGGCACCATGTCAAGGAAATGAAACTTTCCATCATTTTTATGTTCCGTAGTCAACTGAAAATGAAGAATGATTCGTCACTGACAAACGAGCTATATGAAAGTTTAAGACCTTCCGGATCAATCATTCCTCAACTCTTTAGTCTACCAAAAATACATAAATCTGGATTACCAATGAGTCCTATTTTAGACGTAGCAAGTTCACCATATCATTATGTTGCAAAATGGATAGCAGAACTCTTGGGTCCATTAAGAAGGCAAGTATATGCCTATTCTTTGTATGACACCTTTGAATTTGTTAATTGAGTTAATGATATTAAAGTTACTGGGAAAACTATGCTATTACTTGGTGCGTGCTCACTTTTCACCAATGTTCTATTGACTGAAACTGTATGCTTCATTTGTAATTGCATAGACTTTCTTAATGTAAGCGTAGGAATGCTCACATTATACCTAAAAGAGCTAACACTCCGATGTACTGTCGATGTTCAATTTCTTTTCAATAATGAAATATATAGACAGAGAGATGGGATGGCTATGGATTTCCCACTTGTTCCGTTGCTAGCAGACTTCTTTTTAGCTAGTATGGAGAACAGTACTCTCACACCTGCTGTAAAGGGAGTTATCTTCTACAAAAGATAAGTGGATGACACGTTCATTACATGCGACGAGACCTGTAACTTGAATGAAATCCTGAAAGTATTCAATGTCACATTCATCCTGCTATCCAGTTCACCGTGGAAAAAAACTGAAGGAAAAATATCTTTCCTCAATGTACTACACACACACAAGGAGAGCTGACGGATCTTTGAAGAGGTCTGTTTACAGAAAATCGACGTGAACGGAACAACTGACCAATTTTCACAGTTTTGTCCTGGTAGACAGAAAAAGGAATCTAATCAGTTTTGTCATAACAAGGGTGCGGAGAATTTGTAGTGAAGATAGTGTTGATAATGAATGGGTATCCACTACGCTTTGTAGAGACCAATAGCAAAGTACGTAGGAGAAATACAGAGATTGATAAGGTGGCTAAAAAAGTGTTACACGTAAACTTAGAATTTAGGGGTGACACTGAGTGTGAAATAATTAAAAATCGTCTGACCAGTTGAGTGAGAAAAGAGTTCTTGCTGCCTATTTCCCAATAACCTACTCTAGCCATCCACTGGTGCACCTTGATGTCAAAGATATATTACCTCGATTGTCTAATTCCATGTGTATTTATATGTTCACCTGCTCTTGTGGATTTTGGTACATAGGACGTCCGTCACGAAACATATCCCGCCAAGTTCCAGCTGAGTACCTCCCAGTCTGGATGAGCAAAGTAGAACGTACAGGTATTTATTCATTCATATTGCAATATTTTGTAGATACTGATTACGTAGCATCTCATACATCGATTAATATAATCTAAAATCGTCTCACACAGATCAAATACTGAATTACAACATCAACAATCCAATAGTACACAAGAGGAATTGCATACAAACACTATTCAAGAGGGCCAGGACTCATTGCAGCACTCCCACCTTAAGGAAAATTGAAGAAAGATATCTCATGGACGTCTTCCAAAACAATGGATATCCACGGAATTTCATCAAAAGACATGTACCCACAAGCCAACCTATCAAACCGAAAGCCCTCAAGGAAAGCACAAAGAAAGTCGCCCTTCCATATATAAAGGATATATCAGAAATCACTGCATGACTCTTCAAACCTCCTGGAATTGACGTCGCACACAAACCAACAAAATCACTTCACTCAGTTCTATGTCAACCAAAAGACTCAACAACGAAAGAAGGTAAAACCAACATCATCTACAAAATAAGCTGCAACGACTGCGAAAAGCATTACATTGCCCAAAGTGGGCGTCCTCTTCGTCTTCCTATCCATGAACATAAACTAGCTGTCAAAAGACATGACATCCTCTCCGTCGTTCATATCGTTGCATACAGACGTCCACGGACATCAGTTCGACTGGGACAATGTTCAAATATTAGACAGAGGAAACACCAAGAATGCTAGAGAAATTTTAGAAGCCTGCCTGGTATTCCAGTGAATCGTCAGTCAGTAGACACATTGACATAGACAAAATTCACCAACCGATAAGAAGGGGACCCCACACACGAAGGGTCAAAGTTCAAGTCAAAGAAACAACCAGTTCCAATACAAGTAGCCTAGAAGGTGTGAAAACACACAAAAACAACCAATCACGTCCAAGGTCACCGGGAGAGATTAATAATAAACCCATGGAGAAATCTAAAAGCTCACTTCAAATTGAAGTATGCGCCGAAGATGTCACCTAGTAGGGTGCTGAAAGCTTCGCAAATTAACTATCCAGCTCAGAGAACACAACCACATCAAAAAAATAGTCTACAAAATCCGACAGAGCTTATCCAAAGGAACACGAGTGCATTTGCTTTGTATAGCAGAGGCTTTGGTAATACAGAACACATAAAGCTACAACTTTGTGCAGAAAAACAATTTGTACGATCTCTTTCGTTACTCTATGGTCTTGATCTTACTACTTTTTTATCCTACTTTATTTCGTGTTTCCATTTCGTTTTATTTCATTTTACTTTATATTATCACGATTTTACAGCTATGAAAAATGAAATCGTCGAAAAGAGAATTTTCTTCGCTGAATTTTTGTGCTTTATGTCTCAATGAGGATTATTAATTTAATTCAGTATTTGTACGTGCGTCGTTGTGACCAATCCGGGTAAGTAGGATGTATGACTTCCATTGTTGCATAGTGTAAATGTATCATCAAGAGTCATCGACTAGCGGAACCTGAATAGAATGCAGGAGAGATTTTGTGTGTTATCCCATGGGTGACATGAAGAATATCATATGAGTGAGAAACTGGCGATGAGGAGATAGGTTAAGAGTCAAGCAATATCATGGAGAGGCAGTCGAAACTTAATTATCAGAGAACTCAGTGCGATGGAGATGTTCTGCTGAAACCCTCTATCGATCTCATTCGGAGCTCGGGCAATGAATACTGATAAGGCGATGCTTATTTCTAGAAATTCTCTATCTTATTCTTAAGAGTTATTAGTCTAATTATTAACAATCACTTCATTTGGAAAAACTGCCTCGATAAACAATTGACTGGGGTTAAATAAATAAAATACGGTCAACCGTTTTTTATCACATTGACTTAACGACCTACACTTTGATGATCGATGACCCTAATGTTTGATAAAAAGCCTTAAAATAATTTCAATCTTATGTCAATATATTGAAGTTCTTTACTTACTATTATCATATTAAAATTAGAGGCGAAGTTCAGAGAAATAAAGGATATTACTCAAGAGTTAGTTTGTCACGTGGATTTGATTCGTTTCAAGTATTTGACCATGGATGGATATCAGTTAGAGAACTAATAAAAATCAACTGAGGAGCACTCAACAGCTAGCCGTTTCGTCCAAGTGCTTGAAACTCATCATCAGTGCGCATCTACTGCCAGGGTTCAAACCTACGACCATGCGCCACTGCGACGTGACTAAATGTCTAGCCCATGCATGAATTCTAACTTCTAAGATTGTCACCTCGTGATTTCAGCGAACTCCCTTGGGTCGGCACTGCCGATCAGTCCCAAAGAACTAGGAGGGAACAGGCACACAACGAATATGTCATTGACATACTGACAATAAGAAGTTGTTTTATCGATTGCGGGCTTCAGCTTTATAAAACACAAAATAATCAAGCAAAGAATATTCTTTTCGATAAATTCCTCTTCTGGCTCTACTATGATATATATGTTTATATACATGGAATATTTTAAATTAGTAGTCAATTACAATATTAGTGTATTTTTAAATAATATAGATTTGTAAAGTATGATCACAATGTAATTACAGCTGATTAAAGATGCATAAATTATAATAATAACAAAGGTATAATTGCGAATAGAATATCAACTAAAATTAGGAAAATTCCACAAAAAATCATGATCATTCAAACCTGGATGGCCAAGGTAAGGACGATGTCTGAACCAACCAACTTCTTTTGGACACATAAATTAGGCTTATTAATATGAATCCCCACAGCCTCAACAATGTTTAGTAGTCGAACTCTTAAGGCGAAATCGAGATATGCGGTAAATGACCCTGAAAGCATGATTAACGTCAATCTTGTGTTCTGTTGTATCAACAAGATGAGACAGAATAGCTCTGCGAATAGATTTTGTTTGTCCTTTGCTTAACCACACAAGGTGATGTTCGGAAATCCAACGAGACACACGCCTAATTGTACGGACTATATAACCGACTGGCTCGACTTGAGCAGCTGAATTGTTGCTTCAACTTTGTTCACTCACATATTCACATACGACAACACAAATGAGAACCAATCAAAAGTTTGATCGATAAGTCAGCAGTTAAACTTTATCGCGATGAAATACTGCCAGTATTACAAGACGATAGACATGACCAAAGGGCATATGAAACATCACAACACATTCACTGACACTTTAAAAGTTACGTAATTTCGTATGGTACGTCTACTACTACTGTAACAACAGAAGACAAGGGCCAGGCAACAGATCGTTTATTACGAAAAATCAACACGTATTTATAGATTTTTATGTACATTATTGTAGGTCAATGTTAGTAGAAAATACAGTCTGTTGATTGGTTGTTTCTCACACAAAGTTAACCTTGCATCTCTTGTGGCTGTGTCAGTTCATCTATATGTTAACTGTGACCGCCTGTCCACCTTGACCTTTGACCTCAATTACTGTCAACCAATTTGGCCAGCAACCATCTCTCACCACAACATGACTAATATTTGATACATAAACATTGACCTCAATTACTGTCCACCACTTGGCTAGTAGACCGCTCTCACCACACTACTACTAATAGTAGCTACGAGCGCAGCTTGAGTCGATCGATAAGATGTATATTTACATATATATGTATATATATATAGATCTAAGAGGTGATAAACAAAAATGTTTTGTCTACTCCTGAAGATGGAAAACAGCTCTAAACGCATCAAATCAAATATGATAAGCCCTTGTTACATTCGAGTATTGTTAAAGCATGCTCTCCTCATTCAGCATTGTCAAGGAACAATTCTTACTAGCCTGAGGGAATTTAAACAATTAGTCCCGTTTTGATAAATTTGAATAAGGCATTTAGAAAACAAATTTCACCAGATGACATCGTCATTTCGTAGTTTCTTTACAACCGCTTTACAACTAACATGGTTAACAATAATAAAATAAAGGTCATGACAATCACTCAGTTAAATAAAAAACAACAGTACATACTAATGACCAGTCATGTAGTCCATGGTAGGCGAAGATTGAAGTCTATTGATTTTTGTACACACAGTTTAGGCTGTATGTGATTAATCCAGAGTGCTTCCATCACCCTCAATAACCATCCTTGAATTAGAGTTATGTGATCAGATTATTGTGAAACGGTCATTTATACTGATTTTGTGACCTGACATTAATAAGTGTTTTGTAATGGATGATGCTGGATTTCTATTCCGATTACTCGCATTGGGATTTTCTATATGATTTAGTAGCCATTTTGGAACATGTTGTTTTCGACTTCCATATTGGAACATTCTGTTGGTTCTACCCTTGTAGGTGTCACCGCAGCAACTGCAGGTGAACTTGTAGATACAGTTTGAAGTAGAGTGCATTGAATTTCGTCCTTTAATCGTAGGCACAGGGATCGAAAATATTCGGCAAGTGAGAAGAAGAGATGTGGCGGCGTAGAATGTGCGTTTGATGGCTGACCGAAGTCTTTGAGCTAGCTGTCAACTGCATCACCTGGTCACCCTTGGATGGTAGGATAATAAAGATAGCTTTCTTTGGTACAGAAGCTGTCTTTTCGAGATGTGGCTCTATGGATAACCATTAGCTAGTAAAACTGAATGTATATGTCGAAACTCATCCATCAAGGTGTCACTCGTGCATATTTTTCGGGCCCTTGAGAGAGACTCAATGTTGCTTCCTGGTCATTTCTAGACCAGTAGACTTCATAGTTATACATACATACAATTTAATCGTTATTGTGATCCGTGATCAAAAGTTGAAACAAATCAGATCTCCATGAAAAACCGACTCTTGAAAATGAATCTGATGGTTACTACTGACAGGCTATAGAACCGAATTTCCTGGGAGTTCTAGTGAGAAGTTGTGGAGTTCAGGACCAGTGCTCCCCACCGATGACATTCATTAGATGATGATAGGTCGCCTCAAAATCACGAAATTGCAGAAGTTAGAACTCAAGAACTGGCCAATGAGTCGTGTCCCAGTGGCTGAATGACCAATGAGTTTGCCTTGTAACCGGAACGTCCTAGCTTTGAACACTTGCTGGTGGTGCGTACTGGTAATGAGTCCAATAACTAGGAAAAAGCAACTGGCTGGTAGTACTCCTTGATATCAATCCGTGATCAAAACTTGAAGCAAATTAAATCCCCATGACAAACAAACTCTTGAAAATACTTTGATCTGAACACTAGTCAGTAACTATTTTTTGATTTTTTTGATTTATTTTGATTTACAGCTTGATTCCACACCGTATTTTCAGTACAAGTATAGAACTTTCAGCATGGATATCGGTAGCCCGAATTCAGGCCGACCATAGATATCGGTTGTGCGCCGGCAGGGGATCGAACCCCGGACCATGTGCATGGTTGGCGAGAGTCCTAACCACTGTGCCACCGACGCACTAGTGTAATGTGCCTAGTCCTTTCTTTGGTACAGACTGAATTCTATCAGTCAGGTTTGTAATGTGGCCACCATTTCTAGTTAGTTCTCCATCATGATGCACATTGATTTGATGATATTAGATGTTTGGAGGCAATCGGCCACAGGAAGCCTTGGCTGCACCTAGGTTTCGTGCTAGTTGGCACTCACCAGTCAGTCAGCAAGGCGTGTGCCTACAACCCTGAAGGAACGACTCATGTCCTTTCTGAGATTCGAACCCACGTGACCCAGTGAGCACTGCAGTCAGAGACGATGTTGAGCTACCTAGAATGCTGGCCACATTACAAACCTGACTGACAGAATTCAGTCTGCGCCAAAGAAAAGACAAGACAGACTACACTAGTTACTGACTAGTGTCCAATCAAAAGTATCCAATACAGTCCAGTCCTACAGCAGGTCAATCGCGAGACCGAATAGCTGACTGACTGCATTACCACTAGGTGACGCAGGTTCAAATCTCAGAAGCGACGTGAGTTGTTACATTGAGGTAGCAGACACTCGCCCTGCTAACTGGTGAGTGCCAACTAGCATGAAACCTAGATGCAACCAAGGCATCCTGCCGATCGTCTTCACCCATCTAATATCATCAAACTCTTAAAAATAATGCTACAATACTCTGAGACAGGTACAACATTTGAATAAATTTCATATCTTAGTCACTTTGACTAAGAAGCGTTAGGTGTGTGTTGGAATTAAGCTTATCATTCATGTTTATTTTTCATTTTGTATTGATTTTCTCCTCAAATATTTGCATATCTATACACAGATATTTATAATAAGCAAATATGAAAATATTAATATCAATATTATGATAAATAGACATTTTATAATATTTTTAGAAAAAAAAATGGAACTAAGACAGACTGTCTCATATATTTTTGTAATTTATGTCAACACCCAGCTGTTGTCTTAGCATGTTAACAACACATGAAAAGGCAAAGATAAGAAAAAAATCAATACAGAATTGATGTGACTCATGCCCTTACATACACACACACCTAAAATCAATCAAAAACGTGATAAATAACATAACGAACACATACATATGGCATAAATTGACGATTTGCATAAGGCTATTTCAAACAAGTTTACCTGTGTGTATCTATCTTGTATCGATCTAATCTAAGCTCTGAACAACGTAGATTGGTTTAACTTAACTGGGATTCATATTAGATTTAAATCGGAATGGTGGTTATAATATGACGCTTCACTATGGCAACTATTATCATTATTCATCCAATGGGGTCTGAGTGGAACATAAAACTTCGAAATTCCCCGTCTTCATTTCATTATGTTGTTTATTATTATTATATATTATTATTGTTCGCTTGGGTTCCTAGTGGAAAATAAGGCTTCAGCAACACGTCTACACTTGTTTCTGTCTTCTACTGTACTTTTCACCTGCATCCATGTTACTCCATACTGTTTCAGCTCTTCTTCACACCATCTCCTCCATGTCACTCTTGCACGGACGTCCCACTCGCCGCTTCCCTTCCGGGTTCCACTCGAGCTATGACCTGAAGCGCGATGTCACCCAGCGGCCTCCTCGGCGAGTGTCCAATCCATCTCCACTTTCTCATGTATATTTGTTGGACGATTGGTTCCTGTTTTGTTTTTTTCCCATTGTTTCTTGTTGGTTCTTGTTCTTTCCGGCCATCTGATCTTGAGTATAGAGCGAAGACAGTTAGTTGTTGATAAACGTCTGCAACAGGCTGTTGGAAATATTCTTTGTGACCCACTTGCCAAGTTACTGATCCATCCGTATAGAAGAACTGACTGACGTTTGTATTGAAAATCCGAATTTTGTTGTTGATGCTGAGGAGTGACGAAGATTTCCAGATTGGTTTCAGATTGATGAATGTGTTTCTCGCCTTCCCGATTCTTGATTTGAAATCCTCGTCCGTTCCTCCTGTGAATGAAGTAACCTCTTTCAAATCCCTCCCGTTGATGGTGATTGGCGCTGGATGTTGCTACTGCTGTTGTTGTTGGTTGGTTATTTTCATAACCTCCGTCTTGTCTATGTTCACCTGACGTCCTGTCTTTGCTGCTTCTTCGACCATTTTGTCAGTTTTCGCTTGTAATTCTTCGATTTTGTGTGACATCAAACATAAATTATCCGCGAAATCTAGGTCTTCTAGTGCTTTTTATTATCTCCATGATTACTAATAAGCTTTCTTCGTTTTTCCTCACATGATCTCCACCATCTCAAGCCTGAGAGTGACGATTAACTCGGCGCTTTTTGCATTCAGTTTTCACTCGAGTGCCTGAAATGTGTGACGTCAATCAATGGTCTTTGTCAAGGAACTTAACCCTTAAGTTCCTATTATTTGCGAAGACGCTCCCAATTGACATTAACTAGGTACAATTATCGACTTTAACTACAAAACACAAGGACTTGTATGAAAGAAATTGTATTGTTCGCCAGTTAAATTCGTTATCGTACACAGTCTATAAACAAATGTTTTTACAAGGAATGTACAATACTTTTATTCGTATTCTTTCGTTTTCTTCCAACCTGTACACGACTGAATCATTCTCTCCTTCGAGTTGCTGACCAATGACGACCAAGTTCAATGAACCAACGCTCAATGTTCTCATTCCCTTACACTCTCCGGCAAAAAAGGGTCCATCCCTTTTTTTCCATCATGGCGCTAACCTTGAACTTAACTGCCAGTGCGGTAACTTGGGCCAACCAGGACTAGGCTAAAATGGAGAAGCAAGACAAAAACGCCCAACTAACAACAAGCCTACCACATAACACCAGCACGCTGTCCCCGGTGTGTTGGATCTTCCTCAGTGATCGAAACTTTCCTTCGCTCTCTGTTGGCAGTACCACGACTGATCTGGTCCCCGGGGTGTTGGTTGGTTCATGTCTTTCTGACACAATCCCCTCCCCGACGTATCAAATCGCGTACCATGACTCTTACACGACTCGATTCGTTCACAATCGTAGAAGACTAAAAACGACTACAAAAGTACTTACAATAACATTACAAGATGACTCACACAATGCGACAACTATAAAATTAACCAACAATTACTTAACACAAATATATGTACAATCAATACATCAAACGTTGTGGATTCTGCCTTGACGAGCTACCCTTGAAGAATTGCAGGACTTACAGCAACAACACTTCATTTACAGTCTCCTCCGCTTGTGTCTGATCTACCTATTGTTACTGTGTGTGGCACAGATACGGTATAGAAGGCACTGGAAACGGCAACACCAATCGTCCAATAATGGAAGAACAACAGTGGTTTGTGCTGAATAAGATGATACTATCATTCACTTTGTTGGTTTCTCATCAGCCGCGTACAGATTAAAGAAGTTATTATTTAAATTTATGTACAGAACAATTTCAACATACTTGCAGAGGTGGTGACATGATTTCTGTTGACAGAAGGCTTCAAACTTAATGAACAGTGTTCAGAAAATGACCTTAATATACTTTTTACCTGGATAGTTGAAGGCAGCCTGCTTGAATTACTGGTCTACCAAAATTGCTCCCCATCAAAATGCTTAATTTCACATCTGGATTTGTTACTGTTTCAATCATTGAAAACCAAGGAGTACTGGACAGCTGTTTCACCCTATTTTGGGAATCATCAGCATTACGCACCCACCGCTAGGGTTTGAACCCAGGACTTACCGGTTAAAAGGCAAGCTCGTATAACATTCAGCCACTGGGATCCAATTCAATGACTCATGAATTCTAACTTCTACCGATTCGTGATTTAGCGCGACCCAAACCATTGTCGTCGGTTGGATATCCATCCCCACACGTGACCTCTGGATGAACTTCACTGGTCGCGACATGTCTTGTGTACCTGGATTCTTCATTTCTGGCTGGCTTTGTGGCCGGTTTAGACCAGATGGTCTAATATTGAACTGTTAATAGTTTTAACCACACCTTTACTTTATTGGGAGATGTTATTTAGTGAGCACAAAAAATCAAGTTCCTAGAGCAATGACCAACATAACCCGCCCCATCACTTGCGCGGCTGAATCGGTAGATATAATTGGAAGTGGCTTGTCTAAGTACTTCGTCTTTCAATGGAGGAATCACCATCGTTTATGTAGTTTGCGAGCATTAAAAGTTCTTTGAACAGATTTTCTTAATTTCTCTGCAATTATTTCGCTTGGTATATTGCTCCTGAAATGCAGTTGAATGTATAAAGGCTTCTTGTTTACGGATAGTCAGTAGTCTTTTTCCGCTTTCTTTGTCATGTGTTTTTTGATAAATTTGTCGAGATAGCTAGCTATTTTCGATCAAAGTGTCATATACAATGCTTAATTCATCTTCAATTACTTGTTCTGAGCATTTAGCTCTAACTCTGTGGCTGATGGTCTTTACTAAATTTCATCTGTAATAGGCTCTTCATTGGTTAATTCCCATCACTGAACATCTGGTTGACAGCTTGTTGACAGTAAGGCGTACCTGTAATCTTGAAAGAACTAGTATCCTATCTGAGAGTCAAACCAGTGTCACTTAGTGCTGCAATTAGAGACTTTACTGCTGAGCTATTCAGGCTCATGACTAACCAAATAAAGGACCAGACAAATTGTACTAGTTACGAACTACTGTCCAATCAAAGTATCAAATATAGTATAGTCCTACAGCAGTTCAATCATCAGCGCAAATAGCTCAGTGGTAAAGTTTTCGACTGCAACACTGGATGACACAGATGATTCGAATCTCAGGAGGGACATGAGTTCCTTCAAGATTCTATATACTACACCTCGTTGATTGGTGAATAATAACAAGCACGAAACTTAGGTACATCCAAATATTCCTGTAACCGATTGTCTCTGACCATCTAATATCAACAATTCACAGTGCAGCGTGATAGTAAGCTATCCAGAATGGTGGTCATGTTGCAAACTTGACTAAAAGAATTCAGTCCGCGCCAAAGAAAGTACTGGTCACATTATGCCAGTTACTAACTGCTATCCAATCAAAGGACACTTTCTTTTCGCTATCAAACTGTATGCCTATTAACACAGTTTGAAAGGAAATTTATCTGTGATTTTCTACGTTCTATACCTTGTTGCGACCTTAAAAATATCAATTTATGCCCTCAGTGGAACACGGAGATTGAGGTAGTAGTATGGCCACTGCTACTTACAATCACACATAAGTAGTATATCAGTAAAATAATTCAAAAAAGCAACAATATGTTGCGAACACTGAAAAAGGCAATCGAAGAACAGAACTGTAAGAAGAACGTCATAAATACTGTGCAGAATCTCTCAATCCATTGAATAGGGTGATATTCCATCATTTTTCAAATGATGTGCAAATAAATCGTTAAAGGTATGGTAAACCATATCTATGTAGCTTCAGTGAGTTTGTCCAAACTACTACCCTTTCGAGCAACTATAGCCAGTGATCAAAGTGCATGTGCTTGAGGAGGGAGATGCGGGGACAGCCCTGAGGGACATTGAGGCTGTCTCGGACCTAGTTAGTGTGCGCGAGCAGAGAAAGAAGCCGGTCTTCTTGGAGATTCTGCTTAGAGGCCATTCGAAGGCTGCCTACGACGACGCCCTGGAAGTAGCAGATGAGGCGGCGTTGGGCAAGGTCGTCGAGGGCCCCACAGACAGACAAGGGGCACTGCAGAAGTTCCGCACTCTGAGGCTTGGTTGGAATGGTGGTCCGTAGGTTCTTGCAGTGACGACAACAAATCTTTCGCGACGCGCATTACCCATCTTGGATGAAGGTCAGCGAGAGCAGTTGTGAGCTTCCGAGTTCATCGAATATCGCTCATCAGTTGCAGCTGGATAACGCAGCTCAGCCGACGTTTGTTCACGAAATGGATAAAGTCACAAGACAAATAATGACTTCGTATGTTGCTGCAGTGATGACGGATTACCAAGAAGATATATGAGTTGAAACAGCAAGTGGCGGCTAGGCAGATACGCAAAAGACACAACAACAGATGTTTTGCTTGTGGAGGAACTGGTCACTGGAAGAGAAATTGCCCAAAACGAAAGCGAAAAACCTTTATACGATACAGTCTTAATTCTTTTCCCCGCTTGCGTTTGGGCACTGTGAGATTAGTCCGAAGAGGTGCCGTGTACCGATGTTTACGGGTTAATAGGATAGAAATAGTCTTTTTCATCGACACAGAGGCAGTACTTTCTTTGATAGGCAGCGAACAGTGTGAGGAAATAAGAGCATTCACATTAACAGTTCAGACAGTGGCGGGACATTCTTTACAGATTCTTGGTGTTTCAGATTGCGTTGGAGAGATCGGAGCAAAGAAAATACGATATCCATTCAATGCAACGTCAGATATACGGCGAGAAGTAGTCGCTGTCGTCGATATGAAGAACAGGAGGGTAGTCACAAATCATGGGCAGTTTGCGATATATGAGAACAGTGAAGTCGCTCCGGTGAGAACCACAACGATTGTTCCAAAAGAAGCACCAAGTTTGACCACGTTGGTAAGTAAATATTCCTGCTTATTTTCTAGAGATGGAGAACCCTACGGATATTGTGATTAGGTAAAGCATGAAATCCCAGTAAAGGATCCGGGGAAGACAGCTTTCTCAGCTCGACGAGTTCCTGTGTACCTAGAAGAAGAAACTGACTTACAAGTAGAAGAAATGCTAAGTGACGGAATAATCTAAAAAGCCATCAGCCTGTACATTTTGCCGGTCGATTCAGTAAAGAGGGCTAACGGAGAGTATAGACGTAGTGTCGATTTCAGACAGCTGAATAGCCTCACACGAATAAAACAGTTTGCAATGCTGACCGTAACAGGAACCCTTCATCGCCTTCAGAAGGCTAAGCTTTTCACCGTTTTCGACCTAAGTTCGAGTCGCTGGCAGATCCCAATAACAGAAAGTGACCGAATTAGAACAGTGTTCACAGTTGGACATAAACAATATCAATTTAAACGACTGTCATTTAGGTTGGTAGGCACCACATTTACGTTCAGAAGAATAATGAAGTTATTACTGAATGTAGAAGTTTATGGAGACGACTTGGTTGTGTATAGTGAGACAGAAGCGATCACTTAAACCACCTTGGAGCCATTTTATGAAGAAATGTTGAATTTGGGGTTGCGTATTGATAAGAATAAGTCCCGAATAGCCAGAAACACTGTTGCCCTCCTGCGTTATATAGTGGGAATTGAAGAAGTGCTACCATTACCTTAGGAAATCCTGACAGTCAACCCAGTGAAGTACCAAATTCTAAACGAAAGCTGAGAAAGTTTTTGGGGAGAGCAGCATTCTACAGCCGGTTTGTTAGATACTTCAACGCGATAGCAATGCCTCTATATAGGTTGCTGAGTAACGCGTACGCTTTACTCTGAGTGGAGTAGATTTCCACACGCAGTTTCAGCATAATGGAGGTCTATATTACCTTTCCAATTATTGCTGCCCTGGGCATCTTCATCCATGCTGCCTGCTTAGTTAAGTGAAAGGGTTGATTTTTATCAAATATCTGTCGTTTATAGTCCTAACGGAGGTCTCGTATGAGCTTGTATAGCTCAGTGGTAACGTTTTTGACTGCAGCACGGAGGAGAGCGAGTCGGGATCTCAAAGGGGAAATCAATTCTCACTAGGTTTCAGATACTCCTTTCTGACAAGTACTACAAAATACATTAGACCTAGACGCAGTCATGGTCTCCAGCCGATTTCCTCCAAGTGTCAAACATACTTTCTATATACCTCAGAGACTCTATTCATGTTGATGCTATAGTACAAATATATTATATCACCATTATAAACAACCACTAATGACCAAACGCTTTCATATCTCCAATCATGTGATTTAACTGAGAGTGTAGTTTCTGTTATTATTAAAACCCTTTTCCGTTAATCAGTTCCCTAGATGACCTCGTCAATCAATCAGGCTATACAAGTTATTATTGAGTAAACAAATTCTAAAAAACAATAATAATAATAAAAACAAAAAAGATGATAACTTAATGCTCATATTTGGATATTTTAATCTTTCTTTGTAATAAAATAACAACGACAGCGACAGAAGCAAAAACAATAACAACAATGACAGTAGATGCCTCGATCTAGGCCAGAAGAATGTTGACTTATATAAGCAGTGTCAATATATATGTTGGTATGTATAAGGAATGAATGCTATTTTATAACCAGTTAACCGTTTATCGACATAAGTATAAAACTTGGACACTGGGGTGGTACAGTATAACTATATTTTGGGCAAAATTGATTTTGATAAATCACACAGTGTTATACAGTAATATTAACTGATGCGACCACGTTTCGAGCACAAATTATTACTCCTGCTCACAATCATATCAAGACACTACTCACAACTTTTTCCTTCATTTATATACATGAGTGGAATTGATGATTAGACATTAGAATGGAAATCAGTATAGGATAATGTACATTCAGAAATAATAATATGAGTGTTATTGATCAATTACAATCAGATAGGAAATAAGATGAGTGTTTTTATAGTCAAAATAAGTAACTTGCTAGAATGTTATGATGTACGTGAATTGAATTGAAATAGAATTTTAAGATTATTTATTATCCTCCTCTGATTTGACTGACTTACTAGTGGTAATAATATCTTCCATTTCTGTTGCATGTGTTGGGTGTAGACTCAATGAACCAGGATTCATTAATCAATCTCTCTCCACCTACATAGATTACTTCTTAGAATCTTAACCCTCTCCCACCCACCCTATTGTGTGGTTGTGTGTTAATGCATGCAGTGCAATTGCTGAGCTTTTTTCTAAATTAATCATCTTCTCGGGGTGAACCATTCTTACCTTGGCTAAATTCTTCTGTTCCAACAAAGTTGATTACCCAATCCTGCCTGATTAATCGAGTCTACACCCAACAAAACACATGCAACAGAAATGACTCAATGCGAATACCAGAAATATGGAAGATATTATTATCACCAGTCAGTCAAATCAAAGGAGGATAATAAATAATCTTAAAACTCCATTTAAATTCAAGCAAATCACAACATTCTAGCAAGTTACTTATTTTGACTATAAAAGCACTCGTCTTATTTCCCATCTGATTGTATTTGATCAATAACAGTCTTGTTATTATTTCCGAATATATATTATCCCATATTGATTTTTATTCAAATGTCTAATCATCAATTCCACTAATGTATATAAATGAAGGAAAGAAGTTGTGTGAGTAACTTGATATGATTACGAGCAATATTTTGTGCTCGAAATGTGGTCATCAGTTAATATTATTGTATAACACTGTGTGAAGCATCTACACAAGAAGCCAACATGTCAACCTGAGACCGAGCACTTCGGTCCAATCAATCGACGGGAAAATGTAAAATTCAATTAAATCTGTGTATTCATCAAAAGAAATGTGTACAGCCCCTTTCTTTTCCATGGCCAACTAAATAATGTGTATTAAGCTTATGGAAACGATTCTCCCCCTCCCCTTGTTACTAGCTTTTGACTGTGTTATTTCATTGTGTTTACAATTCTAGCTGATTCTACTCATCCTATTCTGAACTGGCAGAAGTTAGAATTCATGGACTGGAGATTGAATCGGTTCAAAGTGGCTTAATGGTCTACGAGCTAGCTAGCTCTCCTTGAAACCATAAGGTTCTGGGTTCGAACTTTGGTGGTGGGTGCGTACCTCTGAAGAGTCCCATACTAGGACTGTCCAGAACTCCCAGGTTTTCCAATAGTTCTCTAACCAATGTTATTTCATGATGAAATCCTGTAACCAATCAATCAAAATCCCTACAAACCAATACTTGAACATTCTATTCTTCTTAGTCATCATAGCTGTTCTACAAATTTCTTGATCATGTAATAACTTGTTACTAACGCCTAAGAATGAACTTATCTTGAATTCCGCAGTTAATTAATTTTCACCCCTCCATCCTTCAAAACCTAGACATCTTATTATTAACATTTATTGGCTAATTATTTTGATAACTTTTAACCTCTTAATTTCACCCCCGTCTTAAGCCTAAAACTGACTAATTAAAAGAACCACTTGACTGGCAAAAAATTTTGATGTAAAAAACGACTATATATTAGTGTAGAGCCTGTCGATGACGAGGAAATAACTGAAAAAGAATATATATTTTTTCGATCAGTCTTTATTTTGTCATAATTTCCCCATATTGTCATTGCGTCATTTCAATTACATATGTTCGGTGTTGATGGGATAAACAAAGATTCTGTTACGACTAACCTCTCTTCGCCCCCCCCCCATCTAATAATATTGATTTTTGATGATACTAGATAGTTGGAGGCAGTCGGAAGGAAGCCTTCGTTGCACCTAGGTTTCGTGCTAGTTGGCACTCGTCAGCAAGGGGTATCTGCAGCCTCGAAGGAACTCATGTCCCTTCTGAGATTTGAACCTGTGTCACCCAGGGAGTGCTGCAGTCAGAGATGCTACCACTGAGCTATTCGGGCTCGCGATTAACCTCCTGTAGGACTGTAGTGGGTATTTTCATTGGACGCTGGTAACTATTAACTTTCGCCCTGTCCCATACCGTTGTCTGGTTACTTGCAAGTGAATGCAATGCAATAGATGAACTTTAATTCCAGGTTATTCAACTAAGCAATGTCAGTTATTCCAGGTTTAGCTAAGTTTTTATTTTACTATTACCTAACTGACCTTGATCTACTATTAGTTTGACCTATGTAATTGAACTCACAGTCATGATATGATATTCACCAAATTATAATATTTCTCTAAATTGGGTGTTTTGTTTTAATTATAGCTTGACTTCACACAGTATTTTCAGCATTTGATATTGGTAGCCCAAATTTAGCAGGCTGACCAGGCCTGGGATCGAACCTCAAACCGTGTGCATGGTTGGCGAGCGTCCTAACCGCTGTCCCACTAACTTACAGTTCAGTTTAAATGCCTTCCTAAGTCTAGTTTCACCAAGAATTCCACATAGAACCTTTGATGATCTTTCTGCACACGGTGGTAATATATAGGTTGATGGATGGTTGGAGACAACCTGCAGAAGCCCTGCCTGACCTACGTTTGGTGCTAATTGGCAATCATCATCAGCCAGCAAGGTGTGTATCTGCCATCTTGAAAGAACAACTCATGTCCTTTTTAGGATTCAGACGTGTACCACTCAATTCTGCAGTCAGAGACGTTACCACTGGGGAGCTCTTCGGACTGGCTCGCGACTCACCCCCTGTAGGACTGTACTCTACTGGATACTTTTATTTTATTTTTTTGATTATAGCTTGATTCCACACCGTAGTTTTGATACAAGTATGGAATTTTCAGCATGTGATATCGGTAGCCCAAATTTAGCAGGCCGACCATTGATATCGGGTGTGCGTCGGTAGGGGATCGAACCCCGGACCATGTGCATGGTCGGCAAGAGTCCTAACCGCTGTGCCACCGACGCACTAGTCATTAACTAGTCTATATTGATAGTTAGCCGCCTAGAAGGTTAGCGACCCCATTGTAAACTCGACCGCGATAGAATTCACTGCACATCAGATTAGATTTTCTCGTCGATTGATTGGACTGAAGTGCTCGGTCTCAGGTTGACATGTCGGCTTCTTGAGCAGATGCTTCGACGATGTCTGGGCATTTAATTAGTATTCAAATGGTGGGTGGTGACTAGCAGTGGAATCCAGGATGCGTATTTCGTCCTATTTGGGACTCATCAGCTGGATGTACCTGCATTTCTCAGTTAGTGATTATGTTCCCACTGAGGCTCGAACCCAGTGCCTACTTAATTAAATCAATATGACCCATTGCACAAGAGGTGGCTCTCGTGGCCCAAGTGGTCTAGTGGATAATGCTTTGGCGTTTGCAACTATGAGCACTGGGTTCGAGCCTCGGGGGGAACACCGTCACTCACTGGGAAATGCAGGTACATCCAGATGGCAAGTCCCAAATAGGACAAAATGAGCGTTCTAGAATCCACTGCTAGTCACCATCCACTAATTAGAAGTCTAGACACATTGCACTATTTACTAACTGGTGTTCAATCAAATCAGAATTGTTTATTCGTCAGAATGAAGCCAAAAATACAAAATACCTAACATTAAAATTTTTAATTTTGTTTGCATTTTCTGAATATTCTGTTTCTTTTTTGAAAAGAACAGATACTGAACAAAGAGTACTCTTTTCGATAACTTCATCATCAAGCTCTACAATTATATATACCTTATAGTGAATGAATGAATTGGTGTTATGAACAACATTAATGTTGTTTAAATAACATCGAATAAATAATACTGATAGATTACAGCTCAGTAGCATCAACATAAAATAAGCTGAATGTCAGAAAAATTAGGAAAGGTAATAGTGCAAATTCATGAGTTTATAGTCTCTACTGAAGACTTACCATGTCAGTAATAGGAGCTGGACTTCCCTCTTTTGCGCAGAGAGCACTGGTTGTTTGAGGCGAATTGCAATAGCCTCTGCTGTTTGGAGCATGCAGTGCTTCGACGATTTTGGTAATTTGTTAGGCACTCGGTAGATAATAGAGAAGGATTCTTCCACACTGGCTGGCTTTGTGGCTGGTTTGCATCAGATGGTCCAATATCCAACTGTTGATGGTTTTTACTACACCATTACTTAACCAGAGTGGGACATGTTCTCGAGACTGCATGAAAAATCAAGTTCCTAGAGCAGTGGCCAATATAACTCGCTCCAAAAGCGCAGTTGAATTGGTAGATACGATTTGAAGTGGCTAGTCTAGGTACTTCATCTTTCAGTCGAGGAATCGCCATCGGTCTTGTAAAGAATAAGACGTGTAGTTCGCTAGCATTAAAAGTTCTTTGAACTGATTTTCTCAATTTCCTCGCAATTATCTCACTTGGTATATCACCCATGAATTGTATTCGTATATAAGTGGCTTCTTGTTTACAGATAGTAAGTAATCCTTTTCTTCTTTCTTTGTCATGTGTTTCTTGATAAATTTGTCGGGATAGCTAGCTATTTTCGATCAAAGTATCATATACAATGCTTAATTCATCTTCACTTACTTCTTCTGAGCATATAGCTCTAACTCCGTGTGGCTGAGGGTCTTCACTAAATTTCTTTTGTACTTGATAGGAACGAAGCTGTGAAAATGTGTGTATGTTGTTCTGTCCAAGTGCTTTTTCTGTGCAAATTTCTTTTTATGCTACCATCTGGTTTCTTTTTTGTCTTTATATTGATTGGTTTCACAGAGAGAGGGATGTTTCATTTCTTCTCTTCGTAAATTAATCTTTTTGTCAAACTGCTATTCAAGATTCTTGTAGAGGAGATTATACATCTGTAATAAACTACTTTTAAACTCAAATCAGTAGTCCACTTCACAATGCTACTGATAGGCCTTTTTTAGCTAAGAATACATTCACTAAGACAGATTATCCGTCATTAATGAATACGACTTTATATTCTTTTATGCTTTAATGATGTCGAAAATGTCAAAATTTCTTACCTTCGTTAAAGGACTTCTGACAGAATATGAAAGGGAATGATTGTGACAAGGCTTTCTAAATACATTAATTACATTTCTAACATCACGCAAATTAATGGAGCCTTTCAATAGCTCCTACCTTTCCTCCGTCTATCAAGAATGTAAGAACAAAGGGATGAATGAGTGAGTGAGTGAGGGATTAAGTGGATCGACCATAAATATATTTAATATTCTGTTCAGAATCAACGCAATATGAAGTATATATACATACCTCCCTTATTCTTCTAATCATGTGTATGTACTATACAGAATTCGTAGCATAATTTCTTGTAAAATATATATTTACTTTTCAAGGGTTCTTTTTAAGAAAATTTCACCTGTATTCAAGTATTCGTTTGTAGGGATTTGTTTGATTGGTTATAGGATTTCATCATGAGCTGACATTGGTTAGAGAACTATTGGAAAACCAACTAGGGAGTACTGCCAGACAGCTGTTTCGTCCTAGTTTGGGACTCTTCATCAGTACGCACCCGCCAGGGTTCGAACCCAGGACCTTCTGGTTACAAGGCATGCTCGTATACCATTAAGCCACTGGGACCCAATCCAATAGCCCATGAATTCTAACTTCTGCCAATTTCACCTGTTTCACATTTGATCACAAACTGATATCAACTCGAATCCCTCCAAACGACCTCTTGAAAATAAAATCTGATGCTCACTAGTGACTGACTAGCTACAGGACTAAGTCGATTTAAGTTCTATTCAAAAGCCATCACTGGCGTTGCGTTCATCCAATCGGGAGTGTGAAAAATACTCACCATCGATGACATCGATTATCTGCTGCCAGTCGCGCTAAATGCGTCACGCACTGGTAGAAGTTAGAATTCATGCGGGTGCTAGCCACTGAGTCAGGTCCCAGTGACTGAATGCTCGATAAGAGTTTAACTTGTAAATGAAAAGTCCTCGGTTCGAATCTCCTCCCCCCGTGGGTGAGTATTGCTGAAGAATGCCAAGCATTTGGATGTAACAGCTTTCCAGTACTCCTTAGATGGTTTTCAATGGTTCTCAAACAGCTGACATTAATCCGTAATCAAATATGGAAAAATATTTACTGCCCATATAGTATCTTCAAAGAAAAACTATTCATAGACATAATGTTGTAAGACACTTGACGTTATTCTCTCTGAAACAAAATTCAGTCCTCTACAAGACACTTCTCCCTCAATTTCATCTTGGAATTGTTAACACAGAGGTAGATGGGGATTCAGTTAAAAATTCGACAATTTAAACTTTAAGAACCAGTAAATACCAATGGAGTGTGACCACGCCAATGACTTTGAAACGCTGACTGGCAAATAGTATTGTTATCATGAATAAAATATGCTTAACGCAGTGTTATGTTATTATGTGGAATATCCGTCAAGCGTTCAGTTAGGTTTGGGAAACATTCAGGTCTAAATTAAGGACAAGTTAGGATTAGGTCAACTTAATAAGGCCTCTATTAGGCTCGCTTTGAGTTCGAATAGGGTTAGTTTAGGGATATTTTCACGTTAGCGTTAAGTTAAGGGAAGATTAGGGTTATTGTTAAGGTCAGGAGACCAAGACAATAACATGCATATAATGTGGTTAAATTACTCTGTTGATACTCCACTCCCTAACTGGGGCGGGAGGGGCGATTTTTGGCACATGTCAGTAGAAGGTACCACGTGTAATAGTTTCACGCCTTTTCATTCATTAATTTCAGGAAATCAGTATTTTATACGTGAATATCGCCGTTGTCATGTGATTGGTGCGTCCAGGGTCACTCGTTCATTAATACTTACACAGTGCTTAAAGTTTAACTTCACCTTAAAATTTGTGTGAGTTAATGTTATGATCCAAAATCACAGTTAGAAGATTAAATTAACACCAAGAAATTAGAGAACAGCAGATGGATTATGATGGATAATGCCACTAATAGGGAACTCGGGAAAAGAACAATACCAACAGAAAACTCAAAAAATATGTTTGCTGGTTTTCCTGTGTATACAGCAAAATGAATACAAGAACTAGTCAGAAAATCCTTCTGTAAACTATTATATTCTCTGCCTGACGTATTCAATGAAGCAATCGACTTGTAGGTAACTTAACCCTCAAGTTAATACTATTCTTCAATGAACGAAATATCCCCAAATTGAGTCATAATGTGGTGGCGTAATACAGACAGCGGGTTCCAACG
This sequence comes from Trichobilharzia szidati, assembly GCA_944472155.2. NCBI lineage: Eukaryota > Metazoa > Platyhelminthes > Trematoda > Strigeidida > Schistosomatidae > Trichobilharzia > Trichobilharzia szidati. The sequence goes on from OX235272.1 coordinate 226,961, forward strand.
GAATGTGATTCTCACATATTTCCACAGTTTAGAACTGGGTTAGCAACAGAATACTACGTATATTTGAACATTCTATGTCATGTCGTTTAATGTTAGCCAAAATCACAAGCTCAGTGATTGGTTAGAGAATATAAAACTGTGTAGACATAAATGGTTGTTTGATCACTTGAAAATATATCTTGGCTCCCATGTCTTGCCTTCTGCCGTTACATTAAGAAAAAGTTGTAAACAGCGAAGAGAATTTTCTTTTAGACGATGCATTTTCATAGGCTTTACATCCTCAATTATATTTGATTGATTGGATTTCATCATGAGTTGACGTCAGTTAGAGAACCAATGGGAAACCAGCTAGGAGTACTGAACAGCTGTTTCGTTAGCCTAGTTTGAGAGTCTTCATCAAAACATACTTACCACCAGGGTTTGAACCCAATACCTTCTGGTTACAAGGAGAGCTTGTAAACCCATAGGCCACTGTTACCCGATCCTGTGGCCTAATAGTCTACCAGCTCGCCTTGTAACCAGAAGGTCCTGGGTTCGAACTTCGATGGGTGCGTACTATTGAAGAGTCCTAAAATAGGCTGACGAAACAGCTGTCCAGTACCTTCTTGATGGTTTTCCAATAGTTCTCTAACTGATGTCAGCTCATGATGAAATCCTCCAACCAACAGAACATCTTCACTCTGTCCGATTCTCTGCGGTCCTCTTCATCTGGCCCTACAACTGCCCACAGTCTCTCATCTCTTCCTCATAGGATCGCCTCTATCCCACCTAAGGACCTATGCACAACTAGTCGTTTCCTGTTCGGGTTCCACTCACAGATCTGGATCACAATATCATTCGACGGTCTTCTTAGAGAGTACCCAAACCATCCCTAGTTTCTCCTGCTTACTTTATGAGCAGTAGGTTTTGGTTGGTTTCTTTCCAAAATTTTTGTCGCTAATTCTTTCTGACAAAGTCGCCGAAGATAGCTGGTGATGAACGTCTGCAGATTCCTGTTTGAAATGCTTTTCCTGCTATGTTCCATACCCATATAGAAATGACTGACTTAACACTGGTACTGAAAATCTGAGGAATAAGATTTCAGAGTGATGATTTTGTGCCTTTCCTTTCCGATCCCAGCCGATTTTGAAATCGTCATTCGTGCCATCTGCCCGTAGATGAAACGACGCTGCCTAGATTCTACTTCTCCCTACGCCTATTGGATGATGTGCATGCGACTGAACGGATTGGAATGGCGGAAGTTTTTTCTTGTTCATATAACTTAGCAGCGTCATTCATTCTAAATCTAGACAAATTCTTATCTTCCTATGACCTAATTGACCTCGACGTATTAGCATGACGTGTTTGATTGACCTCAATGTTATCGCACAATATATATGCAGTATATTAGTTTTCCTCGATGCATCTACTGAGTTCTTAATCCAGCTACGTTTATCTGCAAATGATTCGGTTGGGTTTAATACCTCATTAGTTTCAGTCATCCTATTAAGAATCCTACGTAGAAAGCTTCTAATATTCCTTCTTCATACAGCAGCCTCATCGAGACTTCAAACTTTGGAAGAATGGAGCTAACCAATGTAGAAGAAATGTTTTAAAAACCTTCGAATTCACAGATGACTGAAAGATGCAACAGTACAAACCATCTCACTGCCAACACACACTCCCCCACATATATTATGAAGTAAAAGTCGATCTAAGCGAAGAGCTTCTTACTAAATAAATTCCCATCAAACTATTACAATTATAAAGTAAGACAACTGTTATCTTTATTCCCCTTAGTGAATTCGAATAAAGCCAGAATAACAGCAGTTTCTGCAGAATAAAATGGCACCATCATCGGTTATTTCGTTGGCTTCTCATCAGCTCAGTTGCGCAAAGCCCAAAGTCATTATTAAGTATATCTACAGAAACAACTTTAACATACTTCCACACAGAATTCATTTTTAAACAAAAATCAATCAATATATGCATAGAATAATTATATATATAATAGCAATAATAAACAATTTATCCCGAACAATAAGGACCATATACAACAGAAACGTTCGATATTGCGTAATCAAATGAAAGAAAGGGTGAAAATATCCAGTTACCAGGACCATCTCCAGGCATCCGTTTGACACAGGTCATGAGGTGTACTTCGCAAGATTGTTCAAAATTATCAGTAGGCAAAACAGTTCAATTCTCCTTAAGTTTGCCAAAGCAATCTCCATTACACGCCTGAAACCCGATTAATGTATTCAGAAAGAAGGAGCGGTAATCAGTGTTTCCTTGTCCTGCCTTATCACTGGATAATTTCACCCTCTCTTTCATCTGATTACGTAATGTAGAAGGTTTCCATTGTATATGATCATTATTGTTTGGGATAAAGTGATTATTATTACTATATATTATTATCGAAAGCATACAGTGATTGATTGATTTTTTTTCTTCACTTTGTGGATTACTTTGAAGGAGGCGTTCGTTGAGATGAAATGACCAGTGTTGACGAGTTGTTCGAATATTGCACTCCTTATACGGCCACTACTTCCTTTCTGCAGCTATGCTGGATAGTGTTCTTTGACTCTTTTTAACAGGATGCGCGTTGAACGACCGATGTATCTGGCTTCACAGCAACAGGTGAACTGATATATACACATAGAATTGGTCAGGTGCGGGATCTTGTCCTTTGGGCTTCTGCTGATCAGTGGTTGACTGGATTGGTTTTTCTTTAAAAATTAACTCTATTGGAAGTATGTTGAAATTGTTTCTGTATATATTTCCTATAGTCGGTATGTAAGGATTAGTTCCGTTTTTTGCGAGTTGATCACGGATTGATGTCATTTGGAGAACCAGTGAAAACCAACCAGGGGCACTGGACAGCTGTTTCGTCAGCCTAGTTTTCGACTCATCGGCAGCACTCACCTACCACCAAGGTTCAAACCCAGGACCTTCTGGTTACAAGGCAACCTTGTATATCATTCAGCCTTTGGGACCCAATTCAGTGGCCAGCCCATGAATTCTAACTTCTAGCAATTGTAGATATACACAATAATGACTTTTGCCTGTAGGCAGCTGATGAAAAGCTAATGAAATAAACAATGATGGTACGATCTTCTTATTCTGCACAAAGTGTTGTTCTGGCTTTATTCAAATACAACTGTTATCATTAGAGTAATAGCTAGCCAGTTATAAAGAGGATACATTTTTTCAAGTGAAATTAGAAGTCATCTATTGTTCTCTTCACTTCTTTGGGCTTCAAGTGGAACATAGGGCTTCATTCATGTGTTCTCAAGCTTTGAAGTTCCGGTAGATATATATAATGATCACAATCATATCAGCATGTATGTATTCACCCGACTTCCTAATAACGTGTTTTTACTCTTTCTTCCTTTTCCTGTGGTATAATGGGAAACATGAACAAAGTGAATTAGTTATGCTAGACTGTAAAACAAAAGAAAAAATAAGTTGAAGGAAGTTAGAACGTTTCTTTTAATGTTCAATTAAAAAGATGGAACACTAAGAAAAGATCCATCTATAGAAAGCCGACATGGAATGCACAACTCATTAACCTCCACAATTAGGTGTCTCTGAATACAAAATGAAACTGGATCCATTCACTGAACCACAGAATCTGAAGCATTTGCAGCTCTGACACTATGGAAAAGGAGTTGAACACTGTGAAGAGAATTCTTCTTGAAAATTACTACCAAGAACCTTATATCATAAAACCCATAAGGCCTAAACCATTAAATCCACCTACACTTTCTGTTGTCGAAAGACTTGTCCATCTAAGTCTACAACTTAGTGTAGACTCATGGGCAAAAATACCGAGAAAGCGCCTATCTTGCTCATTTAAGAAAATTTCCTACCCAACTGAACTTCGAATACCTTCCTCCACAAAATCAATAATTCTCATGAATATAAGTGATAAGATACCACTGCTAACTGACCTCATCAGTGCGCATCTACCAATTCACCTACTCGTCTGGAGGTAGGTATGCTGGCGGTACTCAAAGTTCGCCAACCAAACAAGTCGTCGAACACTTACCATCATATATGTGTAAAACTTGGGCACTGTGGTAGTAAGTAATTCCATATTAGTTTGTTTATTAGGTATATCACACAGTGAAACAGTATTATTTACTGGATGACACAGTTTCGAACAAAATTTATTGTTCATAATCATATCAATTGTGATCACACGACTTTGACACTTGAGTTTTATACTTTTCTTTGTTCTCTCCTATTTGTCTTATGGGTAGTAGAATTTTCCAAATATCGGGGACAGGTGAAGAATCATTCCTATTACATGTATTTGTAGTTGATTCGATAAACAAAGCTTCTGTTATCAATCTCTCCCTATACCCTGTGACATTAGATTTTAAAACTGTCATCCTATCCCATCCTATTGTATGGTTGTGTGTGACTGCATGTAGTGCTATAGCTGAACTATTCTCTAGATTTCTTATCTTATTCGGGTCAACCAATCTAGATTTTGCTAAGTTTTTATGTTCAGCTAGTCTGACTGCCCCTGTTCTACTAGTTTTGACCTATGTATTTGACCTGACAATCATTGCAGGGTATTAGATAAACTAAATTGTTTTGTTTTAAAGGCTCTACAGGATCCTTTAACCGACAAAGCTTGTTTCTAATTGAGTTTGTGGGTTTGAATGCCGTTTTTATTCCTGCCTTGTTAAGAATTCTGCGTAAGGCTTCCGAGGTTCCTTCCTTGTATGGAATTACTACTGATGATTTAGATTCTTTATTGTTGGTGTCGTCATTAATATTATTATTATTATCACTGTTATCATTATCATTATTATTGTTATTATCACTATCGCTACTATCATTATTTATTTTATTTTTACATTTCCTTACATATTTCCTGACTAATTTATCCGGGTAATTATTAAGTTTTAAGGCTTCTTTTATGTGTATCAGTTCCTGTTTTAGATTTTCTTTGGTACTACTTAATTTTTGTGCTCTGTCATTTAAACATTTCACCAGTCCTATTTTTACTGACATAGGATGGGATGATCGGAAGTCCAAATATCTGTTGGAGTGTGTGGGTTTCCTGTAAACACTAGTGTTTACCTTCCCATCTTCTTTCCTCTTTACGTTACAATCTAACATTGGGAGCTCCCCTTCCTGATTTTCCAATTCATAAGTGAATTGAATTGCTTCAACCTTCGAGTTGATATGTTCGAAAAACCTATCTATATCTTGTGTTCTATGAATTATCTAAATATTTAGCCATGGTATTAAATCCCCTAAAAATCCACTCGAAATCTAGACTAACTAATTCTTACGAACTAAAACATAGATTAGATAATGAAGAAAAAATGGTTAGTTTTGACATAGTCAGTTTATACACACGTATACCAATAAATATGGCTACGGAGGCTGTCAGAAACGAACTCATTTCTGACCAAGAACTCGAACTTAAGACAAAAGTGCCACTTGAGGACATAATGCCGGGAGTACAGCTATGCCTGACTTCCACAGTATTTAAATTCCAAGGGAAAATATACAAACAAACTGAGGGAGTTGCCATGGGATCACCAATATCCCCAGTGGTAGCAGATATATTCATGGATAAGTGGGAAAGCATAGCGATTAAAACGTTCACCCCCACCCCAAAAGTATGGTGGAGGTACGTAGACGACACATTCACTGTACTTAGAACACAAGATATAGATAGGTTTTTCGAACATATCAACTCGAAGGTTGAAGCAATTCAATTCACTTATGAATTGGAAAATCAGGAAGGGGAGCTCCCAATGTTAGATTGTAACGTAAAGAGGAAAGAAGATGGGAAGGTAAACACTAGTGTTTACAGGAAACCCACACACTCCAACAGATATTTGGACTTCCGATCATCCCATCCTATGTCAGTAAAAATAGGACTGGTGAAATGTTTAAATGACAGAGCACAAAAATTAAGTAGTACCAAAGAAAATCTAAAACAGGAACTGATACACATAAAAGAAGCCTTAAAACTTAATAATTACCCGGATAAATTAGTCAGGAAATATGTAAGGAAATGTAAAAATAAAATAAATAATGATAGTAGCGATAGTGATAATAACAATAATAATGATAATGATAACAGTGATAATAATAATAATATTAATGACGACACCAACAATAAAGAATCTAAATCATCAGTAGTAATTCCATACAAGGAAGGAACCTCGGAAGCCTTACGCAGAATTCTTAACAAGGCAGGAATAAAAAACGGCATTCAAACCCACAAACTCAATTAGAAACAAGCTTTGTCGGTTAAAGGGTCCTGTAGAGCCTTTAAAACAAAACAATTTAGTTTATCTAATACCCTGCAATGATTGTCAGGTCAAATACATAGGTCAAACTAGTAGAACAGGGGCAGTCAGACTAGCTGAACATAAAAACTTAGCAAAATCTAGATTGGTTGACCCGAATAAGATAAGAAATCTAGAGAATAGTTCAGCTATAGCACTACATGCAGTCACACACAACCATACAATAGGATGGGATAGGATGACAGTTTTAAAATCTAATGTCACAGGGTATAGGGAGAGATTGATAACAGAAGCTTTGTTTATCGAATCAACTACAAATACATGTAATAGGAATGATTCATCACCTGTCCCCGATATTTGGAAAATTCTACTACCCATACGACAAATAGGAGAGAACAAAGAAAACTATAAAACTCAAGTGTCAAAGTCGTGTGATCACAATTGATATGATTATGAACAATAAATTTTGTTCGAAACGTCATCCAGTAAATAATACTGTTTCACTGTGTGATATACCTAATAAACAAACTAATATGGAATTACTTACCATCTTAGTTTTATGATGAAGAGAAAGAAGAATCCCGCGTAGCTCCATCCTGAAACAACTGATCGAATCAGGACACCGAGCAAAACCACCAAACAACTTCAAAGGCATCTACAGAATACGTGAAAATCCTGCTAAAAGAGTATGAATTAAAATTTCTTCAAAACAGAGCAGAAACAATGGCAATTCATACGTTAAATCCTGAACTCTGCATACAAAAGAAGTTTCTTTTTTTCAGTCGTTAAATCTACAATGAACCTGATCTATCTTGATCCCAAATACGTAATTCTCGGCTTTTGTTCTCTAATTACATTATTTGTTTCCCGACGCCCTATTAAATTTCTTCCCCTTATAACCACCGTTGTTAACTTGACTCTCGTTCAGTTTTATGTTTTAGTTTATACCCGATTAACGCTTCCTCATATTACATAATTTTTGATCTAAAATTTACACTTTTAATGACACATCTTTGGAAGTATTCCATTTGTTGCAAGGGAAGCTCACTATATATATATATATATATATATATATATATATATATATATACATATATATGTGATTGTACAGCTTGAGAATGATATCGCTGTAAAGAATAACTCTTCGCTGAACACCTTTTCTTTTAGATGTGATTGTGTTTTCTGAGCTGGATAGTTAATTTGCGAAGCTTTCATCACCCTACTTGGTGACATCTTCAGCGCATACTTCAATTTGAAGTGAGCTTTCAGATTTCTCCACGAGTTTATTAATCATCTCTCCTGGCGACCTTGGACGTGATTGGTTGTTTTTGTGCGTTTTCACACCCTCCAGGTTACTTGTATTGGAACTGATTGTTTCTTTGACTTGAACTTTGACCCCTTGTGCGTAAGCTTTCTTTCTTATCGGATGATAAATTTTGTGAATCTGGATGTGTCTATTGATTGATGATTCACTGGAATGTCAAGCTTCTAGAAGGTGTGAAAACGCACAAAAACAACCAATCACGTTGAAAGTTTCCACCAGGAGAGGTGACTAATAAGCTCGTGGAGAAATCTAAAAGCTGACTTCAATGAATTGAAGTATGCGCTGAAGACATCACCTAGTAGGGTGATGAAAGCTTCGCAAATTAACTATCCAGCCCAGAGAACACAATCACATGAAAATCATCCACCTGAGCTACATATCTTCTCCATCATGTCTAAACCTTTTCTTTTATATGACACGATGAGGATTTTTCACTGTCTGCTGCTAAGTAGAGCATAGGGCTTTAAGCTTCAGTCTTCGAAATTTTCGTAGCAGTAGTGTTTTTTCAAGAGGTAAATTTACTAGACTCAAGCTTAACCTTGCCTCGTTTACAAATCGTAAACTAGTTAGTAAACGATCTTTAGGATTGTTTATTTGGGCTTGGAATGGAGTCTGGATCACAAATGTGGTTGGGGACGATTCTGAAACTGCGCCACCTAGACACAAGGGGATTTGAATATGGGTATAAAAATATGAAGCCGCCATATTGTGAGAGATACTCAGACAATAAATCATCTAATCCATTGTTAGTAAGGGCAAGTTTAAAAACCGAAAGAGGAAGCTGTTCATTGGCGTCTTTTTCCAATAAAAGTTTCATTAGGAAATAATTATTGTTATTATCGTGAACAGATGCGATCGCAGCAGGCTGGGGCAAGGCGTTCACCACTAAAACGTGTAATCAATTTTCCTAAATGTTTCAAATACCGTCATGAGTGACATAATCGATGATCCATGGGACTGATTGCAGTTGTTAGACAATACATTAGTTAATCCATCATGTGTGAATTCGACCTCTATAACACTGGAGAAATAATTATGTACCAATGTGAATTCATTTCAAAATTATGTTAGGTGGTTGAAGGCAATGGGCAATCTATCCTGGCCTAAGTTTCCTGTTTATTCGGCAGCTTAAAGAAACTGATTACCACCTTTCCTAGAGATTCGAACTCACATCAATCAGTGCTATAGATAGAGACACTTCAGCAATGAGCTATTATAACTGCAAAAGTGAGTCCCCTAGCTTGGTAACTATTATTATTATTTATTATTGTTTCCTTTAGTTCCTAGAGAAACATAAGGCTTCAGCCACACGTCTCCATTGCGTTTGGTTTTCACCTGGCTCCACGTCTGTCAACATGCTTTCATCTCCCCTTCACATCACCTCCCCCATGTCACCCTCGCACTGACGACCAACTCACCGCTTCCCACTCGGTGTCTACTCTAGAGAGGACCTGGCGTGTGGTGTCACTTGATGGTCTGTTCCCTCACAGTATGGACAGACAATCCACCTCCATTACTTCCTGCAGATTTGTTGTACAATCGGTTCCTGCAGGGTTGATTCGTTCATTGTCAGAGATCCCTTTTGCTGACCTTTTCTGGTCGGCCATCTGATCTTGAGTGAAGTATTGAGCAAGGGTAGCTATTGATGAAGATCTGTAGTTTTTTCGAAGTGCCCTTCGTGACACGACACGGCGAACAGAGCCTCTGATCACTATAGCAAGTAGCACTGACTTCACATTGGAGTTGAAAATCCGGACCTTATTTTTCATGCTGAGGAGTTCTGTTGATCTCCTCCACACAGACTTGAGAGTATATAAAGCTTGTCTTGCTTTCCTGATCCTTGCTTTGGTATCCTCCTCAGTTCCGACTGTAGTTAAAACTATGCTTCCCAGGACAGTGGCTGAAGGAGGTTGTTTCTTTCAGTTTTTTCCCATTTATGCTGGTTGATTGTTGTCTGTTGTTGTTGCTGTTGCTTCTGTTGTTGGCCAAGAATCTTCATCATCACCTCTGTTTTCTCTATGTTCACCTGAAGGAAGTCCGATCTTTGATGCTTTTTCTTTGGCCAACTTGTTACTTTTCACTTGCATATCTCCCAGTTTGTGAGAAATCAGATATATATCATCAGCTTGGTAACCATATTGCTAATCCAGCTAACATCAGCACTGACGAGTAGATATATGAACAATCAATGTCAGATACACTTGATTCAGAAGAACAGTCAACATAATAACAGTACTATACTAAAATACGAATACTCTCAATTTCTGAGATCATTTCAAAGTAGCATCCCATCTTCTCTAATAGAAAGAAGAAATGAAAATAGCCAAAAATCAGGTATACTGCAGTAGACTGTTAATCCTGTGGGGGAGAGATTTACTATTATTACCAATAATCAGTGTATCATCTACGTAACATTTATACAGCATAAATTCTCCAAGCATACCTTGCACCTGTCTCTCCAATTTCGACATGAATATATCCGCTAACAGGGGCCCAAGTGAGCTCCCCATCGCAACACCATCGATTTGTTTGTGTGCCTTTTCTTGGAAGGTGAATCTAATATTTTCTGTACACATTAAGATGATGTCTCTGATGTAATTGCCAGAAACTTTATTTTATTATTGTTAACCATGTTAGTTGGATAGCGGTTGTAAAGAAACTACGAAATGATGATATCACCTCGCGAAATTGGTCTTCTTAATGCCTTATGCATATTCTACTTTTTTCTTTAACTGTCTGTTACGTCATCAACCTGAACACTCGCTTATTATAATAATAATTTATATTTTCATATAAACATAAATTTACATGAAAATGCATGCCATTTTTACAGGCACGATCAAGTATGATATAATGTCAAATAGTAGATTGTCTACAAGTTAGTAATGTTTGAACAGCTAAATATTTGATATATGTATAAATACACTCTTTGTCTGACCCATGTCGTATCATTATTGAATTAAACAGTAGTCCTCCAGGTTGCGCAGGAAAATCGACTTCATTTCGTTTTCAACCCGTAGTTGTAGGCATACGATAACCAACCAATATTGAGGTAAGTACAACGTTTACAAGGGATAGTAAGCTGTTTTAGAAAAGTAAATGTGCTAAAGTGAATCATTAAAGTGTAATGAAATAGGTAAATGCAATGTATCATTAATATATGCATTCATAAAGGAAATACAATGGGAGACTATAATCCCTAGGCTGACAAAGTTCCTTTGCAATGTATAATGCTACCCTATAGGTTTTACTATCATGTTGTCCACTTTTGGTTTAATACAATTATCCACAAGCCGGTTGTTTTAATTTCATACCTTTTTGTGTTTGGTGCACAACCGTACCCTATAGAGAATAGGAATAAAATAAGTCGAATCAAATTCATAAAGAGCTATAAAATGTTAGGTTTAATGGAATATAATGAGCAAGTGAAGACGTTATTAGAAAATGTATAAGATGAGACATTGTTAAGTGATATTCAAATATACGACAAAGGAAAACATGTCAATTTATAAGATGCCCCATAAATCTGTGCAGAGCCCACGTGGTCGCATCTCAGCAATAGGCTGACCGAATGGTATATGTTTAAAGGTAGAAGCATGATCTGTCCAGGCGATCATTATTATCTTATTCAAGATAAAGATTCAAGCCCTCATAGAAATCTCGAGCCATCAAATTGTATATTGCTGTTCCTGCAGAATGGGGCGATTCACCTTAGTGTCCACCACCATATCTACTGATCAGCATGCGCCACCCTCCCTCCTTTTATGATGTTAGGCTCTGATTGTTATGGCTATAGAAAATATATTGCTTGATTCCAGACACGTTCGTACCTCACATTTCATTTCCCTAGCTTTCTTAGTGAGTGCTTCCAATAGATCTCCACATACAGATTTATGAACATATTATATATGTGTGCATGCGTCCTAATGAACAGATTAGTTTATAAGATGTTAAACCCTTAAAGAGTAAAAAGAATAGGTTTTGCGAATAGTGGAGCAAGATTCATCAGAACACTATAGTTAGAGTTCAATGTAGGTAGTATGAACTGAAGGTAAGGTCGGTTGGCAGGATTTATTGTACTCAATTATCATGACAGTCTTTTATATAGTAAACATTTGATTGCTTTTCATAAATAATGCATTATGCAATCTCCTTGTTGCATAATCATTTCTTCCTTTTAAATAGTGAATTTGATTTGATGGTCAATCGAAAAAAAATCAATTATATACAAGAGATTCGTTAAAGAGTCACTCTGAAATGTATTCACTCACTAAATTCTGTTTTGTTTGATTTCCATTCTTTGTTTTATATTGGTATTCGAGTTTTTGAGACACACGAATAAAAAAAACACACAACTTTTATACAACTTCATTGATTTATTTGATCAATGATGGTTATGTATCTAGCATGTTGCTAAAGCATTCACCTTAGAATTGCAATAGATAAATAGATATGTCTGGAAAGTAGTTCACGCATACAATAATCCTATTCTGTTGGTTTTTTACTATGGCTAAGTAACACGGTAGATATCGTTAGTCCTTATCGATCGCTAAATGAGTAATCCTAGTTCTCATAGAGTGCCTTCTAATGGTAATGACTGAAACACTTGAGTACTTGTTTTCTGAGTCTTTGATGGAAAATGGCTATCCCAACAAATTTATCAAGAAACATATGACCAAGAAAGCGGAAAAGGACTACTCACTGTCTGTAAACAAGAAGCCATCATATATACGACTACAATTCATGGGCGATATACCAAGCGAGATAATTACGAGGAAATTAGGGAAATCAGTTCAAAGGACTTTTAATGCTGGCGAACTACACATCTTATTCTCTACATGACCGATGGTGCTACCTCGAGTGAGAGATGAAGTAACAAGACTAGCCACTTCAAATTTTATCTACCAATTTAATTGCGCTTGTCGGGTGAGTTATATTGGCTGTTGCTCTAGGAACTTGATTTTTCGTGCTCACTCAAGATTATCTCCCAGTATGGCTAAGTAAAGGTGTAGTTAAAACCATTAAAAGATCGATATTAGACCATCTAGTGCAAACCGGCCACAAAGTCAGCCAGCAGTGAAGAATCCTTCTCTATGATATACCCGGTGCCTAACAAATTGCCAAAATCATCGAAGCACTACATGCTCCAAACAGCAGAGGCTATTGCAATTCGCCTCAAATAACCAGTGCTCTGTGTTCAAAAGAAACAAGTCCAGCTAGCCCCTACTACTGCCCTGGCAGGCCTTCAGTAGAGACTATAAATTCATGAATTTTTAATATTATCTTCCCTAATTCTTCTGACATTCAGCTTATTTTATGTTGATGCTATTCAGCTGTAATCTATCAATATTATTGATTCGATATTGTTTAATCAGCATTAATGTTGTTCATAACAATAATTCATTCATTCACTATAATGTATATATATAGCTGTAGAGCCTGATGAAGAAGAGGTTATCGGAAAGAGTATTCTTTGTTCCGTGTCCATTCTTTAAAAAAAGACATTGCAGCGAAGAAAAGCTTCTTTCTGACGAAGTCACCGTCAACTAGACAACGCTGTACATTCGTATATTTATAGCATAAATGGGTGGGAAAGTTCCAGAATAATTTCTGGTTAAGGGGCAAATTAAAAGAATTACAATTAGGGATTAAAATGCCATAATAAACAGGGGAGACAGATCAAACTCAACACAAAGTAGCATCATAATTACTGAGAAGATTGACATTGATTGTGCAATTAGGGGTTAGAAATGTAGAAAGAACAAAAATAGACAGGATGTTTCGATAAAAAATCTAGTGAGATAATAACTAATATGATGAATAATTGTTGATGCCATCAGGTATTAAATATGTAGAAGTACTAAAATGACAAAACAGACAGGAAGTTCGGATATGAAAAGCAATGTTATAGTCACTATTAGAAGAATTACCTGTTTATGATGGCGATGGCAGGGACAAGGGTTGAACGTTTTTCTTTTGGATACATAGCGTGGGTTTGAGCTTTTGGATGGCTAGTGCTCCGGCTATGCCCAGATGTCTTAATTAAACTGTCTGAGTCTTTGTAACGTGATCCTTCTAGTTGTGTTGTGGTCTGGATCATCCAGCAGATCGTGAAGACACAGACAGGCAGGTAGAAGATCTAGATTTTACTCAAGATTTATGTTTCATATCTTGAAGATTTTCATACCAGGATCATTTTTAAGTGGTTAGAAATGCCCATTAAATGCCCATTTTCTAAAGAATGGTTAGTGAACAAAGAACATTCACATTTTCCATAACCTGCTCTTCATCAAGTTCTACACTTATATGCATCCATAATAGTGGATGAATTAGTGTTATTATTACAACATTGATATTGTTCAAATGACGCTGAATCATTAATAATAACAATATCCAAGAGTTTGGTTCGTAAGGATTATACTTGTTTTTATGATTTTGACCACGGATTGATATCCGTTAAAGAGGCATTAAAAACCAGCACTGGAGTAATAGACAGCTGTTTCATCCTAGTTTGGGAATCAGCGGCAGTAGGCACCTACCACCCAGGCTCTAACCCAGGACCTTCCGGTTACAAGGCTAGCTAGTTAGTATGCCATTCAGCCACTGGGACCCTATCCAGTGACTAGCCCATGCATGAATTCTAACTTCTACCAATTCGTGAATTAGCTTGACTGGCACCAACCAATGTCATCGGTGGAAACTCCATCCTCACAGTTGACTGGATGGACCTCACTGGTCACGACTTCTCACTAGAACTCCAGTTTGTTTTGCAAGGATTATAAGTTAAAATTCATGGGCTAGCTATTGAATCTGGTCCCAGTAACTGAATGGTACACGAGCTAGCTTCCCTTGTAACCGGAAGGTCCTGTGTTCAAACCGTGGTGGTGGGTGCGTATTGCCAATGACTTCCAAACTAGGATGAAACAGCTATCGACTACTCCAGTGCTGGTTTACAATGCTTCTCTAACTGATATCAATTCGTGGTCAAGCTCGTATATATAATAATATCAATGGATTGCAGTTCAACGGCATCAACATAACAATACATTGAATATCAAGGAAATTAGGTACCATAATAATAATAATACAATTTAATGAATTCATAGTCTCCACTGAAAGCCAGCCAGGGCGTTAGCAGTGGTGAGCTGCATTTGCTTCATCTGCAAACACAGCATTGGTTGCTTCAGATGAATTGCGATAGCCTCATCTGTTTGGAGTATGCGGTACCTGGATGGTTTTGTCAATTTGTTTGGTATCCGGAGGACGATGGAGAAGGAATCTTCAATGCTGGCTGGCTTTGTGTACGGTTGGTTTGGACCAGGTGGTCTAATATGGAATTGTGTGTGGGGATCAATGCAACTCATCAACAGGAATAAGACCAGAGTTTTGTGCAACCGTGATGTCAAGTCAGACCTGTCAGCAGCGTCCGTAGTAACATTTACGATAAGTCACTGAAGATTTTGATCAACAGAAGCCTTCGCTGCCTCAGTAGTGAAGAAGACATGGCTGGCCGGGCTGTCGGTCAGCCAGAAATGATAAGCAATCATCAAGAAACTCTGGTAATGAAGCGAACCAACTAACAACACCTCTTATGAATATATGTGTAAAACTTGGGCACTGTGGTAGTAATTAAGGCCATATTAGTTTGTGTATTGGATGTATCACACAGTAAGTGAAACAGTATTATTATTTACTGGATGACACAGTTTAGAACAAAATTTATTGTTCATAATCCTTCCATCAATTGTAGTCACACGACTTCGAAACTTGAGTTTTATAGCTTTCTTTGTTTTCTCCAATTTGTCGTAGGGGTAGTAGAATTTCCCAGATATCTGGGACAAGTGATGAATCATTCCTATTACATGTATTTGCAGTTGGTTCGATAAACAAAGCTTCTGTTATCAGTCTCTCCCTCCACCCTGTGACATTAGGTTTTAAAACTGTCTGTCATCCTATCCCATCCATGCTATTGTATGGTTGTGTGTGATTGCATGTAGTGCTATAGCTGAACTATTCTCTAGATTTCTTATCTTATTAGTGGGGTCAACTAATCTAGATTTTGCTAGGCTTTTATGCTGTGCTAGTCTAACTGTACGTGAAAACTACTTCAGAATTCGGTATGTAACCCTGAAAGCTGTGGTGACGTCGCAGTGGCGATGTCCAGTATCGACCAAGTGTGACAGGATCAAGCTTTTTATGCACTTAATTTCCCCCCCCCCCCTGCTGAATCTGTTATTCTACGTGAAAAATGTATCCGCCGTACAACTGGTCATTGTTGTAACGCTAATAAATGTTACATTTTGTAATTGTAAGAACCTGAAGAGTAGAAATTATTGTGAAAAGAATATTCTTCGTTCAGATTGACTTTTAATTCATGTAATAAGGGGAATACTTCACACTATAAAATCTTATAATCAGACATTGTCGAAGCATCTGAACAAGGAGCCGAAATATCAACCTGAGGCTGATCACTTCGATCCAGTCAATCAATGGGAAAGTCCAAATTTAGTTCAATATATATGCCGATATTGTTCATGGCTAGTCTTGATTCTTGTCTGGATTATTGCAAAAAAATCGTTATGATACGGTATCGAATTCTCAGCATTTCGTACAATATAGCATTTGATTTATTCGACAATTGCAAAGCCAAGACAAAAAATTATATAAAACACAAAATAATCGAGCATAAAATATTCTTTTCGATAAATTCCTCTTCCGGCTCTTCAGTTATATATGCTTATATTTGTAGAATATTCTAGAATAGTCGTCACTAACAATTTTAGTGTTTTTTAAATAATATCGATTTGTAAAATAAGATCAATGCAATTACAGTTCATTAAAGATGCTTAAATTATAATAATAATAAGGACAAAGATATAGTATCTAATAGAATATCAACTAAAATTAGGAGAAATTACACAAAACTTCATGACCATTCAAACCTAGATGGCCAAGGGTAAGGATAATGTTTGAACTAGCTTCTTTTGGATGCATAAATTAGGCTTGTTAATATGGATCCCCACAGCCTCAGTAGTAGTCGAACTCTTAAGGCAAAATTGAGGTTCGTAGGTATGCAGTAAATTACCCTGAAAGCATGGTTAACGTCAATCTTGTGTTCTGTATCCATAAGATGGGACGGAATAGCACTGCGAATAGATTTTGTTTGACCTTTGCTTAACCAGGCAGGGTGATGTTCAGAAATTCGACGAGAAACACGCCTAATTGTACGGCCTATGTAACTGACTCACTTCACAGGAGCAGTTAAATTGTTAGATACACATGGAAGAGGCGAAATTAGGCAGTTTGTCTTTTACTCCCGAACGCAAAATAGGAGTGGTTTTGAAGACACAGCGTAATTGAGCAGCAGGGAATGCTCTTTTTACCCCATTTCTAAGGCACTGTGTTGGTATTCCACTGGTGTTGTCCTTAAGGAACTGCATTTGTATGAATAAGACCTTTCTTGGAACTGTTGACAATTTGGGCTTAGATTTGGTTTTAGATTCATACTCTTATCAATAAACTTTACTGGATAACCATTTTCACTTAGCAACCGTTTAATATTGTTAAGTTCCTCGTCAAGACATTCGTCCGATCAAACCTCTCTTGCTGTATGAACCAAGCACTTTATCAGATTGCGTTTGTGTTTTAAGGGTACGAAGCTGAGAAAATATGTATACTGACCCGTTGATGTAGGTTTTCTATAAACACTTCTTCTTATTGCGCCGTCCTCTTTTCTGGTCATAAGGACGTCTAAAAGTGAAATACTAGAATCTTTTTCTTTCTCAGTGGTAAAATTTATTGCAGGATGAACATCGTTAAATTTATCCAGGATGTTCTTTGCTTCCTCCTCATTTTTCATAATCAAAAATATATCATCCATGTACCGACAATAGAATTCAAGTTCATCAATAACATCCTTCAAAGGCCCATTTTCTAGTTTCACAAGGAAAATGTCGGCTAGAATGGGTCCTAGTGGTGACCCCATTACCACACCATCGATTTGTCTATATAGTTCCTTAATAAATAAAAAGTGGACATTCATTGTACATTTCAAGAGAAGCTCTTTCATAAAAGATATAGGAATGCGAACATCCATGTTTCGTCTTTCGAGTTCTTCGCATACAAAGTCTACTGTTTCCATAAGTGATACACAAATTGGTGAATAAGGAAGATACGTCAAATGATATCATGAATTTATTGTCAACATTCAGATATTTTATCCTTTCAACATATCCGAAGGTGTCTTTTACGCTGTGTTTCATCAATTCAGTATGCAGAGGCTGTAGGAGTTCGACTAACCATTTGGGTACGGGATAGTGTGGTGAATTTAACATATCTAATACTGGTCGAAGCGGCACACCATTTTTGTGCACTTTAGGTGAGCAATATATTATATTATGGTGTACACTTAACCAGGACTGACAATAGCAGCTCTCTCGTGTAC
>OX235272.1:245491-293155 GCA_944472155.2 Trichobilharzia szidati
CATTATCTCTTCATTTTTATTTTGAATAAACATAATGCACTTATAAGAAATGCGCTAAGTAAACATTTTAGTAAGCATGCATAGATTGATATTACTACCTCACACACACACACACACACGAATGCACAAACATGGAGATTCACAATGTTTGTTGTAAAAATATACATTATTACTATTAGTCTATTGGATGAGATAGCTCAGTGAATGCATACGAGAATGTATGCGCAAACACCTCAATCATTGATACACGTAGATAAATATATATCATAATTGAACACAATGTATTCATCGCAATGATTGATTTTTCCATGTTGATTTAAACAAACATCAATGGATCAATGTTCAATGGTTATAGTTGCTCTTTTAAAAAGAGGTGTAATAAATAATACACATACTAGCCTATTAAATGATTTATATAAGAACAACAACAGCAAATAACAAAAATAATTATTCGATTTTCTGATTTGCTGAATATAATAATTATTGTTTGTTTTTATGTGGGCAGTTAGTCGGAGAACTAACAAAAATATTAGGCGGAACATTTAAAATGATTTCAATGTGGGTATCGTTACCAACCAACATCATCTAGAGAATCACTGAACAACTAGGGGTCGCTACACAACTGTTCTTGTCCTATTTTAAGATTCTTCAGCGGTATTATTGGACTCAGGATCTTTGAGTTACGACTCCCAACTCTTACACTGTATATAGACACCAGGATCAAAATCCTGACTTTACCAAATGGCGATATATATGATTACTGTCAACTAATGCTATCTATAAGGGTCTACTTCATCTTGGTGTGACAGAACCTGTTGGCCATGACTTTTTATTACAACTCCACAATATCATTATTGTCTCCTTTAGTTCCTAGAGGAACATAGGTCTTCTGTCTGTCTGTGAGTCCTCGTGAGCTAGCTTAGGGGTCTCCCGACACCCTTGAAATGAATTTTGCAGATTCACCTTGTTGACCGTGTGAGGTTAAATGAATGACCACACTCGGGTCTTGAATGCGTGTCTCCGAAACACAACATACATACATGGCTCGAGATGCCAGAGTTCTTACTAATGATGCCTGTTGTCCAATTTGGCAGTGTCCTGACGTTAAAAGCTCCTATATGAAGTTGGCGACGTGGCTTTAAAAGGCTAACTGGGGTGTTTCTGTGGCTCTCATCGTTGTTTGTGGTTGCAGAGTGAAGTAAAGATGACTCACTAGCCTGCAGAATACTGCTAACTGTAGTAGAGAAGCAAGATGAGGAAGGTGATGTGAGTAAGGGAGAGTGATGCTCAGGAAGGCTTCGTGTGCTTTTGGAAGTGTGTGGGCGGCTGTTACTTCCCGGCTGCCCACACCGTGGAAGTTGGTTGAGTCTTCGAGTACCTGAAATAGAGAAAAGGTTTGTGTTGCGTGACCGCAGAGCCCAGGGGACAACTGCTTGAGACCGGTCACACGCGGCCTATTTTGTTTGTTCTTTCTTCTTTGGTGTGTCTCAGTAGCATATTTATCACTTCTGCCCTGTGACACAGCAGCAGGAAGCGCGGTCGTTGTTAATCCGGGCCCCGACCGATCCGGCATGATATTTTGTGATTTTGTTTGAGTCATGGCATTGGATTGGGTAGCTGCTTTTTGTCTAACCGCTATCCAAACAACCTTTCTGGCACGGTAGGACCTACAGGAACATACGTTCCAGCCAGTGTAGTTCGTTGGGTCATTGCGATATGCAAGCCCGACTACCACGTCAAGGTAGCAGCTATCGGTCGGGTCTTCAGACGCATGTCTCCATTGCCTTCAGTTCTCCGCCAACGTTCACCCGCCTCCACCTCTGTCCACATGCTGTCATCTCTTCGCATGACCTCTTCTATGTTATCCTCGAAATGACTACCAACTCGTCGCTTCCCATTCGGCCTCCAGTCGAGCGATGGCCTGGCGTGTGATGTCACTTGATAGTTTTCTCAGAGTATGACCAATCCATCTCCGTTTCTTCCTGCATATTTGTTACACAATTGCTTCCTGCAGGGTTGGTTCGTTCATTGCCAGAGATCCATGTTGCTGATCTTTTTTGGCTGGCCATATGATCTTGAGTATTACTGAGCGAAGGCAGTTGTTGATGAAGGTCTGTAGTTTGTCCGAAGTGCTCTTCATGACGTGCTGGCCAAGTTTCTGATCCATAAAGTAGCACTGACTTCAAATTGGAGTTGAAAATCCAGATCTTATTTTCTACACCGAGAGCTGTTGACCTCCACACAGACTTGAGAGAAATGAAAGCTTGCCCTGCTTTCCCGATCGTCGCTTTAATATCCTCATCACTTCTGTCTGCCAGTAGTTGAAACGATGCTTCCCAGGTAGGTAGCTGGGTAAAGGAGGTTGCTTCTTTCAGATTCCTCTCAATTATACTGGCTGACTGTTGTCTGTGGTTGTTGCTGTCGGTGATGGCCAGGAATCTTCATCACCTCTGTTTTCTCTATGTTTATCTGAAGGCCTATCTTTGATGCGTCATCTGAAAACTTGTTGCTCTTCACTCGCGTATCTTGTGGGAAATCAAACATATATCATCGGCGGAATCCAAATCCTCCAAGGTTTTGTGTGGGTCCATTTTATGCCTGTTTCCTCGTTGGCCGCTGTCTACAACTCCACAACACACTCAGTGTTTTTCAACAGTTTGTAGGGATTTCATTTGTCTCAGATTTGACCACTGATCGATATCAATTAGAGAACCACCATTGAAAAAGGTCCTGGGTTCGAACCCCGGTGACTATGCGCAAACGATGGGTCCCAGAATAGGACGAAACAGCTGTCCAATACTCCTTGGTTCCCTAACTGATATCTGTTCGTGCTCAGTAGCTGATAATGACCTGAAGTATGATATGCACATCATGTGTTTGATAACCACAGAGTACTGGATAATTTTCAATGATTCGCTGAGTTTGGATAGTGTTATTAGTTGACGGAGATTATCTGAAATATGTGATATGTTTTCGGAAGACATTTCTACTGGTCCTAGAACATAGACACATTTTTAGGCTTCCAACAATTGCCATATTTCTTGACCTGAAGGCGGCCTTCGACTCCGTGGATCGAGAGGTACTATGGCAATGTTTGACTGTGAAGGGAGTGCCAAGAAAGTACATTGCACTAATCAAGGCACTCTACTCAAACTCACGTAGCTGTGTAAGGGCTTATGGGGAATTGTCATCTGAATTGATAACAACCAGTGGTGTCCGTCAAGGATGTCCACTTTCCCCTTTTCTGTTTAACTTCATCATAGATATGCTAATGGAAGTATCCTTAACTGAACTTAACGACTTAGGAATCGACTTGTTAGCAGGGAATAGTCTTATAGACTTAGAATACGCAGATGACATAGTCCTGTTAGGGGAGGATGCTGACAAAATGCAGAGTCTTCTGAACACCTTCAGCAGCAATCTTTGTATGTTTGGCATGCGATTCACCCCTGTGAAATGCAAGATGCTGCTACAGGACTGGACTACGTCAACTCCTAGCTTAGTGATAGGGAGTGAAGTGATAGAACATGTTGACTACTTCACCTATTTGGGAAGTTGTATCAGCACCAACGGATTGATTGGTGACGAAATCTCAGCACGGATCCAGAAAGCTCGGGCTGCTTTCGCTAACTTACACCGTCTCTGGCGTAGGCGTGACATCCGGCTGTCAACCAAGGGACGTGTATACTGCTCAGCAGTTCGCTCCGCCCTTCTCTATGGTAGTGAGACGTGGCCATTGAGAGTGGAAAACATGAAGAGATTGTCTGTTTTTGACCACAGATGTTTACGATCTCTTTCTCGCGCTAGGTGGCATAATAAGGTAAGTAATGTTGACGTTAGGCGTAGAGTGTTGGGCAAAGAGGGAAAATCAATCGAAGAGGCTATGAAGTTACATAGAATGAGATGGTTAGGTCACGTGCTGCGCATGCCTAGCCATCGCCTCCCCCGACGGGCATTACTAGCTGATATAGGTGCAGGTTGGAAAAGAGTAAGTGTGGTGGCCAAACAAAAACATGGCCTCATCAATCCATGAAATCCCTGACAGTTAAACTGAGTCAGGTAGGGAGATGCAGACTTCCGGGTTGGTTGTGGCCCTCGGGACTCTAAGAATCAATGGCTGGAGACAGACAATATGTGACATGGTTCAAAATCGTTGTCAATGGCTTACGCAGATGTATTCAGTCTCTGTAATCTTTCATATTCCTTTCTACCATTACTCATTCTGTTTCACTCTTATACTTGTCAAAACTCTATTGATTCTCTTCACTCATTTTCTTGTCTACGTGTGTGTGCTATTTGGAACGTGGCAACTCGAACTGCTGCACCTCGGTGCTAAGTTCTATGTTGAATCCAGACAGACAGACATTTCTACTGTCTTGTAGACATGAATATAAAAAATATGAAAATGTATTCTTTTGATGTGAATTCCTTATTTACTAATGTACTATTGATTAGATTTGTTGACATTCTTCGTGA
The DNA here is from genome assembly GCA_944472155.2 of Trichobilharzia szidati. NCBI lineage: Eukaryota > Metazoa > Platyhelminthes > Trematoda > Strigeidida > Schistosomatidae > Trichobilharzia > Trichobilharzia szidati. The sequence goes on from OX235272.1 coordinate 249,968, forward strand.
CTATATATCTTCTAGTTGTTTTTCATTCCCTTTTCCTTTAATTTATTTGAAAGATTTATTACTATTATGTACTGACAAAGTCCATTTCACGTTTGAAGGTGAACATTTTCGACAAGTGGATGGTGTTTCTATGAGGAGTTCATTAGGACCTTTGCTAGCGAACATTTACATGTCTTATGTCGAGGACTTGTCCCTTGATTTAATTTCTAAATTGCCTTTCTATAAGAGATATGTAAACGATATCATTTTGATATGTGACGGTCATGAAGATGCGAGTCGTCTGCTAGGTAGACTTAACTCTGTACAGAATCATATAAGTCTCACATGCGAGGAAGAAAGTCGCAACCAGCTTGCATTTTTCAACATACTTCTGAGTCGAAGAAATGATGGTTCAATAAGACGATCAATTTACAGAAAGCCCACTTGGACAGGGCAATACTTTAATTTTCACAGTTTCTGTCCATTACAGTATAAGAGACACTTGGTCAAATGTCTACTTAAGAGGATTCAATATATTTGTCAAGGGTAATGTTATCGACAAAGAAAATGAAATATTGATGGATACTCTTGTTGAAAACGGATATCCTTTAAAATTTTTAAGTGGGTGTAGAAGTTGGTTAGTTTTAAAACCTACAATCTACTCCGTCCCTCAGAAAGATGTTTTCATTAAATTATCATACAATGGGAGAAGTAAATAGTAGGATTTCTAGACAGAGAATAAACTCGGTTATCTGCAGAACCTATTATGCAGCCTGGGTTGTAATTATTGAAAAAGCCAAAGAGATGCTCCAGTGCAAGCCTCAAAAATGCACAAGTGATTATGCCACATCCCACACTATATACCAATTTATATATATATATATATATATATATATATAGGCACACATATATAGAGCGTATCTCAAATATTCATCAACCTTATTCAACAGCTGTGCGACAACGGCACATGTCAAGTGACCCACAACGGAAAACTCAGCGAGGCGTTTGGAGTAAACACAGGAGTCAGACAAGGGTGCTTATTATCACCAATGTTATTCCTAATTGTAGTGGACTGGATTATGTGTCAGGCAGTGGGAAACGAGAAGACAGGGATATCCTGGACCGAAGTGAAGAACCTAGAAGAACTGGATTTCGCGCTTGGATGATTTATGTTTGATGTCACACAAAATCGAAGACTTACAAGCGAAAACCGACAAACTGGTCGAAGAAGCAGCAAAGACAGGACTGACTCCAGGTGAACATAGACAAGACGGAGGTTATGAAAATAACCAACCAACAACAACAACAGCAACATCCAGCACCAATCACCATCAACGGGAGGGATTTGAAAGAGGTTACTTCATTTACTTATCTATGGAGCATTGTCTCAACCACAGGAGGAACGGACGAAGATGTCAAAGCGAGAATCGGGAAGGCGAGAAACACATGCATCAACCTGAAACCAATCTGCAAATCTTCGTCACTCACCATCAACATCAACAACAAAATGATTCGGATTTTCAATACAAACGTCAAGTCAGTCAGTTCTTCTATACGGATGGATCAGAAACTTGGCGGGTCACAAAGAATATTTCCAACAGCCTGTTGCAGACCTTTATCAACAGCTGTCTTCGCTGGCTCTATACTGAAGATCAGATGGCCGGAAAGAATCACCAACAAGAAACGATGGGAACAAACAAAACAGGAACCAATCGCTCAACAAATATGCAGGAGAAAGTGGAGATGGATTTAACACTCGCTGAGGAGGCTGTTGGGTGACATCGCGCGTCAGGCTAGTTCTCGAGTGGAACCCGAAAGGGAAGCGGCGAGTGGGACGTCCAATGGTGACATGGAGGAGATCGTGTGAGGAGGAGATGAAACAGTATGGAACAACATGGATGCAAGTGAAAAGTACAGCAGAAGACAGAAGCAAGTGGAGACGTGCAGTTGAAGCCCTATGTTCCACTAGGAACTCAAGGGAACAATAATAATATACACATATACATGTGTATGTATGTGAGGGTAGGAGAGCATATTCCTGATTGGTTAGAAAGACAGATGAACTCTGGAAAATCGATTGACGCAGGTGGCAGACTACTAACTTCGTCTATAGCCAAACCTCTGATCGATAGGAATCACAAGACTGATGTCAAAACAGGTTTTAAGGCTATTTTTACAAACGGAATACGTTCAGGCGATAGCTATTCGTAAACTTAAGCCCTCCCGCATCTTGTGTGCACTAAAAACAATTTGTTATTACTCTTAACCTACCTTGGTAATCCTCGTCTGACTGGATTATTAAGCGTAGTGTTAATTATTTTTATTGGTTGGAGTCTCTTGCGAGATGTCTACTCATGAATTTTCAATAGTTGGTTTGTAAAGATTAGATTCTTATGATTATTCTTAAATCCTTTTTTGTGACTTTGTGTATTTGAACTGACCTATTATTCTGCACATAAATTAACTTGTCAAGTAAATGTGTGAGAGATCAGATTGTTCGAAATATATTGCACAAATACATCCCACCATATTTTTCAGATAAACTCCGTCTTCCAATAACAATATCCAAATTTATAAAAAAGGGACTAATTGTTTCAAATCCTCTGACTGATGAATCTCCTTAAGTTGTAATGAGAGGTCACAGGCAGTGAGGTCCTCTATACCTGGGTAAAGTGGATGCTCGTCGACGCCACTGATTGGTATTAACGATGTATCACCAGTTAGCAAAAATTCGAATTCGCGAGCCCAGGTGGCTTAATAGTCGATGAGGTGGCTACCGTAGCCTGAAGGCTCCATTTTCGATTGCTGGTTGACAATAATGGAAAGTCCCACAATGGGATAAAACCTTTGTCCAGCGCTATTTGGTTGTTCAGGGACCTCTCTAACCACTGTTGGTACGTAACGAAATCTACCCCAAAATTAATGGAACACCTAATCGAATCTGGACAGCAAGCTAACCCATAAACTAACTTCAAAGGTATCTACAATATACGTGTGAATTTTACTAAAATGGTTGTGAATCAAACTTCTTCAAACCTCAGAAGTAATGAAAATCCACATGTTACAACCAGAATTCTGCATACAGAAAAAGTTTGTTCAGTTATTAAATCTACAATGGACCTGATCTGTCTTAACACTGGATACGTAATTTTTGTGTTTTATGTTTCTTAATTGTTTTTGAATAAAGCAAGAACAACAGTGTGGTTTGTGCATAATAATATGGTACCATAACTTGTCTATTTGGTTGGCTTCTCATCACCTGATTACAGACTAAAGAAATTATTATTAAGTTTATGTACAGAAAGATTTTAACATACTTGCAAATTTTACATAATGTCAGTTGAAAGGAGGGGGAGCTCGGGACGTAGTGAACAGTGTTCATAAAATTACTCTCATATAGTTTTTACACAGACAGGTTAAGTTTATACAATGTAAATGTGTGCATACAATGGTGAAGGAGTTACGTGATAAAGACGAGAGATGCGTAAGATGATGAATGACTAATAAATCAGGTGACAATGAACTGAGTTCAACTCAGATAATATGAACAAGAGACGAGCAAAATTACACTACATCAAAGAGTGGGGGGTGAGGTTAAAGCCAACGATTACATAATCAAATGAAAGAGAGAATAAAGACAAAGACTAACCAGGGTGGCAAGGAAAGACCGACTGATAACTGCTTCTTTCCGAACCCTTGTAGCTACAGTAATGGTCAATTATGCGCGACACATTTTTTATGTAGAATAACAGGTTAGTTACGGGGTGTCAAAGTAAATAGTATGTTTGTGACAAGCGTGCTAGGATGAAATAGATTACAAAATATTGTAAAATGGGAGACAATAGGGGTGATTAGTCATAATAGATTCGTAGAACGTGGGGCAGGAAAATTGACAAGTAAGTTCAAGGTTATATGGTTTGAGTCGAACTCAGTAAATGGTCACATTCATCATCTTACGCATCTCTCGTCTTTATTGCATAACTCCCTCACCATTGTATACATACATTTACTTCGTCTTAACTTGACCTGTCTGTTTAAAAAACTATACAGGCGTAATTTTCTGAGCACTGTTCACTAAGTCGGGAACCTCTAGTCAACTGACATCTTGTAAATTTACAAATATGTTAAAACCTTTCTGTACATAAACTTAATAGTAATTTCTTTAGGTTGTAAACAGCTGATGAGAAGCCAGCGAAATAGACAAGTGACTGTACCATGTTATTCTGTGCAAACCACGCTGTTGTTCTTGCTTTATTCAAATTCATCATGGGGAATAAATGTATGAAGTTTATTAATTGTATTATTTGCTTCCTTTGATCCGGTATGAAATTTCTGCCCTTTATGACCACTGTTGTTAACTCGACTCTGATTAAATTTTAAATGAATTCTACTCATTCCCGTCAATCATATTTTGTCACTCAATTTACTTATTTAATTTTAATTTCTACCCAGTTAAAGCATCACAAATTACGTAATTTGTGATGTAAAATTTACAATTCTAATGCCACATCTTGTGATTATGGAATAATTTATGGTTACCGAAAATATTTTTGAAAATATTTTGAAAAATCTTGGCCTATTCTATTGAAATACGAACTCAAATATCCATGCGTTATCCACAAGAACCACCTCTTGTTCAAGGGATATCGGTTGTATTTCCACCTGATTGATCTGTATTGAATTAAAGTGAACGATCTCTGTTGATGTGACGACTTCTAGTACAGATGCTTCAACGATGTTTAGAGGTTAGTAGGTTTTGGGAACAGCATCACTCATTGGAAATACAGGTATGTATAGCTGACGAAGTGCACATTCTGCATCTCACTGCTACCTGCCATCAAAACAAACAGCTCTGACACATTATCGGAGTCAACAGGGATGAAGCATTTCGGTCCTGTATATTTCGATTATTTGTGGTGTGTTGATTCAGCCGAATACTTCCACTACTCAGTGTGTAGTAGCATGAAATAGTTCCCTAAAACCTTTACATTTAAAACACTGACGGGTAAACGAAGAATATTCTCTCCGTCAACGGGAGAAATTTGAAATAGGTTACTGCCTTCACTCATCTAGGAAGCATCGTTTCAACTACAGGCAAAACCACGGATGAAGATGTCGAAACTGGACGGGATCGGAAAGGAAAGGTACACCTTCATCACTCTGAAGTCAGTTCGAGAATCTCCCGCAATAACTCAGCATAAAGAACAAGATTCGCATCTGTAACACAAGTGTGAAATCAGTCACTTCTTCCAATATGGATCAGAAACTTGACCCACGCATGGCGAAAAGCATTTCGAAAAGGCTACTGAAGACTTTTATCAACAGCTACCTCCTCTGGCTCCATACTGAAGGTCAAATGGTCAGCCAGCCGGCCAGAAAGAATTAGTAACAAGAAACTGTGGGAATGAAGCAACCAAGAGCCGATTGCTCAACAAATTTTCCAGAGAATATGGATATGGATTGGGCACACGCTGATGAAACCGATGAATGACACTGTGCGCAATGCAGACCATCGCTCTAGTGGCACTCAAGGGAGTAGGATCGTGTGAGAAGGAGATGAGAAAGTATGGACAATCGTGGGCCAGGCTAAAGAGGACTTCAGAGAGTAGGACAAAGTAAAGCTGTTATGCTGAAGCTCTATGTTCAATTCGGAACCCAAAGGAACAACAATAATAATAATGATAATTCTTTTCAACAATTTCTTCAGGTACTACAGTTATATGTCCTTCGGTTACAGAATCAGTGAAAACCACGGAATACTGGACAGCTGTTTGGCTCTAGTGTGAGTCTCTTCAACCATCTATGGTACTTTCGTTGTCTCAAAGTTTACAAAGAACTTGCGTTATCATTCATTTAGCAGTCAGTATGTTCGTATAGACTGTCACAACTTCTGTCGGTGGATGAAGATTAAGTCGTGTTAGCAAATGGTTGAAGGTCAAATGATTGACCCATTTAAGTATGTCTTGAGAGTCTGTATTCCTGAATGACTGAGTTTTCTCTTACTGAAGTTGTTTATTTTTCATTTTTTTATTATAGCTTGATTCCGCACCGTATTTTTCGTACGGGTATGGAATTTTCAGCATAGGATATCGGTGGCCCAAATTTTGCAGGCCGACGATAGATATCAAGTGTGCGTCGGCAGGGTATCGAACCCCAGACCATGTGCATGGTCGGCGAGAGTCCTAACCACTGTGCCACCGACGCACTGAAGGGTAAATCTCAGTTGTTATGCTCACAGTAGCACAAAATCTGAGTCTTCGCCAACTATTGTTGGCATTTAATATGCCAAACGAAGTGTAAATAAATTATGAGGGGTCAAGATGCAGTGAAATCAGAGTCTATAACTTAAAACCATCTATTCTAAGCTGCCTGCCTGCCTAATAAATTGAAACTGGAAGTGTTTTGTGTTAACTGTCAAAAATACGTAAATACGTTTTGATTATAGTTGTGATTCGAAGCAGATGCCTCTATAGTAAGATAAAATTCATTTATGTTTTTGTTCCTTTACGTTCCCAATGGGACATAGGGCTTCAAGCTAGAGGCTTAAAGTTTCGGTAACAGTGGTATTTGTTTTTAGGTTGTGGGGTTGCCAACCTCATGCCCAACCTCCCATCTTTACCACTCTTATTACTGGCTTAGCGAGGTTTTGGGAGTGCGTCGCCAGCTGGGGATAGAACTCCGGGTCATATACGTGGTTGGCATTCATTCTACTACTGTGCCACCAACGCACACAATATAGGATGAAGTATGTTTATCTATGAGAAGAAGTAAGACAGGACTGTCTAAGATAACTGATCATCTTCTGGAGTGTACTAACCATGAAGGTTGATTGAGAAGACGGACATATATTTGCTCAACAAAAACACCCTATAAGATCTAAATTTCGTGGATATTTTATGTTATGTGTTTCACGAACTTGAATATCTACAGGCGAAAGCTGACAAGATGGCAGAAGAAGTAGTAAAGGCAACACTTCAGGTGAACTGATGAGCATGTCCTATCAACGAGAGACAACAATTAATTACAACCAGCACGGATGAAGATATTGAAGCTACAGTTGTACTGGGAAGGTATGATAAGTGTTCACAACTTTGAAATCTGTGTGCAGGTCAACAACACAAATCACATGGAACAAGATTTTGATTTTCAACATAAGTGACAAGTCATTCCTTCTCTTTGGTCCAGAGCATTTTCAATAAACTACCGCTGGCCTATATTAACGCATAATTTCGCTCAAAGTTGAAGATCAAATAGCCATCCAGAAACGGTGAGCAACAAGGAGCTCTAGGAACCAACTAACCAAGAACTTATCAGCGAAGATGATATGCAGAAGGAAGCTGAGATTGATTGGACGTACACTGAGAAAACTTTCAAGTAACTTTCAATCCAGGACTTCAAGTAGAATTGGGATGGATACCGAATCACTGGACATCTAACGGTGACCTGCATGAGACTTTGTGAGAAACTGAAAGGTTTTGGGCAGTTGTCGAGTCAGCTGAAGGTTGACAGGCAGACAACTGAATGGAATAGACAGGTACTGCTGAAACCTTATCTTCCAATCATCATGCAATAACTGTATAGTAAACATAATGTTTGTCTAAGGAGTTCTACAGTGCGAGTGATGATCAGAAGTGTGCGAACCACAAATAAACAGCGCTTCCCGCCGTTTTGCATTAACACAAATAATCAATAAAATCATCTTAATTTACCAGTAATTTATTACTGAACTATAAGTCAAGCAGTGAGTTAAATTTTCAATCGAACAGTAGATTCGTTTTTCTTTCATTTTTAATAGACTTTAGCAAATCTTTGAAATGGTTAGAAATTGATTTTTCGTAGGATTAAACGAGATGTGATTTACTGCCCTTGACTGACGAAGATCAAAGAAAGCTGAATGTTCCGCAAAAGCAGTAACTGCTAATGATTAATGATACTGGGCTTAGTTCGCCATATATTTCCAGAAAATTACCTTAGAAGAAGAAGTGATCATGCCTAGACCTTCTGATAGTGCGAATGTTTTATTTAGATTTGTACATAGTGACTTTGTAGCCAATCAGTGGCATTTACACACACACACAGTCCAATTACACAGTGCTCGATGCTGTTTGGACTGTGTATATGTTATAAATAAGCCTTGAGTTTTATCAAAGATACGTAGAAAATATCCAACCGGAGACATTCAATTCTTGAGAAGAAATGTCGCAGGGGGAGAGGAGTATCTCCAAAGAAATCTTTGATCACTCAGTGGCTCACTGGTTAACAAGGTCACCTTGTAATCTGAAGGTCCTGGGCTAGTCTCCTGGAAGTGGGGTTGTAGGTGTGTACTTATGGAGAGTCTCCAACTAGGACGAAACAGATGTTCAGTACTCCGTGGTCTTCATAGATTCTACGTATCTGAATCACTCAGCTTCGATCAAAGTTAGATATCTAAGAAACAGCTTTTCGAAAATAAAAACGTGAAATTAATCGAATTGAGTGCAGTAATAGAGTTAGAACAATGTATTGCCTCCCGACAAATACAAACAAGATTATTAACATAATCAGGATGCAATGCCTAAGAGATTAGGGTTTAAATCAGACCATTTCAAGACAGTGAGTGTTTATTTGTGCCTCGGCGGTTCAGTGGTAGCATGCTCGCCAGCTACGCACTTAGTCTGAGTTGGATTCCCAGTCGACACACCTAAATCTCAGTTAGGCAGTGGTAAACTCGGTAAAGAGAGAAGGCTGAGAGTGAGGCTAGCGGCTCCAAAGTTAATTAAAGTTCGGAGCTGAAGCCTTAAGCCTTACCATACACCTGCAATGCAAAGAAATGAAAAGTATGTTTAGTTAGTGAAGAAACAAAGTTTTGTGTATTTGGTTTTCGTGCATGAATGGTTATTGGCTTTCTCAGTAAGAAGAAGTTTCAGCCTTTCTCTCTTCACGCCCCCCCCCCCACAAACACCCATTGCAGAGATTCCTCGACACACTATACTTGCTACTGAAGTTAGTCTATAGGCTTACATACTGACCATTTATGTTTTCTTAACAGTATTTTAGAAAACATTCCTTTCGCCCTGAGTTAGTTTATGTCAATTACTAAATCCAATTGTAACCTCTTCACTTCAAAAATTTTGCTTTAATTTGGAAGTTATTCTCTAAAATATTTCTCCCTGAATATCCTTTCTAAATAATCTCCACTTTCACTTTCTCTGTGTGTCCAGTTTATTTTTTTTAGACAATAATCAGCAGGTGGTGTTATTTGTTTAAAACAATGTTCAAGTTATTCCTTGAACAATTCAATGTTCAATACATTGTGCACATTGTTTAAACAAAAACAACAACAATTAATGCACATATTGTTATATACAGTGCATTTACTAACTGATTCAAATACTACTTGAGTTAATTGTTGTTTGTTTTTACAAAAATTCGTTTGTACTCTGTCATTTTGTCTAGTCTCTCTCTCTCGCTCGCTCGCTCTTGACATTGATTAACCGTATACTTGTGAAAATATAAACTGACAAGATTTTCGATTACAGCTGCCATCTTGAAGTTTACAATTGAGTCAATTCCTGTCACACTACTGACATGTTGTATTGATTATTAATGTTTTCTTGAATGACGATTTCATTATACCAGTGAGCTAGATTATAAAGCGATGACACCAAACAGTAGAAAGTTGGAGAATGTAGTCGTATTATTCCCAGGAGTTAGTTTATACAGACTTGATTTGTTCCCAGTTTGATCATAGATTCATGCCAGTTAGAGAATCACTGAAAACCAACCAGGGAGGTAGAGTTTAGAATTCATGGACAATTGAATTGAATCCCAACGTACTAAGTGGTCTACGAGCTTGCCTTTTAATCGGAAGGTCCTGGATTCAAGCCTCAATTAATACATACTACTGAAGAGTCCTGAACTAAGACGAAACGGCTGTCCAGGACTCCCAGATGGTTTTCCAATAGTTCTCTAACCGATATCAACTCATAATGAAATCCTTCAATCAATCAATCAAATCCCCACGAAAACCAATACTTGGGAGTTCATTAACGTTTTCTTTTTATCTTTGTGTCCTTAAAGAAATGCGCGAAATCTTGTTAAGCGCCAATTATAAAATGTTCATGAATACATTTTTTGACCTACAGACGTAACTTAGAAACACTTTAAATCCCTTTGAGAATAAATAATGCCATTGAAGGTCACATTTTAATCGATTAAAACAAAGTGAACAGAAGAAGTCATATGTAATATTGTGGTGGTATCATACAGGCAATGTGGCCCAACAGAATATTATTCTCACATATTCCAACAGTTCAATACAGCATTAGCAACAGATTACCCTATATATGTATGTTTGAACATTCCATTTCATGTCATTTAATGTAAACCAAAATCACACACTCAGTGACTGGTTAAAGAATATAAAACATTATAGATACAAGTAGCGGTTTGATCACTTGAAAGTATACCTTGGCTTCCGTGTCTTACCTTCTGCTGTTACAACGTGACGGTGGAGACTTTTTTGTAGCCCAATTTTTAAGCAGGCTGGCGACAATATCTTCAGCTGAAAATTTAATTTTGTTGTGAATTTAATTGAATGATGCAATTTTGAATGTGGTTGCGTTCTCAAAGTTTGTCAGCTAATAAAGAACAAGTCGCGCAATAAAAAGGTCAAATTCGAAGCTAATAAAAAATGATCGAATTTGAAGCTTCTCACAGTTTTTGTAGATGGTGTTGATCTTGTTTCCTTTTGCTGTGGGGTATTTGAGTCTGCACAATGCTGAATGAAATGATTATGTTGGTTTGTGTGCTATATCTATTCCGAGGGGTTTCATTATTCTAGCCATCACTCATGAATTTTCTTATGACTTCTGATAATGTTCAAGTACTGGTTTTGTAGGGAATTTTGTTTGATTGGTTAGAGGATTTCATCACGAGCTGCCATCAGTTAGAAAACCACCAGGAAGTATTGGATATATGCTCCGCCCTGGTTCGGGACTCTTCAGCAAAGCGCATCCACCGCCGGCGTTCGAACCCAGGATCTTCTGGTTACAAGGTTAGCAAGCTCATAGACCATTAAGTCACTGGGACCCAATCCAGTGGCCAGTCCATGAATACTTACTTCTGCTAATTCATGAAATAGCGCGACCACTTCGCAATGTCTTCTTCAATGAGTTACTGCCTCACCTTCAACCTGCTGCATCCTACTGGTGATAATTTCTTACTGCAAGTCTGGTCCAAGTTCAGACATCATTTTTGATGAAATAGTGAGACTATTCCCTTCTCTTGAAGACAGTTAACAGATAAATCTCTTCTATTGTTTTCAAGATTGTGGTGTTGTTATATGTATTAACCCTTTTGAATCATGTTTGTACACAGTCTTTGTGTGTGCTATTGGATTACTGCTGTTAATAATGATAGCAGCTTTATTCCAAACAGTACTTCTGATACCCAATAAGGAGTTTTTAGCATGTAGTACAGTATTGTATCTGATTTTCTCATTACACAGGTAATAACTCAAACACGACATTTACATTGATAATATTGTTCAATAACAATGTGAATATAACTGATATAAGAGTAGAACTTGTGCACTGTGGTAGAGTATAACTCCATTATGGGTAAAATTTATTTTGATGAAGTCTTACAGTGTTATATATTTATTGCTGACTGCGCTTTGAGCACAGTTTATTACTGCTCACAATCATATCAAGGCACTCACGCAACTTTTCAACTTCCTTTATATAATTCCATCATTACTATTTTTCATCTCTTGACTTGATTGGTAGTAGTATTTTCCATATTTCCGTTATGAGTGTTGAGTCATTCCTATCTCACGTGTTGGGTGTAGACTCGATGAACCAGGCAGGATTCAGTAATCAACCTCTCTCTCCACCAACCTATATTACTTCTAGAAATGTTAACCCTCCTCCACCATGCTATTATGTGGTTGTGTGTTAGTGCATGCAGTGCTATTGCTGAGCTTTTTTCTAAATTACTTATCTTCTCGAGGTCAACCATTCTAACCTTAGCTTAATTCTTATGTTCTGACAATCTGACTACCTCTGACCTACTAGTTTGACCTATGTAGTTGACATCACAGTCATTGCAGGGTATTTTGTAAATTATATTATTTTGTCTAATTGGGTCCACTGGGTCCTTTAACCTACAGAGCTTGTCCCTGAGTGAGTTTGTAGGTTTGAGTGCCATCCTAACTCCTGCTTTATTAAGAATCCTACATAGGGACTCAGATGTCCCCGCCTAATATGGTATTACAGTAGATGCCTTATATTCTCTCTTATTAATGTTATCATTATTAGTTTCGCAATTAATTTTATTTTGCTTTTGACCTTTTCCGATCTTCTTGATGAATTGTACAAGATACTTAGTTATTCAATACCAACGCTTCTTCTATCTGTTTTATTTCGTCGTTTAGGTCTTTTTTTGTGCTACTTAGTGCTACTGCTCTGTTTGTTAGACACTTATCTAAGCCAGCCTTTACAGACAACCGATGAGATGAATTAACGTCCAAATATCTATTAGAATATGTTAGCTTTTTATAAACGCTAGTGTGCACTTTACATTCTTCTATTCGTGCTCGAAACGTCATCAGTAAATATTACTGTATAACACTGTGAGACTTTATCAAAATAAATTTTATCCATATTAGGAATATAAAATTAAAATTCACATGGAAATATTAACATCAATACAACAACGAGAAATAAAAATAGGTCGCTTTATTCAGTGTTCTGCAGTAAGCTGGTAATGTCCTGCATTACACACTTTTCTCATCACATAAAATATGCGCTAAATAAGGCAACGCATAGTTTTTGTACCCAGTCATTCAAGAATATAGTCTTCTATAGCTGCTGCTAGTTTCCATACCTGATGACTTTCAAGGAGAGAGTTGTGTATGTAGAGGATGCTTAGGGTCCAACAAGAAAGTATTTGCTAATTTCTTGCAGGAATCTATTTGTCTGTCTACAACTGCATAAACAAATAAGTTGTTTTAGCAACAACCAACTCACTCTACTGACGTCTCTTAGTGGCCTTCACAGTGTAACGAAGTCTTTCTCAAGTAGCCAGCGAAAGATCAAACGGCGACCAGGTGCAGTAAAGAAGGACAGGTAGAATGCACAGATTAGCAAACTGTGAAAGTAGAGACTTAGTGATGTTAGATAGTCTCAACTTCCTTACGCAGAACGTTAAACGAAATATCTTTCCAGAAACTAATATGATGTGGGAAGACTAGGCAAGATAAGAGGAAATACACAATCCAGGCTATGTGTTTAACATTCGACTTTGTTACAAATTCACTGCCACGTATGATATAAGAATCATTGGAACGAACCAGTTCATGTAAGTCGCGCTTGTGTCTGAGAGTGAAATTAACAGCCCGACATTTGGAGGGATTTAGCTGAAGGCAATTCGCCAAGGACCACCGATTAATCAAAAATTATTCATTTTAGTATAATCTGATTGCGAAGTAACCACCGGTATGGAAAGAGTCAAATCATCCTAGTACTTAACAAAATGGGCTCCAAGAGAATGGGGCAAGTCATGTAATAACAAAGAAAACAGCACTAGCTGAGGAATACCAGCTAGAGTAATTAAAGCAGTGAGGGGCTTCCCATTATATACAGTGAACTGAATTCTATCAAAAACAATAGGAATGCAACCACTTATTAGTCTAGCACTCTGCTTGTGTCACAATATTCCAGTTGAGTATTTGATCTGTGCATGTGTATTGATTTCTTGTATACTTGTGTTCCTATTGATTCAAAATTTATCTGATTCTTCTTCTCAACTTAATTTTGATGTCGTCGAACACGCTGTTTATTAATTTGTGAATGTATTCTAAATTATTTCTTTCAATCAGTTGGAACTGAGTTATTCAGCATCGATTTTCTATGTACCGTAAGACTATTATAAGCTCATAGTTACTGTATACGGTCTGTTAACGAGACTACTCATTCACGGAGGCTGAAAGTGATCCAATGGGATTCTAACTCAGGACCCATTGCTAAAGCCAATAGGATACATCTTCTAGAGGATAGCTTCAAATTATATATTCAGTAGAATCAGTAACAAAAATGACTGGATCACAGAATTGGATTACTCTGCTATTATTTGACAGTAGTGAGAAAATATCATGAAATACCACCTGAACAGTCACTCACAGTTGGTCGTCAGTATGATCAGTCAGACAGGCATGACCCTTGGGAGTGTAAATCACTGAGAACACTAACCAAACAACAAGTTTTTAACAACATTAAAGGTTCTGTTTATTGAGTTATGTTGAAAATAAATTCAGCATAAACAATGACATAAATTGCTTGATTTTTAAGCGAATGCTTTGCAAGTAATGTCACTCGGGGAAATAACCTTGAATACCTGCAATAGAAAGTAAGACGTTTGTATAACTGAAAAGATAATAGGACTGGTTATTGTCATATTATTACTATTATTATTCTCCGCTTTGTTTACTTAGCTGGCCCATCGGTTGCCCATATGCTTTTAATTCCTTCTCCACATCACTCTCGAAATTACGCCCAACTCGTCGTTTCCCTTTCGAATTCCACTCGAGTGATGGCCTGTATTGAGTGCCATATCACACAATTGTCTCGTCAGTGTGTGTCCAATCCATCTTCAATTTTTGGTGAGCAGTACGTTCTTGACTGGTTCGTTCCCCGAGTTTCTTGTTGTCAGTTCTCTCTGGCCATCCAGCTGATCTTCGGTATGAAGCCAGAGAAGACACCTGTTTTTGAATGTCTCCAGTAGCTTTTTAGAAATAATTTCCGTGACACAACAGCCAAGTTGGATCTATATTGAAGAACTGACTGTCGAATATCCGAATTTTGTTCTTTATACTGAGTGCCGCAGACTTCCAAACTGGTTTCAGAGTGACTAAGGTCCATCTTGCCTTTTCGGTCCCGTCTGGTTATCACATCTTCATCCGTTCCGTTGCCTGTAATTGAAACTATAATTCCTGGATGAGTGAAGGGAGTGACCTCTTTCGAATTTCTCCTGCTGAAGGTGAATGATACCGGTAGGTTTTCTGTTTGGTTGGTTATCTTCATCACCTTTGTCCGCTCTATTTTCACTGGAAGTCCTGTCTTCTCTGCCTGATTCTTCTGTCAGCTTATTGGTTTTCTTTTGTAAGTCTTCGAGTGTGTGTGACTCTAAACATGAATCTTCCGCGAAATCCATATCTTGTAGATGGAGTGCTCCCGTCGTTCCAAAGTGTTCCTATCTTCTCAGCCCCCACGCACAGTGTGACACATAATTTTGTCCAGCGTAATTAGAAATATTATCGGTGATAATAATCGGGCAGCTGGATTGTCTTACTGTTGTCTTCACTTCAAAGGCTTCTTTGAATTTTCCGTTGTGGATCACCTGACATGAGGCATTGTTATATACACCCTAATTGCAGTCACGTAAAGCAGGATTTACAGATGCTAGTAGTGATCCAAACTATGGAAAGTTATTTAATTAAAGGAGTGCTTTCTAAATACCTTCTTGATGCGATCTGCTTATGTTTGGCATGTGATTCGCTCCCGCCAAATATAAGATGATGCTACAGGGCTGGACTGGACTACATTGACTCCTAGGTTAAAAATTGGGAGTCAAGTGGTAGAGCGTGTTGTCCACTTCACTTACCTGGGCAGTTGCATCAGTCAACGCCAGCGGGTTGATTGCTGACGAAATCTGAGCACGGATACAGAAGGCTAGTTTCGCATATGCCAGTTTACGCCGTCTCTGGCGTAGACGTGATATCCGACTATCGACCAAAGGGCGTGTGTACTGCTCAGCAGTCCGCTTCGTCCTCCTTTATGGCTGTGAGACCTGGCCATTGAGAGTGGAAGACATGAAAAGACTAGCTGTCTTCGATCATAGGTGTCTGAGTTCTATCCTCCGTGTAAAGTGGTATAATAGGTGGGCAATATTGAGGTGAGGAGTCGGTCGATTGATAGGTAAGGAGGGGAAATTAATCGACGAGGCTGTGAAGCTGCATCAACTGAGATAGTTAGAACATGTGTTACGTATACCTAGTCATCGCCTTCCTCGACAAAGGGCAATGTTAGCTGAAGTAGGGTCAGGTTGGAAAAGAGTCAGCGAATATCAGACCAAAACATGGCTTCATCAGTCAATGAAATCCACAACAGTTAGTTTGAGCAAGCCACGTAGTAAGATGTAGACTTCCTGGTTGGGGTCCACGGGATGGTAAGAACCAATGGCTGGAGACAACTGGTGATATGACTCAAAATCGTTCTCAATGACAGCGCAGATGCATCCACTCCTTGTGAATTATAATTTCCAATAAAACTACATTGTTCTTGGATATTACTATTCTTTTTGCCTCTTATCTCTCTTTACTGTCTCTATTTTATATTTCTTCTAATTTCTTCTCTTGCGTTGTGTGCTACATGGAGTATGGCGACTTGAACTGCTGCATATTGGTGCAAAGTTCTATGTTGAAAACAGATAGACAGACAAGCCTTCTTGACGGCAGTTAACAAGCACGAATCTAAGTGTAAAGGACTTCGGACAACTTACTGTGTGATTGTGCCTGAACAGAGAGTAGTGAAACAAACACGATCATCTACATGACAAATGAAAAGTTAGTCAATCCTTTCACCTTTCCATCTATCATAGTATCCTGTACAAAACAATAAATTAATATTTTCCAATCTAAAGCAGAATTGCAAAAACGAAAACCTTGTGATTACAGAATCGAACAAACAAGCTGGGAATGGACCAATCAAAATCTACCCTGTTGATAGATAGACTGACAGGTAACCAATCAGTTTTATTCTTTAAGTATGATTACTATCTTGGACCAGAATTATGGTTTTTATACTAGCGGTAATGCAATAATAAACGTAAGAGACTCAGTGAACATTCAGTATATATATATATATATATACAGGATAGAAAATCGATTATATAATTTGATCGGATACGGTTTGAAAGATATTGACAATGTGATAAGGTTATGTGCAGTTTTTTAGTGTATGACAGACATTCATTCTTTGCAAATGATTTTAGATGTGATTGATGCTAAACATTAGCAGAAAAAATTGACGTTTCCAATGCCTTCAAAATTGTGCTACTTCAGATCATAAAACAGTATTAGACTTAGCAAACTTTTCTGCCTAAATATATTGACCAGATGGTTGTTGCCGGTAGTGAAACCGACAAAGTATGAGTGTGAACTTCATTATTCTCCATAAATAAAGAAAATTAAAGCCTATCAGAAAATCTTAAATATACATTCATAAGATTCAGTGCCACCAAACTGCTTTATCAGTAAATACAATTGTCATATTATACACTATGTTACATCATTATTATTTCCTTTAATTGCTAGAGGAACATAGGGATTCAGCCGTGCGTCTCCATTGCGTTCAGTTCTCTGCTAGAGTCTTCACCTGGCTCCAAGTCTGCCCACACGTTTTCATCTCCTCTTCACATGACCTCCTCCAAGTCACCCTTGCACTGACGGCCAACTCGCCGCTTCCCTTCCATTCGGGTTCCACTCGAGCAATGGCATGTCTAGTGATGTCACTTGATGGTTTGTTTCCTCAGAGTATGACCAGCCAATTCACCTCCATTTCTTCCTGCATTTTTGTTGCACAATCGGTTCCTGGTTGGTTCGCTCCCAGAGATTCCTGTTGCTGATCTTTTCTGGCTATCTGATCTTGAGTATTGAGCGAAGACAACTGCTGATTAAGGTCTGTAGTTTGTTTGAGGTGCTCTTTATGACACGCCAAGTCTCTGATCCGTATAGTGCACTGACTGACTTCACATTGGAGTTGAAAATCCGGATCTTATTTTTTATGCTGAGTGCTGTTGAACTACACACAGACTTGAGAGTAATGAAAGCTTGATTTGCTTTCCCGATCCTCGTTGCTTTGATATCCTCATCACTTCTGTCGGCTTGTAGTTGCAATGATGCTTCCCAGGTCTGTAGGTAGGTAAAGGAGGTTGTTTCTTTCAGGTTCCCCCTATTTATGCTTATTGTTGTCTGTTGTTGTTGCTGTTGTTGGTAGTGTTGGCGAGGAATCTTCATCACCTCTGTCTTCTCTATGTTCACCTGAAATCCTATCTTTGATGCTTCTTCTGCCAACTTGTTGCTTTTCACTTACATTTCTTCCACTTTGTGAGAAGTGAGACATATATCATCGGCGAAGTCCAGATCCTCCAAGTTTTTTTTGTGAGTCTATTTTATGCCTGTTTCCTCATTGCCCGCTGTCTGTCACATTATCCAATCTACATGGGTTCCATTTAATACTGCACCAAGTGGTTATAACTCACTTCCTTCTGATGGAAGATTGCAAGACAACTCGCTGTATTCACTCTTCTGTAATTAAAGCTTATGCATAATATTCTGTAAACACTTCCATATTTTCTGGCATCGGATCGTTGAAAATAACCAACCGGATGCTCTGAACCCATTACAAATTTATCCTCATGCGGGAAATCTGCTACACTCAACATGAGGAATAAGGACTTGATTTTCAACACCGGTGTTAAGTCAGCCGTTTCTACTACATGGATTAGACACTTGGTGTGGTGAGAGATGGTCGCTAGCCAAATTGGTTGACAGTAATTGAGGTCAATGTTAGTCATGTGAAAACAAGGTCAAGATGGGCAGGCGGATACAGTTAACATATAGATGAACTGACACAGCCACAAGATATGCAAGGTTAACTCTGTGCGAGAAACAACCAATCAACAGACTGTATTTTCTACTAACATTAACCTACAATAATGTACATTGAAATCCATAAATATGTGTTGATTTTCCGTAATAAACGTTCTGTTGTCTGGCCCTTGTCTTCTGTTGTTACATTGGTACCAGCGTGATGAAGAGCATTTCTTACAGCTTAATGCAATTTTTTGTAAATAGCTGCCTTCACCGGCTCCATATTGAAGATCAGATGGCTAGTCAGAAAGAATTAGCGACAAGAAACTACGGCAACAAGCCGACCAGGAACCAACTGATCAATAAGTATGCCCAAGAAAATGGAGACGGACTGGACATACAGTGAGGAGATAGCTGGGTGACATCACGCTCAATGCAGTCCATCACTTGGGTGGAACCCGAATGGGATATGACGAATTGAGCTTTCGAGTGTGACATAGAGGAGATCTTATGAGGGGTAAAGGAAAACCTATGGTCAACTATGGGGCCATATGAAGACGACCTCAGTGGACAGGACAAAATGGAGAAATGGTGTTGAAGCCTTATATTCCACTCCGAACAAAAGGAAATAATGATAGTTATATTAGCAAATGTTGTTGACTTTAACTGGTCTATTTCTAACACAGCACATTTCCATAATGCGTGACGCTGTACAATAGTCATTGACTTTCGGTTTTCCAGACGGCTAGGGACAGTTAAAAGTGTCAGCCAGCCGTAGGCCGAACCCCTGGCCACTTGCATGGCTGGCGAGCATCTTGCCACTGAACCACCGGTGCACTGGTGTTTTCACTCAAGCAGAAATGTAGTCGAGTTGTAGTGAGAGCTAGCTGCAAGCCAAAAATTGTAGACAGCAATTTACGTCAATGTTTACACGTCCCGAATCACGGTCATGGGAAGAAAACAATAACAAAGCTTAACTTTAAGGATCTCACCAACCAGTCACAACACACTTACTGTGTTCAAATACGATTCGCAGATATTTGGCTTAACTTTCTAAGAAACGGTCACAAGCAGTACAGAATAACCTTCTCTGCTAACAATAACGCGAATAATAATGCACATAAAAATCTCTAAATACCTCCTGCTTTTCTCAATAAACGACCTTTTACCTGGCCCTTATCTTCTGTCGTAACAATAGGAAGAGGAAAAAGAGCTGTTTAGTTACTGTTTTACAACAAGTGAGTGGTTTCACACTCAACACGTTTCTCACCACATAAATTGCATGGAAAATAAGATGTCACTGAGTCTTAATAACTAGCTGTATAGACCTAAATTCTTTCATAATTGCACCCAGTTTTACCAAAGGAGATACAATGGGAGGTTTGTGCATAAAGAGAGCAGTGAAAGTTCACCAAAAGGATTTTAGATAGATTCTTGTATGAGTTCAGATGTTCGGCAACGATGTTATCAACAATGATAAAACTCAAGTCTCAAAGTTGTGTGATTACAAATGAAATGATTATGAACAATAAGACAAGCTTTCACTACTCTCAAGTCTGTGTGGAGGTCAATAACACTCACCATCAAAAATAAGATCCGAATTTTCAACTCCAATGTGAAGTCAGTCAGTGCTACTATACGGATCAGAGACTTGCACTGCGCGTCATAAAGAGCATCTCCAACAAACTACAGACCTTCAATAACAGTTGTCTTCGCTCAATACCACTCAAGATCAGATGGCCGGCCAGAAAAGATCGGAAACAGAGATCTCTGGGAGCGAACCAACACAGCAGGAACCGATTGTGAAACAAATAGGCGGGAAGAAATGGAGATGGATTAGCTGACCATACTCTGAGGAAACAAACCATCAAGTGACATCACTAGACAAGCCATCGCTCGAGTGGGACCCAAAAGGGAAGCGGCAAGTTGGTTGTCATTGCAAGAATGACTTGGAGGAGGTCATGTGAAGAGGAGATGAAAGCATGTGGGCAGACATGGAGCCAGGTAAAGACGGTAGCAGAGAACCGAACGCAATGGAGACGCATGGTTGAAGTCCTATGTTTCTCTAGCAATTAAAGGAAACAATAATAATAATAATAATAATAATAATAATAATAATAATAATGAACAATAAATTTTGTTGGAAACGTCATCCAGTAAATAATGCTGTTTCACTGTGTGATATATCTAATAAACAAACTAATATGGAATTACTTACTACCACAGTGCCCACGTTTTACACATATATTGAGATGCTATCAACACTTTTGTCTAAAGACTCACCATTCATCCTACTATTGGTAGATTTGAGTATCCTTCGTGATGTAAAATAACCTTTATTTTAGCTATCCGAGGAAAGATTACGAGTGAGCAACAAGGAAAAATATGCCAAATACAAGAGTTAACAAATCTTAATAGTAGTTGAGTGAGTTTTACAACAATGTATTAACTTCATTGCCTAGGAGATTGCACAAAATACGTGGGATGTTCAAGAAAGAAGAGACGGACGATTTCATCAAAGTTTTTACTTCTATGTTCCGCACCATACGCGAAAAAGTTTATGTAAATCCTGTTTGTGTGTACAGGTGAAATTAACAGTTGGACATTTTGGAAGTATCAGGAAGGCAGAATTTTTAATGAATTGATTTCCCCTTGCCGATTACAAAAAATGGAATATACACACTGAACGATAGGAATAATTAAAGAGACGACTGCAGCGAAGAAAATTTTCTTTTCGCCGAAGTTATCAACCAGGTTTTACATTCGTGTATTTATAGTAAATGGGTGAAAAACTCCAGAATTATTTCAGATCAAGGGTCAAGTTATTATGATCACAAAGTGTAGTAAACATGAAGATACGATAAAAAAATAGCATTAAAGATAAGCATTTTAAAATATGTAGAAATAACAGAAATAAATAGGGAGATTTGATGAGAAAGTTAAAAGGATAGTGATTATTGATAGAACTGACTTATCCCAATGGCGACGGCACAGACAACGGTTGGACGTATTTCTTTTGAATTCATAGCGCTGGCTTGAAATTTTGGATCAATAGTGCCTCGGCTATGCGTAGATGCCTTGATCTCTCTCTCTTTGAAAGGTTTGATGGGATCCTGTATATGACTTCAAAGGACCTGTCGAATGGAGCTGAATGTCCTTGAGTTCTCCCTTTGCTAAACATGCTGGATAGTGTAACCAAGCACTTTTTTTACAAGTGGACGCATGGTACAGCCAATGTACTGGGCTTCACACGAGCAAGTGAACTGGTTTGGACATGCTGAAATGACCCAATGCGACAACTTGCGATTCACTTGCTGTTTGAAGAGTTTGTTGAGGTAAAATGTCACCCGCAAACTGGCAGCAAAGTATGCTTTACCGAGAGATTTGAAAAGCCATCTACCGAGAATTTCTGCTTCAGTATCACTTTTAAATTCGAGATGAAGCATTAGCATCTTTTCAGGGGTAAGTTGGACCTCTTCAGACGTTTTCTTTGGTTTTAGATTTTTGTCTATGAATCAGGGTGTGAAACCATTATCCGTCAAGATTCCTCAGAGATTTCACCACTCCTCGTTAACTGACTCCTCAGTGCATCATATTTTCCTGTTACTCAAGGAAAGAGAGTATACGAGGTTTCTCTTTCTGCTTAGAGGAACACAACTGTCAAAGTTGATAAACTGTCCAATCAGTGTTGGGTTTTAGGCAAATGGATCTCCTCAGCGAGTTATCACCATTTGGTTGGAGGATTTCATCATCAGCTGACATCAGTTAGAGAACCATTTGAAAACCACCAGGGAGTACTGGACAGCTGTTTCCGTCGTCCTGGTTTGGGACTCTTCATCAGTATACACCCACCGACATGGTTTGAACCCAGGACCTTCTGGTTACTAGGCCACCTAACTCGTAGAGCATTAAGCCACTAGGACCCGATCCAATGGCCAAACCATGAATTCTAACTTCTGCCAATTCATGGCATAGCGTGACCACTTAGCAGTGTCTTTTTTGATAAGTAACTGTCCTCACCTTCAACCTGCTGTACTCTAGTGGTCACGGCTTCCCACTAGAACCCCAGGTCACTGCCTGAATAGGGCTAGTTACTAGTGAGCCGTGATCAGTTGGATGCAGTAGGTTGAAGGTGGGACAGTAACTCATCGAAGAAAACATTGCGAAGTGGTCGCGCTATGTCATGAATTGGCAGGAGTTAGAATTCATGGGTTGGCCATTGGATCGGGTCCTAGTGGCTTAATGCTCTACGAGCTCACCTTGTAACCAGAAGGTCCTGGTTTCGAACCCTGCGTATTGATGGAGAGTCCCAAGCACTAGCACGAAACTGCTGTCCAGTACTCCCTGCAGGTTTTCCAATGTTTCCGCAACTGATGTCAGCTCATGATGAAATCCTCCAAGCAATCAAACTAAATACCCACAAAAATCAATACTTGAAAATTATCAGCATTTCTTTGCAGCATAATATCGGGGAAATTGAATACTGAGTTGGATTCAACTTCCAACCGACTCCAATTAAACTATTAAATATGAAGAATAAATTAACTTGATTTTGAGTTCATCTAAGAGATTACCCTGCACAGCTTTATCTAGAAGGTGGCAACAGACGGAGAGTAAGTAAGAAAGAATAAAATATGAGTATCTACTTGAGTGAACTTTTCACATGAAACACAGAATTTCTATAGCCTAGATGTAAACTAGACAGTTGACGTGAAAACGGAGTTGCATTCCAATATATTCATATCTGGATGAACTCTAGATATATATGATAAAAATTATTTAGAATAAGAAACTCTCATGATTGTGGGTTGAAGGTATGTGGATGGAAATCATTTCTCTTTTTAGATTTGTTAATAATATTTTAGAATTGTCACTCTTATCTTGTTATCTTATTATCACTTGCACCTTGGCTTCATAAAATTCTGCGTATACGTGTCACCCAGTTAGTAAAATTAATACTTGAGTTATTTTCCGTTATTTTAGAATGATACTTATCGCCTCAGTTTTTCTGTAAATAAATTTTAAAACTGTGAGAGAAATCCACAAGTTTGGCCAATTGCGAGGACATCACCTCAAGGTTCAAAAACCACGGTCGAATCGTCTGCGTCTGGAGATCCGTTTTTCGCATCGAATTATGAACCACTGGAACACGTCGTATCAGCGCAATCTGTTGACTCATTCAAGCCGAGATTGGACCTCCTGCGTGCAACAAATCGATAGGATTAACACAGGCATATAGCCTACTATCCTAAGTAAATTGTAAACTGTAAATAATTTATATGGAACATATTTACAGTTCACTTTCTAATGTTGGGATTATCAAAGCCACTTGTGGTGAAGCTTCTACAGACCTAAGTCTTTTAGATGTCCGAATTCATCGAAGGAGAGTGCATATATTCTCTTCAATAAGCCAACTTGCTTCAGTCATTATTGATCCCAAGAATAATCCAGAGATTTCAACAACAAATAAACTTCAACAAATTGCTGCGACGATATCGTAAAATTATTATTATAGCTTCCTTTAGTTCCTAGAGGAACACACAGCTTCAGCCGCACGTCTCCATCGCGTTCGGTTCTCTGAAAAAATTGTCACCTGGCTACAAGCCTGCCCACATGCTTTTATCTCCTCTTCGCATAACATCCTCCATGTCACCGTCACAATGACGACTAACTCGCCGCTTTCCATTGGGGTTCCACTCGAGTGATGGCATGGCGTGTGATATCACTTGATTGTTTTCTCAGAGTATGACCAATCCACTTCCATTTCTTCCTGTATATTTCTTGCATGATTGCTTCCTGCTGGGTTGATTCGTTCATTGCCAAAGATCCCTGTTGCTGACCTTGTCTGGTTGGCCATCTGATCTTGAGTATTATTGAGCGAAGACAGTTGTTGATGAAGGTCTGTAGTTTGTTCAATGTGCTCTTCATGACGCGCCAAATCTCTGATCCGTATAGTGAGTAGCACTGAATTCACAATGGAGTTGAAAATCCGGATCTTATTTATCTTGCTGAGTGCTGTTGACCTCCACATAGACTTGAGAGTAGTGAGAGCTTGTCTTGCTTTCCCGATCCTCGCTGCTTTGATATCCTCATCACTTCTGTCTACCTGCAGTTGAAATGATGGTCCTCAGGTAGGTAAAGCAAGTTACCTCTTTCAGATTTCTCCCATTAATGCTGGCTGATTGTTGTCTGTTGTTGTTGCTGTTCTCCAGGCATCTTCATCACCTCTGTCTTCTCTACGTTCACCTGAAATCCTATCTTTGATGCTTCTTCCACTGTCAACTTGTTGCTTTTAACTTGCATATCTTCCAGTTTGTGGAAAATCAGACATATGTGCGTCGGTGGCACAGTGGTTAGGACTCTCGCTGACCATGCACATGGTCCGGGGTTCGATCCCCTGCCGGCGCACACCCGATATCTGTGGTCGGCCTGCAAAATTGGGCTACCGATATCACATGCTGAAAATTCCATACTTGTACCATAAATACGGTGTGGAATCAAGCTATAATAAATAAATAAATAAGAATAAAATATCATCGGCGAAGTCGTTATCGTAAAGTTGGTGGTTATATTTCAGTCGTTGGAAACTAATCTAATATCCACTACTGCCCAAACACAAGAAGTTTTGAGAAAAATAAAAGACAAATTCAGCGAAGAAAATTTTCTCTATCGACGAAATCATCTTCACAGGCTGTACAGTTGTATTTATACTCACCAAAAATATATAGTGGTCTATTATTGAGTAACAGAGGTGACATAATTGATATAATTACTCGGAAGTGGCTTTAGAATTAAAAAATAAAAGTTGCGAATTACGTGGCACTCAACGGCACAAAGTCAGAAACTTGATAAGGTTAAAATTTCTACTGAGGGAGAATAATGGTAGTTGAGTGTCAATTTAACAAGTGTGAAGAGGGTGTGAAAATGTGCAAAAGGAACATATTAGTGTGATAATAGTGAATTAATTATTAAAGTAAAAGCAAACTGAAATTAAGATTGAAAATTTTAAAATAAGAAAAAAATTAAATTTTTTTTACAGGGAACGACTAGTGAAGAGGTTAAGAACAAAGTAGAATAAGCGAGTGGACAAACTTTTTCTGTTTACAGAGTTCGGGGTTGTATTGATGAATTTCCAGCGCCTCCGCCATTCACAAAATCCGAAATCCGACACCCTTTGTACCATTTATCTTCACTTTGTAGATGATCTTAAAAGACGACTCTGGTGGAGCTAAGCAGCCTCAGTTCATCATATGCTCGAGAAGGTTTAGTGGCAAATAATGATAGGTGGGATCTTCCAAGTAAAGTGGGAGGACATATACTGGCCAATGACATTGGTTGGCGGTTGCGCTATACACCGCTAATTGGCAGGACTTAGAATTAATGACCCACTGTATTCTATCTTAGTATCTGAATGGCTAGTGGCCTTGCCTTGTAACCCGAAGGTCTTCAGTCCAATCTGCCATGGGGTTACGGGTGTGTACCAATGAAGAGTCTCATACATGGACAAAATAGCTCCCCGATACTCCCTGCTGGTTTTCAACGATTCTATAGCTGATGTTAGTTTGTGACCGAACTTGAAAATTGGATTAACTGACATGTGATCAGATACTGAATCACTGAGGATAAGGGAGCATTCGTCAGGTGTTTCATTCTAGTTCTGGACTCTTCAACACTTCGAACCAAAAACCTAAGTAGGAATCGAAGCCGAGACCTGTAGGTTACAAGACCAACTTGCTGACCTTTCAGCCGCTCGGGCCAGAATACAGTGACGCGTAAATTCTAACTTCTCTTACTTCGTGATACTGTTTGATCAAAGACTGACATCAGTTAATAACCTTTATATATTTATTCCCCTTGGTGAATTTGAATAAAGAAAGAATGACAGTGGTTTGTACAGAATAAGATGACAGTACCATCACTCGTCTATTTCGTTGGCTTCTCATCAACTGCCTACAACCTAAAGAAATTATTATTAAGTTTATGCACAGTAAAATTTTAACATACTTCCAAATTTTATATGATGTCAGTTGAAAGGAGGGGGAGCTCCGGACATAGTGAACAGTGCTCATAAAATTACTCCTAATAGTTTTACACAGAGAGTTCAAGTTTATACAATGTAAATGTGTGCATACAACGGTGAAGGAGTTACGTAATAAAGACGAGAGATGCGTGAGGTGATGAGTGACTAATAAATTAGGTGACAATGAACTGAGTTCAACTCAAATCATAGATTCTCATCAGCTGACTGCAATTTACCTGAAATTACAATGGTGACGTAGATGATAACAACATACTTTAATGTTTAAGTGGTAGTAGAGAAGTAATACTATAAAATTGATGCATCCAAAATGTAAACATCACAATTTTTAGTTTAAGTTTTCACCATCAATTTATACGCATTCAAAGTAGAGAAGAGGGGGGAGAGGAAAGACAGAAAACAGAAAAAAAAAACAGTGTCAGCTTGTAGGTTCATATAGCAACTCAAAAAACAAAAGTGGTTACAGTTTATAACATTGTGATTTACTCAGTGAGTTGAGATCACTGAATTAGATGACTCATTGATGTTATCAAAATCAAAATTCAGTTACCAAGGGAGTGAGAGGTTAATCACACTCTCTTTCTGTATTCACAAGTCTGGTTTCAATCGTTTGATTGCGATCGCTTCGGCAAATCGTAGTAAATTTGCTGTCCTTTGTCTATTTTTAATATTTTGAAGGACAAAGAAATCTCTACGAGATGTCCGGTATCAACAATATGTCTGGTAATTGCACTGTGAGAATATTTGCTTCCTTTTAGGCACATGTTTCTTGGAATCTGTTCAGAAAACCGGATATAAGCCCTTCTTTCCGTCCTTCCAATGTACTTTCTCCCTCAAGTGTAAGTAAATTCACAAACGCAGTTGTAATTTCAGGTAGTCTGCAGATGATGAGAACCTTTGAAATAGAATGATATCATTTTATACTGCAAATCTGGTCTTTCTTTCTCTATCGAAATTTATCAAGGGAAGCAACGACATGAACTCCAACATAAGCAAGCTCAATACTTATGTCGAGTTTGAAAATTTGATCAATCAGACTACTGATCTTGTCCCAGCTTCCGAAGAAGAATTCAAACATTTCAAGTCCACTATTCTAGACACTTGTCAGCAGTATCTGAATACAAAGTCCAAGTTCAACAGCCTTTTGACCAAAGAACATAGAGAACAACTCAACCAACTAAGGCAGAACAAAGAATTGCTTAACACACGTCCTGACAAATGTACAGGCATAGTCTTAATGGATAGAAAAGATTATATTAATAAAATGATGGCGATTCTCTCAGACAACAATAAGTTCTCAGTATTCGAAAAAGAGAAAGACAAAACCGAAGCGACGGAAAAACAACTAACTGAGATCTTGAGAAAGCTAAAGACTGATCAAGTCATCTCTGAAAATGTCTTCGAGAGCATTCGACCCACAGGTTCAATAATACCCCGACTATACGGATTGCCGAAAACTCATAAACAGGGTCTTCCGCTGCGCCCTATTTTGGACATGTCGGGATCTCCATATCATCCAATAGCGAAATGGCTAGCAGAACTCCTACAACCTGTCAGAGAACGAATTTCAAAACATTCCCTCCGGGATACCTTCGAATTCATCGATTGCATCAAAGATGTTAAAGTGGGAGACAAACGTATGATTTCACTCGACGTCGAGTCTCTCTTTACAAACGTCCCTATCACTGAGACGATTTGTTTTCTATGCAAATACTTGGAAGAAAACAACCTGGATATTGGAATACCTACCACCAAGCTAAAAGAACTCCTACTCAGATGTACCCTAAATGTCCAGTTCACATTCAATGGGAACTTCTATAGACAAAAAGATGGCTTGGCGATGGGATCACCTTTGGGTCCGGTGCTGGCTGATATTTTCATGGCAAGTTTGGAAAACGGTCCGCTGAAAGCAACCATCGACAAACTCTTCTTATACAAAAGGTATGTCGATGATACTTTCGTCATCTGCGATCACAATTGTGATCAAAATATTGTTCTTCAAGTTTTCAATAGTTGCCACCCTGCCATCAAATTTACAATCGAAGAAGAAACCAATGAGACAATCTCCTTTCTGGACGTTCGTCTAAGTAAGAAGACCGATGGTACCTTGAACAGATCAGTACACAGAAAACCTACATGGGACGGTCAATTGACAAACTTCTACAGTTGGGTACCAATAAGTCGCAAGCGAAATTTGATAATATCTCTGGCGACTAGAATCCGAAAAATCTGTAGTCCAGAATCAATAGAGGAAGAGATCGCCCTCTTAAGGAAGACACTGCTCGAGAATGGCTACCCACCCCGTTTTATAGACAAGCACATTAAGCCTAAGACGTACAAAGAACAACCCATTACAGTGCAGAAGAAGATGGTCTACATGAATGTACCCTTCAAAGGTGACCTTCTGGCTGACACCTTGAAGAAGAGGATATCTACTGCTCTCAGAAGGACATTCTTCGCTGCCACACTACGACTGACATTTTCCTCCCGGCCATTGTTCTTCAACTACTCTAAAGATAAACTATCGCATTTGACCACTTCCATGTGTATCTACCAATTCACCTGCTCTTGTGGAGCGAAGTATATAGGTCGTTCGATGCGTGTTTTATCTAAAAGAGTTCAAGAACACTATCCCGCCTGGCTACGGAAAGGTAACAACGGAGCAATAAGGAGCGCCATTATTGAGCATATACTCAACACTGGTCATTCGATTTGCAAGGAGAAGTCGTTCAAAGTCATCTATAAAGTCAAAAGAAGCCTTCCAAAATCGACAAGCTTTCGTATACTTTGTATTGCTGAAGCCTTAGCGATTTGGATGGAAAAGCCTGAGTTATGCACACAGAAGAAACTTCTCCACCCCCTCCTACTACCGTGGGTTTAATTCCAAGGTTATTTGTCATCAACACTTTGTTACCTAATTTTTTGCAATTTTCGTATAACAATTTTTAGTAACTAACCCATTCAATCTTTTCACCTATTATCTAGTTTATTTTCATAATTGTCTCCAAACTCCTTCACTAGCATCTAATCTTTCTAAACATGTCCATATTACGTAACCCTACTCACATCTTACCAATCTTCACCCCACTTAGTTACAACTTTGAGTATTAATCACACATTTTAACTTCTTCATTATTTTGATGATGTAACTCTACTCACATCTTACCAATCTTCACCCCACTTAGCTACAACTTTGAGTATTAATCACACACTTTAACTTCTTCATTATCTTGATGATATAATCAACAACCCACACTAACTGTTATTTTGATTTTGACAAACCTAATGTACACACACACACAAAATTAATTGTATATATATTTGCGACTGTACAGCTAAGTGAATGAATTCGCCGAAAAGAGACTCTTCGCTGAACTAATTTGTTCTTATTTCAATGTCTTAATGGGTATATTTCGCGAAAGGAAGCAAATGTATCAAATCATAGAAACAAGAGACAAGTAAAACTGCACTAACATGTGCCGAAAAGCCTACACCTCAAGGGAACAAACATTTACAATAGTGCCATTACCAGGCATCTGCTTGATATGGGTCATGAGGTGGAAATCGCGATATCCTTTAAAATAATCAATAGACTAAAAAGCTCTATTCTCCTCAAGTTTGCCGAAGCAATTTCTATCAGACGCTTGAAACTCGATTTATGTATTCAGAAAGAAGCAGTTATCAGTCTTTATTTGTTCCCCTCTGGTATTTGCATGTCTTTATTCTCTCTTTCATTTGATTACGCAATCACTGGCTGTAAACTCATCACCCCTTTGATGTAGTGTAATTTGGCTTGTCTCTTGTTTCTATGATTTGAGTTGAACTCAGGTCATTGTCACTTAATTTATTAGTCACTCATCATCTCACGCATCTCTCATCTTTATTAAGTAAATCCCTCACTATTGTATGCACACATTTACTTTGTATAAACTTGACCCGTCTGTATAAAAACTATACAGGCGTAATTTTATGAGCACTGTTCACTATGTCCGGAGCTCCCTCTCCTGTCAACTGACATCATGTAAAATTTGTAAGTATGTTAAAACTTTTCTGTACATAAACTTAATAATAATTTCTTTAGGCTGTAGGTAGTTGATGAGAAGCTTACGAAATAGATAAGTTATGGTACCATATTATTCTGCACAAACCACTGTTATTCTTTCTTTATTCAAGTTAGAGAACCATTGGAAAACCTGGGAATAGTGTACAGTTGTTTTATCGTGGTTTAGGAGTCCTCATCAGTACACATTCACTGGGGTACGAACCCAAGACCTTCTGGTTACAAGGCGAGCTTGCAGACCATTCAGGCAGTGGGACGTGATCAGACTTGCAACCAATCAATTCCCTGCAAGCCAGTACTTGATAATTCGTGACATATACCTACCCTGAAACACTTCCTAGACAGGGTGGACCACACTGGCCACTAATTCTCATTGCAGCTTCACAAGAACTATCCAGTGGCCACCAGTGAACTGGAGACTGACACTTAGACTACAGTTTATTTTGCAGGAACTTGGATAAATTCCTTGTCCTCTATGTTTAGCTTCTCCATCGTATCCAGTCAGCCTTCTACTGTCTCGTTAGATAGTTTTTTTGACTTTATTATTCGCCATTTTTATTGTCAGTTGGCTATTACGTCACACACTTTTAACCACCTACAAACACACACACACGCACATTTTGACAATGTTCAACTCTAAAATTTTCATTAGCTTTAAAATGATCAATTACAGTAATTACATTTAATTTGCTGTCAATAATTTAATGATATCATCTATGTGTGTGTATGTGTGTGTGTGTGCGTGCGTGTGTGAGTGCGTAAGTGTATGTTGGACGTGATTGCCGTTTATTGTAAATACCGAGAGAGAGAAAAATAAACCCGTTAGCAAGCAAAAACTAATTGAATCAATATTATTGAATTTTGTCCGATATATCAATGTTGAAGTACACTAATATTACTACTATTATTATTATTATTCTTGTTATGTTACATAATTATTGATTGTTTATTTATTTTGTTTAGAAGTAAACTGTGATTTAACAGAGTTAGTTAGCTAATTATCGTAAACAGAAAAGCATAATACGCAAAAACTTTAGGGGTTTAGATTTGAGCAAAGAACTGTTTTCAACGTTCTTTCTTCTTAGGTTCTAAAGTTACCAATTTACAAGCAGTGGCAATGGGAGAAGTCGGCTCTTCCACTAACCTGACCTAGGTAGCATTCTTTCAACTACAAGTGAGAGTATCAAAGCCATAACAGGATCGGAAAGTAAGACGAGTGTTCAATACCCGAAAATCGGTATCGAGATAAATAGCATGAAGCAGAAGGAATGCAACGCATCATAATCGACCAAGAAAGAGAATGGCAGTTAACTGTCAATCTACCTGATCTTCATTGACTTTGAATGGGTCTATAACAGCAGTGACCAGGAGGTTATTTAGAGACTGTTTTAACCCTACGGAGTGCTATGACACACATCACTATTAACCTTATTCAGCGGTTATGTGACGTAATCTATCTTATTATCCGACAAGTAAATTCTAGCTAATCTTTTTTCTGTCTCTTCATTTTGTCTTCTCAATTGTAATATTTTACATTTTCAACCTTCTTGTTCTCTACCCCCACCCGATTTAATGTCTACACCTCACTACCACTGTTACTGACTTGACCAACGCTCAATTTCTGGTCATTTATGTAACGTTATCCAAATTATTTGCTCTATTTCAGTTCTAATTTAAATGGCATTATTCTCTACACCACTTCTACTTAGTCTCTACCTGTAATTACCTCTGCTGCTACCCTGACCTAAGTTGAAACATTTTAGTCAATTATATTCCGCCATCTGATTAACCTTGTTTCTATATTAGATCATTCTTGTATTACCTGATTAATTATCTAAACTTGACAAACTTCATGTACACACACACACAAAATTATACACAAATGCGATTGTACAGCTATGTGAATGAATTCGCCGAAAAGAGTCCCTTCGCTGAACGTCTTCTCTTTTTCATGTGACTCAATGGGGATTTTCATTATCAAATGATTAGCAATGAAAAACTGAGTGAAGCATTTGAAGTGAGTACAGGAGTAAGAGAGGCCAGCCAGAAATAAGTTAAACCGATAAGAAAACTCTTGGAGATCTGGATTTCACGCGTGGATAATTGACGTTTAATGCCACACAAACTCGAAGACCTACAGACGAAAACCAACAAACTGGCTGAAGAAGCAGGCGGCGAAGAAAGGACTTCAAGTGACCATAGAGAAGATAAAGGTGATGGAGATAACCACTGGCTAACCACATCAGGCAACGGTCACTATCAATGGGAGAAATTTGAAACTGGTCACTTCCTTCACTTATCCAGTCAGCATCGTT
Organism: Trichobilharzia szidati; assembly: GCA_944472155.2. NCBI lineage: Eukaryota > Metazoa > Platyhelminthes > Trematoda > Strigeidida > Schistosomatidae > Trichobilharzia > Trichobilharzia szidati. The sequence continues at coordinate 282,991 of OX235272.1, forward strand.
TCAACTACAGATGAGGATTTCAAAGCTGTCAGAATTAGAAAAGCAATCCAGACAGTTATTACTCTATTAACCAGTGTAGAAACCTTATGCACTCTGTAAGACAAGGAACAAGGTTGGAACTATCAAAACTAATGTTAATGCTCCTATATAATTAAGGGACTTGGTGTGTCACCAAACGTACATCCAAAAGGCTACTTCTGCCTTCATCGGCCTTTTTTTTCCTTCACTTTCCCCAGTGGAACATGGGACTTCAAGCTAGTGGCTTGAAGTTTCTGTAGCAGTGTTTATTTTACAGGACGAGGTTGCTAGCCTCATGCCCAACCTTCCCTCTTCACCAGCAGTATTTCTAGCTTAGCGAGGTAAAGGAGTACGTCGGCCGGGGATCGAACCCTGGACCATGTGCATGGTTGGCGAGTGTCCTAACCGCTATGCCACCGGTGCACCTACGCCTCTTTGGTGTACATCATATGACTAGTCTTAAAGGATAAGCAACGAGGAACTCTGAGTCAGGTGACAACCCATTACCAAACAAAATGTGCTGAAGGAAAAGGAGATGGTTTGGGCATAAGCTGATAAGTCAGTGGAGTGACATGATACATCAGGCCATTGAGAAGTATGCACCCACCACCAGAGTTCAAACCCGGGACCTTCTGGTTACAAGGCGAGCACACTAGACCACTGAGCCACTGGGACCCAATCCAATAGCCAGTCCGTGAATTCTAACTTATACCATTGTCTTCGGCGAGTATTTGTCCTCACACACGACCTGGTGCACCCTACTGGTCATGGCTTCCCACTAGAACCCAGGTAACCAGAAGGCCCTGGGTTCGAACCCTGGCTGTGGGTGCGTACTGATGAAGATTCTCAAGCACTAGGACGAAACAGTTATCTAATACTTCCAGCTAGTTTTCGAATGGTTCTCTAACCAATGTCAACTCATGATGAAATCCTGCAATCAATCAATCAAATCCCTATAAACCAATACTTGAAAACTATATAATTGGTCTAATCATCGTGTTTTCAATCTCCATTGCCTGCAACAGTATGTATATCCTAAATCCGTCGCTGCCAAGTCACCTGACAACTCCAGCAAGTCGATTAAATCAGCTCATTCCATAACTGTAACTTTTGTAAGAGAACGTGTTCATAGAGCAACCAAAAATATGAGGTCATTTCGAATGGGAATTTCCAATACTGACGAAATCTTATCTGTGTTAGTTATCCCAGAATGAAAGACTGTCGTTAACAATATGTTTAAGTTTAAAGAAGAAGTTTATCTTCAATCTTCAAAAAGAAGAAGAAAAATCAATAAGTTTGGCAGGGTGTTTCAACTAAACTCTAATCCTAAACACCATCATTTTGAAAACACGTCTAATCATAAAATTCTAGATACTAACAGTTTGAAAAGACATGAAGGTGTGGTGTTAGCTGATGCATAGCAAATCCTGATTAATAAATAAAAAATGGATATGTATCACTAATTAATAATACTTGGTCAACATTCCCGATTGTCTATATCTACTTATGGAGACGTTAAGAAATGTTTTACAACTGTTTACCCACACACACACACACACCATTGTACACCGTATGTAAACAAATATTTTCATATTTCTTTTATTACAGCTTGATTCCACACAGTACGTTTTGGTGGAAGTATGGAATTTTAAGCATCTGATATGGGTAGCCCAAATTTTGCAGGTCGACCATTGATATCAGGTGTGCGTCGGTAGGGGATCGAACTCCGGACCATGTGCATGGTCTGTGAGAGTCCTAACCACGAGTTGTTCAGGGATTTATATCAGTTAGAGAACCATTGAAAGCCAGGGAGTGCTAGACAGCTGTTTCATCCTAGTTTGGAATCATTAGCAGTACGCACCCACTGGAGTTCGAACCGACTGTAGAAAATTAATCTGATGCTCGCTAGTGACATACTACAGGATGAATTGTCCTGGAGTTCTGGTGAGAAGTCGTGACTAGTGATGTCCGTCCAGTCAAGTGTGAGGATGGATGTCCCACCGATGACATTGGTTGGTGGTGGCGCAAAATGCATCAGGAATTGGTAGAAGTTAGAATTCGTGGGATGACCATTGAATCGGGTCCCAGTGGCTGAAGGGTATACGAGCTCGCCTTGTAACCGGAAGGTCTTGGGCTCGAACCCTGGTGGTGGGTGCTCACTGCAGATGATTCTCAAACTAGTATGAAACAGCTGTGCATTACTCCCTGGTGGTTTTCAATGGTTCTCTAACTGATATCAATCCGTGATCAACTCGTAAAATCCTGATTAAAAAATAAAAAATGGATACGTATCACTAATTAATCATACTTGGTCTAAAATTCCCGACTGTCTATATCTTCTTATAGAGGGGCTAACAAATGTTTTACAACTGTTTACTCATATACACATGCACGCACATACACCATTGTATACCGCATATACACAGTTGTATTTTTCATATTCATTTATTGATGAACATGAACTTTGGTCGAACGTAATCACTAAAATTTTGATGAAATGTACACTCTGTTTAAAGTGTTTAACAAAAGCAGACCAATATTTGTAAATTTGAATAAGGCATTTACAAGACAAATTTTGCCAGATGATATCGTCATTTCGTTGTTTCTTTACAACCGCTTTACAACTAACATGGTTCACAATAATAAAATAAAATATATCTCGCGAAATGTGTCTTCTAAATGCCTTATTCGAATTTATCAAAGGGACTAATTGTTTTAATAATATTTGTAAGTCAGAGGTTAAACTTAAATCACAGGTCATACAATTTTGTTTATTTTATTTTGATACCTGTTTCATGACTCATGTGACTGGATAAGGCTTTTAAATACAAGAGATATCCTTTATATATATAAACCTCTTTTGTGTTATAAGTTTCCAGACCTTAGATGTTACGAATTTCCTAGAATAATTTGAGCACTGAGTTAGACTGATTCATTATAAATTATTTAAATTAATCCCAGGGCGTTTAAGGAAAAATCATAAAACGAGATTTTTCTGAACGTTTCGCCGCGTAAGCCACAGCTTCTTCAGCAGAATTATTTGGGTTTTTATTAATCATCAAAATATGTAGTCAGAACATTTTTTATATAAATTGAAGTCTGTTTACTTGAAAGCCACTTGTTGATAGCCGTTTGTACCAATAGAAATATGTAAGCAGTCATCATATGTTTGTAATGACTAATGCCAAATTGTTATTGTGTATATTTGTCTGTATGAGTGTGTATGAGTGTGCTATTTGTCGATTAATTTCCCTGAAGAAGTTCGGACCAGTTTACCGAAAGCAGGGAACGTTTGAGTTACTCATTTCAGTTCCACTGAGGCTTTACAAATATGCCAACAGCAACAAGCATAAATGGGAGAAATCTGAATGAAGCAACCTCATTCACCTACCTAACGACTTGGAAAGCATCATTTCAACTACACGCCGAACTGATGAGGACATCATCAAAGCGAGAATCGTGCAAGCAAGGCAAGCATTTATTATTCTCAAGGACGTGTGGAGGTCAACAGCAACCAGCATGAAATATAAGATCCGGATTCTCAACTGCAATGTGAATTCAGTGCTACTCAATATACGGATCAGAGATTTGACGCGTCAGGAAGAGCATTCCAACAAACTACAGACCTTCATCAACAGCTGTCTTCGCTCATTAATACTCAAGATCAGATGACCAACCAGACAAGGTCAGCAACAGGGATCTCTGACAATGAACGAATCAACCCAGCAGGAAGCAATCGTGCAACAAATGTGCAGGAAGAAATGGAAGCGGATTGGTCATATTTTGAGAAAACTATCAAGTGACATCACACGCCATGCCATCGCTCGAGTGGAACTCGAATGGGAAGTGGTAAGTTAGTCGTCTTTGCGAGGTTGGGGTGACATGGAGGCGGTCGTGTGAAGAGGCGATGAAGGCATGTGGACAGACGTTGAGCCAGGTGGAAAGGTTGGCGGAGAACCGAAGGCAATGGAGACGTGCGTCTGAAGACCTATGTTCCTCTAGTAATCAAAGGAAACAATGATATAATAATTTCCAAATATAATTTTTACAAATGTTTATCTTATCTGTATTATGTGATTACAGTTCACCATTTTACCTCTTCATTTTATGAATATATCAGCCCCCCAACTTATACTCGCCGTGCCCAGTTTGTGTTTCTGTATTTTCGGGGTACTCATATTTCTCTCACATGAGTGAATATAACTCACATGCATACACACATCTGTGAAACTTATATTTTGTTGGTTATAGATACATTGGTACGTCAATGAACTGTCTGTTCAATATTGACCACGGAATGATAACAGTTAGAGAAAGAAAAGAAATAGGAACGCCGACAAGCTAACTCTTGAAATTTAATCTGATGCTCGCTAGTAACTGGCCGGCTACAGGATGAAGTTGACTTGAGTTTTAGTCACGAGGCATGACCGATGGCATCCAATCGGTCATGAGTGAGAGGACAAATACTCGCTGATTATATTGGCTAGTGCCAGTTGCGCTTAAATCACGAATTGGTAGAACTTAACATTCATAGTGGTTGGATGGTTTACGAGCTTGACTTGTAACCCGGGTTCGAAACCCGGTTTGTGCATACTAAGAAGAGTCCCAAATTAGGTCGAAAAAACTGTTTGTACTCTAATATTCATGGACTTTTGAGTGTAGAGCCTGAAGAAGTAGAAGATATTAAGTACGGCTGTAGACTCAGGAAACTTTTCTTTTTCCCATAACAAAATGCACTGAAAAAAATATAATTACGTACACAGAAAGTTCAAGTTTAAATAAAAAATATATATGGATATATTGAAAGACGAGTTGCGTAACAAAGACATTCGGTTAATAAGTTGGTCATAAGTAACTCAGAGTAATGTGATAAGTTCAACATAGACCATGGAAACAAATTACAATATACTAAAAAGGAAGAAGTTAAAGCCAAAGCCAATATTTGAATGCGGCATTTAGAAGACAAATTTCGCGAGATGATGTCGTCATTTCTTAGTTTCTTCATCACCTCCAATAATCAACTTTGAGTTAGATTAATGTGGTGAAACAATTGTGAAACAGTCATAAATAACATTGATTTTTTGACCTGACAGTAATAAGTGCTTTGTAACGGATGATAATGGACTTCTATTTAGGCTAACTGTTTTAGTAACCATTTTGGAACATTTTTCTTTCGATGAAATCGAAACATTCTTTTGGTTCTGCCAATATAAGTCTCACCACAAATACAGGTGAACTTGTCCATACAGTTTGAAGTAGAGTCTACAGAATTCAGTCCTTTAATCGTAGGGATGCGGATCGGAAATGCACGAGATATGAGAGGAAGAGATGCGGTGTAGAATTTGCGCTTGATGGTTGACCGAAGTCTTTCAGCTGACAGCTGCATAATCCGGTCACCCTTCAATGGTAGGTTAGTAAAGATAGCTTTCTTTGGTCCAGAATCTGTCTTTCCTAGATGTCATCTATCCTTACTGTGACAATTGATAAGATTTTCTGGATAACCATTAGCTAATAAAACTGAATGTATGTGTGGGAGCTCATCCATTATTGTGTCGCTCGTGCATATTTTTTGGGCCGTTGAAAACAAACATTTGACTAGGAAATGTTTATACTGGATAAAAAGAAGACTTGTGAAATGAACATATTGTTCACTGCATGTCTACTTACGAAAAAGAGATCACTGAATCGTTCCATCGTCTCCCCTGGTCACTTTGGATTAATCGCATACATCCTAAACTATGTGTCCAAAAATAGTAGGCTTCAACCTTCGCCTACCATGGACTGACTACTTGACCTATTTAAATATGATTGGTCATTAGTATGTACTTTTGTTTTGTATAACTGAGTAATTGTCATGCATTTTATTTTACTATTATTGTGAACGATGTTAGTTGTTAAGCGGTTGTAAAGAAACTACGAAATGACGATATCATCTCGCCTTATTCAAATTTATCAAAGGGACTTATTGTTTCAATTTTCCCAAAGATATTAGTTAAGAAATAAAGTTTCTAGGGCAAGAAAAATCTGAAAACTGATTAATTCTGAACACATAAATGGCAGAAGGGAAGATCAAATGTATGGTAACAACTGCTTTGGCAAACTTGAGGAGAACTAAATTATATTGTGTATGTCTTCTGACACAGGTTCGCCAATTAAGTGCAATGGGCAACTCAGAGGAATACCCAGTAGGAATGTTCATCCTGTTATACTTTGTGCCAGTCTGTACCTACGGAGATTTCAGAAGACAGAAGTCGTCTGTGAAGGTAAGAACAATCAACTGTTAGTTTTCTGAAGTGACACATTCTAGTAGTATAACTCAAGACTACTTTTTCACACTTGAATGAAAGTTGTCAGTTGGTTGTGCCTCTTTCTTCCCAAGATTGCGTTGTCTGGCATTTTCATCTGAACACGGTACTAGAAGATAATATGATTTTGAAGACTAGACAATATTAAGGTGTCCTGTTGTCCAGTAAGTCAACTCCTATCATGGACTGATATCAGTTAGAGAACTATTGAAAACCGGGGAGTACTGGGTATCTGTTTCGTCTCACTTTGGGACTTTTTATCCGCACCTACCCAGGGATCTAACCCAGGACGTTGAGGCTGACAATTCAACTGCTGTGGCGGAATCCAATGGCATATGAATTCTATCTTTTTTCAATGCGCCCAAAGAATTGACAGTGAGAAAGATTTAAGAATTCTAACAATGTCCCATCACATGGAAAAGATTTCCACCTCAGGCGGTTGGTATTGCTGTCTTAATATTGTCTCAGCTGAATAGTTAAATCACAAAGCTTTCATTATCCTTCTATACAATACCTTCAGTGTTGAAGACGATATTCAATCTACTTTTGGTTGACTTTTAGTCCTTCTACTTCTTAATAGCTAATAAATTATGCTGTGTTATGCATAAACTGCTAATGTTTAATTTAACCGCATTTGACCTTGTACACGTTTAAACAAAAACAAGATAATGATTTTTTTGTTTTTGAAGAATTATTATTTCAAATGATAAGCGTTAACTATTACTTCTCTACTGCTTACCATGTGTATAACTAATTAGGAATGCTGATTAAGTGAATGAGTGAAGATAAACAAAGTGGAGTGAAGTGAAAAATTTGAGTGTGATGATTATGGTGTGATTTTATGTGCTTAGATTTAAAGTTGAGATTAGCACAACAATGAGTTTAATTACATTTTTTTGTATCTCACCATAAAAGAGTGAAGATAAGGCTATGCATAGAAAAGATTTTTCTACACTGAAGTTCAGCTCAACTAAAACAACCTATATCTAACTAATTACCAGTGTGAATCAGTCAGGGTACGTGACGAAGAATTTTCGCCGATGTCGGTAATTGGCGGCTGCGCTAAATGCCTTGAATCGGCAGAAATTGGAATTTATGAGCCACTGAATTGTATCTCAGTAGCTAATTAGTCAGTGAGCTCGCCTTGTAATCTGAAGGTTCCGGATCGAATCCCTGGTAGGATCATGTGTGTACTGCCAAGGAGTCCCAGACAAGGACGAAGTATCTGGCCACTACTACCTACTTTTCTAACTGATGCCGGTTGGGGATCAAACTTGAAAGTCGAATTAACTTATATGTGATCCATTACAAAATCACCGAAAGCGAGAGAGCCTCGGACAGGTGTTTCACCCCAGTTTGGGACTCTTCAGTAGTGCGAACTAAAGACCTCACTAAGGATGGAACCTGAGACTTTCAGGTTTCGGGCCCATGCTCGCAGACCAGCCAACCATTTGAATCGGATTTCAATAACCTCTGAATTCTAACTTGCGTCAGTTCGTGATGTAACACTACCGCCAACCAATCCCATAGATAGTAATCCACTTCACCTTGATATAGTGGAGTCCACTGGCCAAGACAACCATCCAGTACAAGTTGAGCAGATTTCGGAAAGGCACAAATCAGAGTAGAGGAAATTCATGTAATGAATTTAAAACGTAGATGAGCATATCCATGGAAGGAGGATTAATTAGATGAACAGAGAGAGAAGACCAGTAGTTCAGCGAAGAAACTCTTTTCAGCAAATTACCTTACGCAGCTGTACAATCGCAAATAAATACGGTTATTTTGCATATGTGTGTGTACATTGAATTTTAACAATGTGCAATGTGTACATTTTAAAAATCTCCATGATGACAAGAAGGAGGCAGAACTGCGATATTGGGAATGAGACTAAGTCACATTGTAACAACAGAAGGCAAGAGTCAGGCAACAGATCATTTATTAAGGAAATCAACGCATATTTATATATTTTCATGTACATTACTATGGATATTTAAGTAAACAAACACAGTCTTCCGATTGGTTGTTTCTCACGTAAAGTTAATCTTTCATCTATTTGTGACTGTTTCTTGAATGTCAAATCCTCTATATGTTAACTGCATCCGCCTACGCAAAGTCAATCTTCGTTCACATTTTCTCACAACAAATCTTGGGAACGTAAATATTGACGTAAATTACTGTCTACCAATTTGGCTAGTAGACAGCTCTCATTACAACATTACTAACAATGGACAATCATTGATTCTGAGATTTCGAATCAGACTCCGCACGCTTCCTAGGTGACTTATACCAATAGTCTAAGACTTCATCAATCGGTGCCGCGTTTCCATCTGACCACATGCAACTCATTTCAAACCTAATTCTGTTTCAGTTAAGACTGTCCATCAAATAATCTAGTAACCTGGCATATACATTACATTTTGATGTAGTTTCATTCTCTGAGTTGGAGCTTGCATTGCCTTACTAGGCAACATCTTCAATGCATACTTCAATTCATTGAAGTGAGCTTTTAGGTTTCTCCACTAATTTATTAGTCATCTGCAACTAAAAGCGTTCTCTGAGCTGGTTGGTTTAGTCGCGAAGCTTTCGTCGTCCTTCCGGACAACATCTTCAGCGCCATATTTAGCACGAAGTGAAATGATTTAAATTTCTTCATGCGTGATGTAATTGCGTCTCCTGGTTACTATCTTCACATATGTATTGACCACTTTTTGAAGATGTTGTCCGGAAGGACGACGAAAGCTTCGCGACTAAACCAACCAGCTCAGAGAACGCTTTTAATTGCAAATCATCCACCTGAGCTACAAATCTTCTCTATTATTATTAGTCATCTCTTCTGGTCACCTTCTAAGTCGCAACTGGTTGATTTTGTGTGTTTTCACATCGCCTAGCCTACTTGTATTGAAACTGATCGTTTCCTTGACCTAAATTCTGGCCCTCTCTGTATGAGATTTCCTTCTTATCAGTTGGTAAACGCTGTCTTTGTTGATGTGTCTATTGATTGATGATTCACTGGAATACCAGGCTTCTGAAAGTTACCTAGCATTCTTGGTATTTCCTCTGTCTAATATTTGAACGTTATCCCAGTCGAATAAAGCATCCAGATCAGAGAAGACAACTACATCAAAATCATTCACCTGAGCTTCCAATCTTCTCCGTCCTACACACTGCATGTGATAACTTTCTCAATCGACTGATTTTGCCTCTTTTTATTCGACACTCTAAGCCTAACCTCATTCTCACTGACCATGGTGAACTCAACCACTTATGGTTAAAGGCTCCAGCCAATTGACATCATCCACCTAGAACAGTCATTTCTCACAGTCGCAAAGTAAAATGCAGGATAATTTGCACATTGTACCAATCTTGTTTCCATTAGAAATATAATCTTAAATAAGTTTATTTTTTCTCATGATAGTCTTTATACTTTGTAAAACATACAATTATTCATAAATGATAAGTGTGCCGGTGAAACAGCAAACGTTTTATGAAACATCAGGTCACCTTTCATCGAAGCGGGTTAATTCCTGATAGTCATATTGAATTCTGTGTAATCCATACATAAACAAAGACGTGAGTCTTTGATTTTGCGCTGAACAGGAAGAACGAACGAGGATGTCAAATCGAGAATCGGGAAGACCAAAAACACATTCATCAACCTGAAACCAATCTGGAAATCTTCGTCACCCAACCCAGAATCAACAACAAAATTCGGATTGTCAATACAAACGTCAAGTCAGTCAGTTCTTCTATACGGATGGATCAGAAACTTGGCGGGTCACAAAGAATATTTCCAACAGCCTGTTGCAGATCTTTATCAACAACTGTCTTCTTTCTATACT
>OX235272.1:293649-327622 GCA_944472155.2 Trichobilharzia szidati
AAATACGTTTCTAGAGGTCAGCAGGATGTAGGATGGTCAAGAAAGAAGAGGCGGACGATTTCATCAAAGTTTCTACTTCAGTGTCCTGCACAACACACGAATCAGTTTATGTAAATCCTGTATGTATGTGAAGGTGAAATTAACAGTTTGACATTTTGGAAGTATCAGGAAGGCAGAATTTTGAATGAATTGATTTCCCCTTGCTGATTACAAAAAATGGAATATACACACTGAACGATAGGAATAATTAAAGAGACGACTGCAGCGAATAAAATTTTCTTTTCGCCGAAGTTATCAACCAGGTTTTACATTCGTGTATTTATAGTAAATGGGTGAAAAACTCCAGAATTATTTCAGATCAAGGGTCAAGTTATTATGATCACAAAGTGTAGTAAACATGAAGATACGATAAAAAAAATAGCATTAAAGATAAGCATTTTAAAATATGTAGAAATAACAGAAATAAATAGGGAGATTTGATGAGAAAGTTAAAAGGATAGTGATTATTGATAGCATTGACTTATCCCAATGGCCACGGCACAGACAACGGTTGGACGTATTTCTTTTGAATTCACAGAGCTGACTTGAAATTTTGGATCACTAGTGCCTCGGCTATACCCAGATGTCGTGATCTCTCTCACTTTGAAAGGTTTGATAGGATTTAGTACATGAATTTAAAGGACCTGTCGAATGGAGCTGAATGTCCTGAATTCATCAGATATCCTCTTACTGAAGTATGTACGCCCTTGCGTTCTCCCTTTGCTAAACATGCTGAATAGCGTAACCAAGCACCTTTTTTACAAGTGGACGCATGGTACAGCCAATGTACTGGGCTTCATACGAGCAAGTGAACTGGTTTGGGCATGCTGAAATGACCCAGTGTGACAGCTTGTGTTTCACTTGCTGTTTAAAGAGTTTGTTGCAGGAAAGTGTCACTGGCGAACTGATAGCAAAGAATGCATTGCCGAGCGATTTCGAAAGTCATCTACAGAGAATTTCTGCTTCAGTATCACTTTTAAATTCGAGATGAAGCATTAGCATATTTTTGGGGGTAAGTTGGACCTCTTCAGACGTTTTCTTTGGTTTTAGATTTTTGTCTATGAATCTGGGTGTGAAACCATTATCCGTCAGAGTTCCTCAGAGAATTCGCACCTCCTCGTCAGCTGACTCCTCAGTGCATCATATTTTCCTGTTACTCAAGGAAAGAGAGTATACGAGGTTTCTCTCTTTGCTTAGAGGAACACAACTGTCAAAGTTGATAAACTGTCCAATCAGTGTTGGGTTTTGGGCAAATGGATCTTCTTAGCGAGTTATCACGATTTGGTTGGAGGATATCATTATCAGCTGACATCAGTTAGAGAACCATTGGAAAACCACCAGGGAATACTGGACAGCTGTTTCCGTCGTCCTAGTCTGGGACTCTTCATCAGTATACACCCACCGACAGGATTTGAACCCAGGAACTTCTGGTTACAAGGCGAGCTCGTAGAACATTAAGCCACTGGAACCCGATCCAGTGGCCAACCCATGAATTCTAACTTCTAACAGCCAATTCATGACATAGCGCGACCACTTAGCAGTGTCTTTTCTGATAAGTAACTGTCCTCACCTTCAACCTGCTGTACCTTACTGGTCACGGCTTCCCACTAGAACCCTAGGTCACCGCCTGAATAGGGCTAGTTGCTAGTGAGCCGTGATCAGTTGGGTGCAGTAGGTTGAAGGTGGGGCAGTAACTCATCGAAGAAGACATTGCGAAGTGGTCGCGCTATGTCATGAATTGGTAGAAATTAGAATTCATGGGTTGGCCACTGGATCGGGTCCTAGTGGCTTAATGCTCTACGAGTTATCTCACCTTGTAACCAGACGGTCCTCGTTTCGAACGCCGGCGGTGGGTGTGTACTTCTGAAGAATCCCGAACTAGGACGGCAGAAACAGCTGTCCAGCACTCCCAGTTGGTTTTCCAATGGTTCTCTAACTGATGTCAGCTCATGATGAAATCCTCTAACCAGTCAAACCAAATCCCCACAAAAATCAATACTTGAAAATTATCAGCATTTCTTTGCAGCCTGATATCGGGGAAATTGAATACTGAGTTGGATTCAACTTCCGACCGACTCCAATTAAACTATTAAATATGAAGAATAAATTAACTTGATTCTGAACTCATCTAAGAGATTACTCTGCACAGCTCTATCGAGAAGGTGGCAACAAACAGAGAGTAAGTAAGAAAGAATAAAATATGAGTATCTACTTGAGTGAACTTTTCACATGGAACACGGAATTTCTAGAGCCTAGATGTAAACTAGACAGTTGACGTGAAAACTGAGTTGCATTCCAGCATATTCATATCTGGATGAACTCTAGATATATATGATAAAAATTATTTAGAATAAGAAACTCTCATGATTGTGGGCTGGAGGTATGTGGATGGAAATCATTTCTCTTTTTAGATTTGTTAATAATATTTTAAAATTGTCACTCTTATCTTGTTATCGCATTATCATTTGCACATAGGCTTCATAAACTACTGGGTATACGTGTCACCCAGTTGGTAAAATAAATACCTGAGTTATTTTCCGTTATTTTAGAATGATACTTATCGCCTCATTTTATCTGTTAATAAATTTTAAAACTGTGGCCGATGAATACTTTGTGTGGATCATAGTTACAGTTCACTGTTTAATGTTGGGATTATCAAAGCCACTTGTAGTGAAGCTCCAACGGACCTAAGTCTTCTAGATGTCCGAATTCATCGAAGGAGAGTGCATATATTCTCTTCAAGAAACCAACTTGCTTCAGTCATTATTGATCCCAAGAAAAATTCAGAGATTTCAACAACAAATAAACTTGACCAAATTGCTGCCACAATATCGTAAAATTATTATTATTATTATTATGGTTTCCTTTAGTTCCTAGAGGAATATAGGGCTTCAGCCACACGTCTTTATTGCGTTCGGTTATCTGACAACGTTTTCACCTGGCTACACGACTGTCCACATGCTTTAATCTCCTCTTCGCATAACATCCTCTATGTCACCTTCGCAATGACGACCAACTCACCGATTCCCATTTAGTTGGGTGCCATTCGAGTGATGGCCTGGTGTGTGATATCACTTGATGGTTTTCTCAGAATATGACCAATCCACCCCCATTTCTTCCTGTATATTTGTTGCACAACTGGTTCCTGCTGGTTTGGGTTCGTTCGTTCACTGCTCGAGATCCCTGTTGCAGATCTTTTCTGGCCATCTTATCTTGAGTATTACTGAGCGAAGACAGCTGTTGATGAAGGTGTGTAGTTTGTTCCAAGTGTGCCCTGCGTGACACGTCAAGTCCCTAATCCGTATAGTAGCACTGACCTCACATTGGAGTTGAAAATCCGGATTTTATTTTTCATGCTGAGTACTGAGTGCTGTTGACCTCCAAACAGACTTGAGAGAAATGAAAGCTTGCCTCGCTTTCCCGATCCTCGCTTTGATATCCTCGTCAGTTCTGCCTGTAGTTGAAATGATTGCTTCTTTCAGATTCCTCTCAATTATGCTGTCTGATTGTTTTCTGTTGTTGTTGCTGTTGGCCAGGAATCTTCATCACTTCTGTCTTCTTCATGTTCACCTGAAGTCCTATCTCTATGATGCTTCTTCTGCCGACTTATTGCTTTTCATTTGCATATCTTCCGGTGGAAAGTCAGACATATATCATCGGCGAAGTCAATATCGTAAAATTGGTGGTTATGTTTCAGTCGCTGAAAATTAATCTAATGCCCACTACTGGCTAACTGCAAGAAATTCTAGTAACAAATAATGATCAGTGGGCTCCGCCAAGTAAGGTGGACGGACATATATTCTCTGATGACATTGGTTGGCGGTTGAGCTATACACCGCGAAATGGCAGAACTTAGAATTAATGACCTACTGTATTCTATCTTAGTATCTGAATGGTTAATGAGCTTGCCTTGTAACCTGAAGGTCTTGAGTTCGATCTACCGTGGGGTCAAGGGTTTTTACCGACGAAAAGTCCCTAAAAGGAACGAAACAGTTGTTCAATACTCCCTGCTGGTTTTCAGTGATTCTATAAATGATGTCAGTTACTGACCAAACTTGAAAATTAAACTAATTGGCATGTGATCAGTTACTAAATCATTGAAGATAAGCGAGCATTGGTCAGGTGTTTTATTCTAGTTCGGGACCCTTCAGCACTTTGAACCAAAGAGATAACTAGGCACCGAACCCGAAACCTTTAAGTTGCGAGGCGAACTTGCTGTCCATTCAGCTGCTTCGGCCAGAATAGATGGACACGTGATTTTTGAATTCTGTCACTTTGTGATAGTGTTTGATCATAGGCTAACATCAGTTAGAGAACCATTGGAAAACTAGCTGGAAGTACTGGACAGCTGTTTCGTCAACCTAGTTTGGGAATCTTCATCAGTACGCATCCTTTGGGGGTTCGAACCCAGGACCTTTCCGCTATAAGGCAAGCTGGCAGACCATTCAGCCAGTGTGACCCGATCAGACTTGCAATCAATCGAATCCCTGCAAGCCAGCACTTGATTGTTCGAGACATATAGCTCCCCTGAAAGACTGCCTTGACAGGGTGGACCACACTGGCCACTACTTCTCATCGCAGCTTCACGAGAACTATCCAGTGGCTATCAGTGAACTGGAGACTGACACAGACTATAGTTTATTTTGCAGCGACTTGGACAAATTCCCTGTCCTCTTTGTCTAGCTTCTCCATCGTATCCAGTCAGCATTCTACTGTCTCGTTAGATAATTCTTTTGACTTTATTACTCGCCATTTTTATTGTCAGTTGGCCATTATGTCACACACTTTTAACCATATACAAACACCAACACACACACACATTTTGACAATGTTCAATTCTAAAATTTTCATTAGCTTTGAAATGATCAATTACAGCAATTACATTTAATTTGCTGTCAATAATTTAATGATATCATCTATGTGTTTGTGTGTGTGTGTGTCCGTGCGTGCGTGCGTGCGTAAGTGTATGCTGGACGTGATTGCCGTTCATTGTAAATACCGAGAGAGAGAAAAACAAACCCGTTAGTAAGCAAATTCTAATTGAATCAATATTATTGAATTCTGTCCGAGATATCAATGTTGAAGTACACTATTATTATTATTATTCTTGTTATGTTACATAATTATTGATTGTTTATTTATGTTGTTCAGAAGTAAACTGTGATTTAATATAGTTAGTTAGTTAGCTAATTATCGTAAACAGAAAAGCATAATACGCGAAAACTTTAGGGGGTTTAGATTTGAGCGAAGAACTGTTTTCAACCTTGTTTCTTCTAAGGCTCTAAAGTTACCAATTTATAAGCAATAACAATGGGAGAAGTTGGGCTCTTCCACTTGCCTGACCTAGGTAACATTCTTTCAACTATAAGTGAGAATATCAAAGCCAGGATAGAATCGGAAAGTAAGACGAGTGCTCAATGCCCCGAAATCGATATCGAGATAAATAGCATGAAGCAGAAGGAATGCAACGCATCATAATCGACCAAGAAAGAGAATGGCAGTTAACTGTCAATCTACCTGATCTTCATTGACTTTGAGAAGGTCTATAACAGACTTGACCAGGAGGTTATTTAGAGACTGACTTAACCCTACGGAGTCCTATGACACGCATCACTGTTAACCTTATTCAGTGGGTATGTGACGTAATCTATCTTACTACCCAACAAGTAAATTCTAGCTAATCTTTTTTCTGTCTCTTCATTTTGTCTTCTCAATTGTAATATTTTACATTTTCGACCTTCTTGTTCTCTACCCCCACCCGATTTAATTTCTACACCTCACTACCACTGTTACTGACTTGACCAACGCTCAATTTCTGGTCATTTATGTAACGTTATCCAAATTATTTGCTCTATTTCAGTTCTAATTTCAATGGCATTATTCTCTACACCACTTCTACTTAGTCTCCACCTGTAATTACCTCTGCTGCTACCCTGACCTAAGTTGAAACATTTTAGTCAATTATATTACGCCATCTGATTAACCTTGTTTCTATATTAGATCATTCTTGTATTACCTGATTAATTATCTAAACTTGACAAACCTCATGTACACACACACAAAATTATACACAAATGCGATTGTACAGCTATGTGAATGAATTCGCCGAAAAGAGTCCCTTCGCTGAACGTCTTCTCTTTTTCATGTGACTCAATGGGGATTTTCATTATCAAATGATTAGCAATGAAAAACTGAGTGAAGCATTTGAAGTGAGTACAGGAGTAAGAGAGGCCAGCCAGAAATAAGTTAAACCGATAAGAAGACTCTTGGAGATCTGGATTTCACGCGTGGATAATTGACGTTTAATGCCACACAAACTCGAAGACCTACAGACGAAAACCAACAAATTGGATGAAGAGGCAGGCGGCGAAGAAAGGACTTCAAGCGACCATAGAGAAGTTGGAGGTGATGGAAATAACCACTGGCTAACCACATCAAGCAACGGTCACTATCGACGGGAGAAATTTGAAACTGGTCACTTCCTTCACTTATCCAGTCAGCATCGTTTCAATTACAGATGAGGATTTCAAAGTTGTCAGAATTGGAAAGACAATCCAGACACTTATTACTCTATTAACCGGTGTAGAAACCTTCTGCACTATGCAGGACGAGGAACAAGGTTCGAACTTTCAACACTAATGTTAATGCTCCCATATAATTAAGGTACTTGGTGTGTCACTAAAAGTACATCCAAAAAGCTACTGCAGTTTTTCAGTAACACCTGCCTTCTTTGCCCCATTTTTTCCTTCACGTTCCCCTGTGGAACATAGGGCTTCAAGCTAGTGGCTTGAAGTTTCTGTAGCAGTGCTTATTTTTACAGGACGGGGCTGCTAGCCTCATACCCAACCTTTCCTCCTCACCAGCATTATTTCTAGCTTCGCGAGGTAAAGTTGTGCGTCGGCCGGGGATCGAACCCCGGACCATGTGCATGGTCGGCGAGCGTCCTAACCGCTATGCCACCGGCGCACCTTCGTCTCTTTGGTGTTCATCATATGACTAGCCTTAGAGGATAAGCAACGAGGAACCCTGAATCAGGTCACAATCAATTACCCGATAAAATGTGCTGAAGGAATCGGAGATGATATGGGCATAAGCCGATAAGAAAGTGAAGTGACATGATACACCAGGCCATTGCGAATTGCACACCCACCACCAGGGTTCAAACCTGGGACCTTCTGGTTACAAGGCGAGCACGTAGACCAATGAGCCACCGGGGCCCGACCCAATGGCCAGCCCATGCATGAATTCTAACTTCTGCCAAATCACGACATAGCGCGACCGCTAGCCAATGTCTTCGGCGAGTATTTGTCCTTACACCCGACCTGCCACACCCTACTGGTCATGGCTTCCCAGCAGAACCCAGGTCCTGGGTTCGAACCCTGTCGGTGGGTGCGTACTGATGAAAAGTCCCAAACTGGGCTGACGAAACAGCTGTCAAGTAACCCCAGTTGGTTTTCCAATGGTTGTCTAACCAATGTCAGCTCGTGATGAAATCCTGTAACCAATCAATAAAATCCCTAAAAACCAATACTTGAAAACTATATAATTTGTATAATCATCGTGTTTTCAATCTCCATTGTTTGCAACAGTATGTATATCCTAAATCCGTCGCTGCCAAGTCACCTGACAACTCCAGCAAGTCGATTAAACCAGCTCATTCCATAACTATAACTTTTCTAAGAGAACGTGTTCATAGAGCAACCAAAAATATGAGATCACTTCGAATGCGAATTTCCAATACTGACGAAATCTTATCTGTGTTGGTTACACCAGAACTGAAGACTGTCGTTAACAATATATTTAAGTTTAAGGAAGAAGACAAATCAATAAGTTCTACAGGGTGTTTCAACTAAACTCTAATCCTAAACACCATAATTTTGAAAACACGTCTAATCATAAAATTCTAGATACTAACAGTTTGAACAGACATGAAGGTTTGATGTTAGCTGATGCATAGGAAATCCTTATTAATAAATAAAAAATGGATATGTACCACTCATTATTAATACTTGGTCAATATTCCCTATTGTCTATATCCACTTATGGAGACGTTATCAAATGTTTTACAACTGTTTACCCACACACACACCACTGTACACCGTATGTAAACAAATATTTTCAAATTTATTTTGATTGCGGCTTGATTCCACACAGTACTTTTGGTAGACGTATGGAATTTTCAGCATGTGATATCGGTAGCCCAAATTTTGCAGGCCGACCTCAGATATCAGATGTGTGTTGGCAGGGGATCGAACCCGAGACCATGTGCATGGGCTGCGAGAGTCCTAACCGCGATTTGATCACGGATTGATATCAGTTAGAGTACCATTGAAAACCAGAGAGTGCTAGACAGCTGTTTCATCCTAGTTTGGGAATCATTAGCAGTACCCACCCACTGGAGTTCGAACCAACTGTAGAAAATTAATCTGATGCTCGCTAGTGACATACAACAGGATGAATTGTCCTGGAGTTCTGGTGAGAAGTCGTGACCAGTGAGGTCCGTCCAGTCAAGTGTGAGGATGGATGTTCCACCGACGACATTAGTGGGTGGTCGCGCAAAATGCGTCAGGAATTAGTAGAAGTTAGAATTCGTGGGATGGCCATTGAATCGGGTCCCAGTGGCTGAATGGTATACGAGCTCGCCTTGTAACCGGAAGGTCTTGGGCTCGAACGCTGGTGGTGGGTGCTTACTGCCGATGATTCCCAAACTAGTATGAAACAGCTGTGCATTACTCCCTGGTGGTTTTCAATGGTTCTCTAACTGATATCAATCCGTGATCAACTCGTAAAATCCTGATTAATAAACAAAAAATGTATCACTCATTAATCACACTTGGTCTAAAATTCCCGATTGTCTATATCTTCTTATAGAGGGGCTAACAAATGTTTTACAACTGTTTACTCATATACACATGCACCACACACGCCATTGTATACCGCATATACATATATATATATATTTCATATTCATTTATTTATGAACATGAACTTTGGTCGAACGTAATCACTAAAATTTTGTTTAAAGTGTTTAACAAAAGCAGACCAATATTTGTAAATTTGAATAAGCCATTTACAAGACAAATTTCGCCAGATGATATCGTCATTTCGTTGTTTCTTTACAACTGCTTTACAGCTAACCTGGTTCACAAGGATAAAATAAAATATATCCCGCGAAATGTGTCTTCTAAATGCCTTATTTGAATTTAACAAAGGGACTAATTGTTTTAATAATATTTGTAAGTCATAGGTCAAACTTAGATTACAGGTCATACAATTTTGTTTATTATATTTTGATACCTGTTTCATGACTCATGTGGCTGGATAAGGTTTTTAAATACAAGAGATGTCCTTTATATAAATAAACCTCTTTTGTGTTATAAGTTCCCAGATCTTAGATGTTACGAATTTCCTAGAATAATTTGAGCACCGAGTTAGACTGATTCATTATAAATTATTTGAATTAATCCCAGGGCGTTTAAGAAAAAATCATAAAACGAGATTTTTCTGAACGTTTCGCCGCGTAAGCCACAGCTTCTTCAGCAGAATTATTTGGGTTTTTATTAATCATCAAAATATATAGTCAAAACATTTTTTGTAGAAATTGAAGTCAGTTTGCTTTAAAGCCACTTGTTGATAGCCATTTGTACCAATAGAAATATGTAAGCAGTCATCATATGTTTGTAATGACTAATGCCAAATTGTTATTGTGTATATTTGTCTGCATGAGTGTGTGTGAGTGTGTTATTTGTCGATGAATTCCCCTGTAGAAGTTCGAACCAGTTTGCTGCAAGCAGGGAACGTTTGAGTTACTCATTTCAGTTCCACTGAGGCTTTACAAATATGCCAACAGCAACAACTGACAATAACAAGCATAAATGGGAGAAATTTGAATGAAGCAACCTTCTTCACCTACCTACTGACCTGGGAAGCGTCCTTTGAACTACACGCCGAACTGATGAGGACATCATCAAAGCGAGGATCGGGAAAGCAGGTCAAGCTGTCATTACTCTCAAGGACGTGTGGAGATCAACAGCACTCAGCATGAAAAATAAGATCCAGAAGTCACTTCCACTATACGGATCAGAGACTTGGTCAGCGTGTCACGAAGGGTTCTTTGAACAAACTACAGACCTTCATGAACAACTGTCTTCGCTCAATACTTTGTTGAAGATCAGATGGCCGACCAGAAAAAATCACCAACAGGGATCTCTGGCAATGAACGAATCAACCCAGCAGGAACCAATTGTACAAGAAATATGCAGGAAGAAATGGAGGTGGATTGGCTGGTCATACTCTGAGAAAACCATCAAGTGACATCACACGCCATGCCATCGCTCCAGTGGAACTCGAATGGGAAGTGGCAAGTTGGTCATCTCTGCGAGGGTGGGGTGACATGGAGGCGGTCGTGTGAAGAGGCGATGAAAGCATGTGAACCAACGTTGAGCCAGGTGGAAAGGTTGGCGGAGAAACGAAGGCAATGGAGACATGCGTCTGAATCCCTATGTTCCTCTAGTAATTAAAGGAAACAATAATATAATAATTTCCAAATATAATTTTTACAAATGTTTATCTTATCTGTATTATGTGATTACAGTTCACTATTTTACCTCTTCATTTTATGAATATATCAGCCCTCCAACTTATACTCGCAGTGCCCCATTTGTTTTTCTGTATTTTCGGGGTACTCATATTTCTATCATATGAGTGAACATAACTCACATACATACACATATCTGTGAAACTTATATTTTGTTGGTTATAGATACATTGGTATGTCAATGAACTGTCTGTTCACATTTTGTTTCAATACTGACCACGGAATGATAACAGTTAGAGAATGAAAAGAAATAGGAACGCCTACAAGCAAACTTGAAATTTAATCTGATGCTCGCTAGTATCTGGCCGGCTACAGGATGAAGTTGCCTTGAGTTTTAGTCACGAGGCATGACCAATGGCATCCAGCCGGTCGTGGGTGAGAGGACAAATACTCGCTGATTATATTGGCTAATGCCAGTTGGGCTTAAATCACGAATTGGTAGAAGTTAACATTCATAGGCTGGTCATCGAGTCGGGTTCAAGTGGTTGAATGGTCTACGAGCTTGACTAGTAACCCGGGTTCGAAACCCGGTTGGTGCATACTGAGAAGAGTCCCAAATTAGGTCGAAAAAACTGTTTGTATTCTAATATTCATAGATTTCTGAGTGTAGAGCCTGAAGAAGAAGATATTAAGTACGGCTGTAGGCTCAGGAAAATTTTCTTGTTCTTATAATAAAATGCGCTGAAAAAATATTACGTAACTTGTACATAGAAGGTTCAAGTTTAAATTTTAAAAAATGGATATATTGAAAGATGAGTTGCGTAAAAAAGACAACCGGTTAATAAGTTAGTCATAAGTAATTCAGACAAATGCGATAAGTTCAACTGAGAACATAGAAACAAATTACAATATACTAAAAAGGAAGAAGTTAAAGCCAAAGCTAATATTTGAATACTGCATTTAGACGAAAAATTTCGCGAGATGATATCATCATTTCGTAGTTTCTTCATCACCTTCAATAACCAACTATGAGCTAGAGTAATGTGGTGAAATAATTGTGAAACAGTCATTAATAATAATACTGATTTTTTGACCTGACAGTAATAAGTGCTTTGCAACGGATGATAATGGATTTCTATTTGGACTAACTGTTTTAATAACCATTTTGGAACATTTTTCTTTCGATGAAATTGGAACATTCTTTTGCTTCTACCTATGTGTGTCACGGCAAGGACGGGTGAACTTGTAGATGCAGTTTGAAGTAGAGTCCACAGAATTCGGTCCTTTAATCGTAGGTACACGGATCGGAAATGTTTAAGATGTTAGGGAAAGAGATGCGGCGTAGAATGTGCGTTTGATGGCTGACCGAAGTCTTTGAGGTTTCAACTGCATGGTCTGGTCACCCTTGAATGGTACGTTAATAAAGATAGCTTTCTTTGGTACAGAAGCTGTCTTTTCTAGGTGTGGTCTATCCTTACTGTGACAATTGATAAAATTTTCAGGATAACCATTAGCTAATAAAACTGAATATATGTGTCGAAGCTCATCCATTAATGTGTCGCTCATGCATATTTTGTGGGCCATTGTAAGCGAACATTTCACCAGGGTACGTTTATACTGGATAGGAAGAAAATTGGTGAAATGTAGATGTTGTCCACTGCATGTCTGCTTACGAAAAATAGGTCGCCTAATCGTTCCAGCGTCTCTCCTGGTAACTTTGGATTAGTTACATACATCCTAAACTATGTGCATAAAACAATAGAATTCAAACTTTGCCTCCCGTGGACTACTTAACCTACTTAAATATAATTGGTCACTAGCATGTACTTTTGTTTTATATAACTGAGTAATTGTCGTACCTTTTATTTTATTGTCATTCTTAACCATTTTAGCTGTAAAGCGGTTGTAAAGAAACTACGAAATGACGATATTATCTGGCGAAATTTGTCTTGTAAATGCCTTATTCAAATTTATCCAAGGGACTTATCGTTTCAGTTTTCCCAAAAATAATAGTTAAGAAACTAAGTTTCTAGGGCGAGAAAAATCTGAAAACTGATTACTTCTGAACACATAAATGGCAAGTGTGAAGAATAAATGTATGATAGCAACTGCTTCGACAAGCTTGAGGAGAATTAAATTGCATTGTGTATGTCTGCTGACACAGGTTCGCTAATTAAGTGCAATGGGCAACTCAGATGAATACCCAGTAGGAATGTTCATCCTGTTATACTTTGTGCCAGTCTGTACCCACAGGGAAATCAGAATACAGAAGTCGTCTATGAAGGTAAGAACAATCAGCTGTTAGTTTTCTGAAGTGACAAATTCTAGTAGTATAACACAAGACTACTTTTTCACACTTGAATGAAATTTGTCAGTTGGTTCTGCCTCTTTCGTCCCAAGATTGCGTTGTCTGGCATGTTCATTTAAACACGGTGTTGGAAGATAATATGATTTCTAAGACTAGACAATATTATAGCGTCATGCTGCCCAGTAAGTCAACTCCTATCATGGACTAATATCAGTTAGAGAACTATTGAAAACCGGGGAGTACTGGGTATCTGTTTCGTCTCACTTTGGGACTTTTTATCCGCACCTACCCAGGGATCGAACCCAGGACGTTCAGGCTGACAATTCAACTGCTGTGGCGGAATCCAATGGCACATGAATTCTGACTTTTTGCAATGCGCCCAAAGAAATGACAGTGAGAAAGATTTAAGAATTCTAACAATGTTCTATCACATGAAAAAGATTTCCACCTCAGGCGGTTGGTATTGTTGTGTTAGTATTCTCTCAGCTCAATAGTTAAATCACAAAGCTTTCATTATCCTTCTATACAACACCTTCATTGTTGAAGATGATATTCAATCTACTTTTGATTGACTTTTAGTCCTTCTACTTCTTAATAGCTAATAAATTATGCTGTGTTATGCACAAATTGCTAATGTTTAATTTAACCGCATTTGACCTTGTACACGTTTAAACAAAAACAAGATAATGATTTTTTTGTTTTTGAAGAATTATTATTTCAAATGATAAGCGTTAATTATTACTTCTCTACTGCTTACCATATGTACAACTAATTAGGAATGCTGATTAAGTGAATGAGTGAAGATAAACAAAGTGGAGTGAAGAGAGAAATTTGAGAGTATGATGATTATGGTGTGATTCTATGTGATTAGATTTAAAGTTGAGATTAGCACAGCAATGAGTTTAATTACATTTTTTTGTATCTCACCATAAAAGAGTGAAGATAAGACTATGCACAGAATAGATTTTTCTGCACTGAAGTTCAACTCAACTAAAACAACCTATATCTAACTAATCACCAGTGTGAATCAGTCAAGGGACGTGACGAAGAATATTCGCCGATGACGGTAATTGTCGGCTGCGTTATATGCCTTGAATTGGCAGAAATTGGAATTTATGAGCCACTGAACTGCATCTCGGTAGCTAATTAGTCAGTGAGCTGAAGGTTCCGGATCCAATCCCTGATGGGATCATGAGGGTGCACCGCCAAGGTATCCCAGACAAGGACGAAGTAGCTGGCCACTACTACCTAGTTTTCTAACTGATGCCGGTTCGGGATCAAACTTGAAAGTCGAATTAACTGACATGTGATCAGTTACAAAATCAGCGAAACCGAGAGAGCCTCGGACAGGTGTTTCACCCCAGTTCGGGGCTCTTCAGTAGTGCAAACTAAAGGCCTCACTAAGGATGGAACCTGAGACTTTCAGGTTTCGGGCCTATGCTCGCAGACCAATCAAACATTTGAATCGGATTTGAATAACCTCTGAATTCTAACTTGCATCAGTTCGTGATGTAGCACTAACGCCAACCAATCCCATAGATAGTAATCCACTTCACCTTCATATAGTGGAGTCCACTGGCCACGACTTCCCACGACAACCATCCATTACAAGTTGAGCAGATTTCGGAAAGGCACAAATTAAAGTAGAGGAAATTCATGTAATGAACTTAAAACGTAGGTGAGCATATCCATGAAGGGAGGATTAATTAGATGAACAGAGAGAGAAGACCAGTAGTTCAGCGAAGAAACTCTTTTCAGCAAATTAACTTACACAGCTGTACAGTTGCGAATACATATGGTTATTTTGCATGTGTGTGTGTGTACATTGAATTTTAACAATGTACAATGTGAACATTTTAACAATCTCCATGATGACAAGAAGTAGGCAGAACTGCGCTAGTGGGAGTGATTCTAAGTCACATTACTAACAATGGACAGTGATTGATTCTGAGATTTCGAATCAGACTCCGCACGCTTCCTAGGTGACTTTAAAAAATAGTCTAAGACTTTATCAATCGGTGCCGCGTTTCCATGTGACCATATGTAACTCATTTCAAACCTAATTCTGTTTCAGTTAAGACTGTTCATCAAAGAACGTAATGTCCTGGCATATACACTGTATTTTGATGTAGTTGAACTCTCTGAGTGGGAGCTTGCATTGCCTTAATAGGCAATCTCCTCAATGCATATTTCATTTCATTGAAGTGAGCTTTAAGATTTCTCCACGAGTTTATTAGTCATCTCTTCTGGTCACCTTGGACGTGATTGGTTGTTTTTGTGTGTTTTCACACCCTCTAGGCTACTTGTCATACAAAAAAAAACTTGGAGGATCTGGACTTCACAGATGATATGTCTGATTTCCCACAACCTGGAAGATATGCAAGTTAAAAGCAACAAGTTGGCAGAAGAAGCATCAAAGATAGGACTTCAGGTGAACGTAGAGAAGACAGAGGTGATGAAGATTCCTGGACAACAGCGACAACAACAACAGCAACAGGCAACAATCAGCATAAATGGGAGGAACCTGAAGGAAACAACTTCTTTCACCTACCTGGGAAGCATCGTCTCAACTACAGGAGGAACTGACGAGGATATCAAAGCCAGAATCGGAAGAGCAAGACAAGTTTTCATTTCTCTCAAGTTTGTGTGGAGGTCAACAGCATCCAGCATCAAAAATAAGATCCGGATTTTCAACTCCAACGTGAAGTCAGTACTACTATACGGATCAGAGACTTGCACTGCGCGTCATAAAGAGCATCTCAAACAAACTACACACCTTCATTAACAGTTGTCTTCGCTCAATACTCAGGATCAGTTGGCCAGCCAGAAAAGATCAGCAACAGAGATCTCTGGCAATGAGCGAACCAACCAGGAACCGTTTGTGAAACAAATAGGCAGGAAGAAATGGAGGTGGATTGGCTGGTCATACTCTGAGGAAACCATCAAGTGACATCACTAGACAAGCCATTGCTCGAGTGGAAGCTGAAAGGGAAGCGGCGAGTTGGTCGTCAGTGCAAGGGTGACATGTAGGAGGTCATGTGAAGAGGAGATGAAAACGTGTGGGCAGACTTGGAGCCAGGTGAAGACTCTAGCAGAGAACCGAACGCAATGGTGACACACGGCTGAAGCTCTATGTTCCTCTAGCAATTAAAGGAAATAATAATAATAAGGCTACTTGTATTGGTACTGATCGTTCCCTTGACCTGAAGTTTGACCCTTTGTTTGTGAGATTTCCTTTTTGTCGACTGGTAAATTCTGTCTATGTAGATGTATCTATTGATTGATGATTCACTGGAATACCAGGCAGCCTTCTAAAAATTCTCTAGTATTCTTGGTGTTTCCTCTATCTAATATTTGAACGTTATCTCGGTCGGTCGGTCGGTCGGTCGGTCGGTTTTCGACATAGAACTTTGCACATATGTGCGGCAGTTCAAGTCGCCACAATCTATGTAGCACGCAAAGCAAGAGAAGAAAGTAGAAGAAATGCATAATATAGACAGTAAACAGAGGTGTGAGACAAAGGAATAGTAATAACGGAGAACAAAAGTTTAATTGGAAGTCATAAGTCACAAGGAGTGGATGCATCTGCGCCACTGAGAACGATTTTGAGCCATGTCACCAATTGTTTCCAACCATTGGTTTTTACCATCCCGAGGGCCCCAACCAGGAAGTCTACATCTTCCTACGTGGCTTAGATTAACTGTTGTGGATTTCATTGATTGGTGCCATGTTTTGGTTTGACCGCCGCTAGCTCTTTTCCAGCCTGACCCTATATCAGCTAACATTGCCCGTCGAGGAAGGCGATGACTAGGCATTCATAGCACATGTCCTAACCATCTCAGTCGAAGTAATTTCACAGTCTCGTCGATTGATTTCCCCGCCTTACCTAGCACTCGACGCCTAACCTCAATATTGCTCACCTTATTATACCACTTCACGCGGGAGATAGAACGCAGACACCTATGATCGAAGACAGCTAATCTTTTCATGTCTTCTGCTCTCAATGGCCAGGTCTCACAGCCATAAAGGAGGACGGAGCGGACTGTTGAGCAGTACACACGCCCTTTGGTCGATAGTCGGATATCGCGTCTACGCCAGAGACGGCGAAAACTGGCGAATGCGAACCTGGCCCTCTGTATTCGTGCTGAAATTTCGTCGGAGATCAACCCGTTGGGGCTGATGGTACTTCCCAAGTAAGTGAAGCGGTCAACGTGCTCTACCACTTCACTTCCTATTTCTAATCTAGGGGTCGATGAAGTCCAATCCTGCAGCATCATCTTACATTTTATAGGGGCGAATCGCATGCCAAACATGCGGAGATTGTTGCTCAGGGTGTTCAGTAGACTCTGCATTTTGTCAGAGTCCTCGCCTAGAAGGACTATATCGTCTGCATATTCTAAGTCAACGAGATTCTTCCCTGGTAGCAAGTCAATCCCTGAGTCGCTGATGTGAGTTAGGGTTAAGTCCATTAGTACATCTATGATGAAATTGAATAGGAATGGGGATAATGGGCATCCTTGACGGACGCCACTAGTCGTCACCACTTCAGATGACAACTCGCCATAAGCCCTCACCTGGCTGCATGAGTACGAGTAGAGTGCCTTAATCAGTGCAATGTATTTTCTTGGCATTCCCTTTACAGCCAAGCATCGCCAGAGAACCTCCCGGTCGACAGAATCGAAAGCCGCCTTTAGGTCAAGAAATATAATGATTGTCGGACGCCGGTAGGAATGCCTATGTTCTAGAATCTGTCGAAGGGTGAAGATGTGATCAATACACCCTCTACCTGGCCTAAAACCTGCCTGGTTTTCTCGTGTTTGTGTCTCCCGAGCACCACTTAATCTACGCAGTATTATTGAGCCTAGTATTTTAGATACTATATTAGTCAAGCTAATCCCTCTGTGATTATCACAAGACGATTTGTCCCCCTTCTTGTATATCGGGATGATCAGTGACTTACACCAACCCGATGGGACTTCCTCTGATTCCCAGACGCTGCCTAGAACCTCCGTTAACGCAGACAGTAAACTGTCGCCTCCGTACTTAAATACCTCTGGAGTCAATAAATCAGGTCCCGCTGCTTTACCTAGCTTCAGATTGGTGACAGCTTTAGTAACCTCGGTTAAGGACGGAGGACCTGTGTCTATCTCCCATTCAGGGAGGTGTTGGATGTCCGGTAGGTTAAGTGTGGCTGTGGGCCAATTAAACTGCTCCTCATAGTGTTCTTTCCAGCGCTCCAGACGTCTATCCTGGGAGCTAATTATGGTGCCATTTTTCTCGGAGATTGTTTCGCTTATCATTTGTTTTTTACCACCTGTTTCCCTGATAAGCCTGAATAGTTGTCTGGTGTTGCCTATCGCCGATGCTTTTTCCATCTCTTTCGCCTTTGTCAACCACCACTGTTCACGGTCCTTGCGGAGACTTTTCGTAAGTTTCCTCTTGTGCAGCTTTCGCTCCTCATTGAATTCGGAGCTCGCCGGAATAAGTCTTCTAGCATCTATCAGTTCGGATGAGGCAGTCGAAATCCAATGGTTTTTACTCACCTTTGGATTTACCTTATTCACAGCTTTTACAGATGTATCTATGGCTGACTGAATATTCTTCCAGGCTTCTTCAGGGTGAGCGCAGCTGTCAAACTCAGATATGTGTTTAGCTAGTTCTTCCTCAAATAGGGACTTAGTTCCCTGGTCGAGCTGGGGACGTGATGGGTTTACCGCTCGCTGTTTCCTACGTCCGTTCAGTCGTAAGCACACACGAGCGCGGACCAGTGCGTGATCGGTATCTACACACGTGTTCCAGAAGGAGCGACAATCTCCTACCGACCCACGCCAACGATAGCTTATTGCTATGTGGTCTATTTGTGTCCAGCGTTGATTTGATGATGGGGGTCGCCAGGTCAGAGAGTGTCTCTCCTTGTGTTTGAAGTTAGTGCTTACAAGATACAAATGATTATCTGAACAGAACTGTAGGAGACGGTCACCGTTGTCGGTTCGCTGGCCCGGAATTCCGTATGTGCCACCAACATTCTTCTCAGATTGACACAATTTCCCTACTTGAGCATTAAAGTCACCAGCTAAAACGACTATATCTGAGCGTCTAGCCTTTCGCAGCAAACTAGACAGCTTTTGGTAGAACTCATCCTTCGTTTCATCCGAACTGCAGTCAGTGGGGGCGTAGGCGGAGATTACGAAAAGGCATCGGCGAGTAGTGCAGTCCTTTCTCCTTTTCACTGATCCATTCAGGCGGACAGCGCACATTCGGCTATCTACCGGGATCCAGTCAAGTAATGTCTTTTCTGCTCTAGTACTTAAAGCTATCCCAACACCAGCTAATCCTCGTGAGCTAGCCGTCGCATCTCCTGACACCCTCAAGGTGAATTTTGCAGATTCATCCTGTTGGCCAGGTGGGGTTAGGTGAATAACCACACTTGGGTCTTGTATGCGTGTTTCTGAAACACAACATACATCAATGGCTCGGGATGCCAGAGTCTTGGCTAGTGATGCTTGTTGTCCTATTTGGCAGAGTGTCCTAACATTAAATGCTCCTATATAAAATTGGTGGCGTGGTTTTAGGAGACAATCGGTGGTGGCTTTTTGGCTTCCATCGTTATCAGTGCACACAGAGTGAAGGGGAAGTGAAGAGCCATTAAGTAGAGGAGTTGCATTGGTAGAAGGAAGGCAAGATAATAGAGATGAAGATGAAGACAAAGATGAGCGAGGATTAGAGGGGTTTCGCGTGCACTTCGGATTGTGAGGGCGATTGGTACTTCCCGGCTGCCCACACCGTGGAAGTTGGTTGCGTGACCGCAGAGCCCAGGGGACAACTGCTTGAGGCCGGTCACACACGGCCTGTTTTTGTTTGTTGTTTTTTATTTGGTGTGTCTCAGTAGCGTATTTATCACTTCTGCCCTGTGACACGGCAGCAGAAAGCGCGGTCGTTGTTAATCCGGGCCACGGCCGATCCGGCATGAAATTTTGTGATTTATTTGAAATCATAGGATTGGATTGGGTAACTGCTTTTAGTCTAACTGCTATCCAAACAACCTTTCTGGCATGGTAGGACCTGCAGGAACATAAGTTCCAGCCAGTATAGCTTGTTGGGTCATTGCAGTGTTCAAGCCCGACCACCACGTCAAGGTAGCAGCTTTCGGTCGGGAACGTTATCTCAGTTGACAACTGCATGAAAATCATCCACCTGAGCTTCAAATCTTCTCCATCATACACATTGCATGTTATAACTTTCTCAATCGACTGATTTTGCCTCTTTTTATTCGACACTCTAAGCCTGACCTTATTCTCGCTGACTATGGTGAACTCAGTCACTTATCGTTAAAGGCTCCAGCCAATTCACATCTTCCACGTAGAACAGTCATTTCTCACAGCCGCAAATTAAAATGCAGGATATTTTGCACATTCTTGATTGAGATGTAGAAAGATGTACTAATCTTGTTTCCATTAGAAATATAATCTTAAATAAGTTTATTTTCTCATGATACTCTTGATGCTTTGTAGAACATACAATTATTCAGAAATGATAAGTATGCCAGTAGAACAGCAAACGTTTTATGAAACATCAGGTCACCTTCAATCGAAGCGCGTCAATTCCTGATAATCATATTGAATTCTGTGTAATCCATACATAAACAAAGACGTGAGGAACAGGAGGAACGGACGAGGATGTCAATTCGAGAATCGGGAAGGCGAGAAACACATTCATCAACCTGAAACCAATCACTCAGCATCAACAACAAAATTAGAATTTTCAATACAGACGTCAAGTCATCAGTTCTTCTATTCCAATCAGAAACTTGTCGGGTCACAAAGAATATTTCGAACAGGTTGCAGACCTTTATCAACAGCTGTCTTCGTTCTGTACTCAAGATCAGATAGCCGGAAAGAATCACCAACAAGAAACTATGGGAACAAACAAAACAAGAACCAATTGACCAACAAATATGCAGGAGGAAGTGGAAATGGATTGGACATTCGCTGAGGAGGCCGCTGGGTGACATCACACGTCAGGCCAGTGCTCGAGTGGAACCCGAAAGGGAAGCGGCGAGTGGGACGTCCTAGGGTGACATGAAGGAGATCGTGTGAACAGGAACTGAAACAGTATGGACTAGCATGGATGCAGGTGAAAAGTACAGCAGAAGACAGAAGCAAGTGGAGACGTGCAGTTGAAGCCCTATGTTCCACTAGGAACCCAAAGGAACAGTAATAATAATAATAATTCTCTTTATGCATTTCTTCAAATTTCAGTAAATATATTAGTCAAGTATTGGTTTACCAGGGATTTAATTAATTGCGGGATTTCATCATGAACTGATATTTGTTAGAGAACCATTTGACACCAAATTAACTCACAAAGGAAATTCAAAGTTACCTACAGAATAGGTGGGAATCTTGTTAAAAGAGTAAGAATCAAACGTCTTCAAACCGAAGAAGTAATGTCAATTTATTTGTTAAATCTTAAAGTAAATATACAGAGGAGGTTTGTTCAGTTATTAAAACTACAATAGACCTAATCTATCTTGACACCGAACATGTGATTTTTGTGTTTTATGTTTCTTGACTGCACTACTTTATCATGTAATCCCGTATTGTATTTCTACCCATTATTACCACTGTTGATAAGTTGACTGACTATCGCTCAAGTTTAGTTGAATTCTACTCAACTGCATCAATTATATTGTGGTAATGTGATACGGACAATAGCGTCGGTGGTATAGCGGTTAGGACGCTCGCCGACCATGCACATGGTCCGGGGTTCGAACCCCGGCCGACGCACTCCTTTACCTCGCTAAGCCAGAAATAATGTTGGTGAAGAGGAAAGGTTCGGCATGGGGCTAGCAACCCCCTCCTGTAAAATAAAATAAACACTGCTACAGAAACTTCAAGCCGCTAGCTTGAAGCCCTATATTTTACTGGGGAACGTGAAGGAAAACAAAAAAAGATACGGACAATGTGTTCCAAAGGAATATTATTCTCACAGGTTCCCACTGTTCAGTATGGTATTAGCAACAGAATGCTACATATATTTGAACATTCTATTTGCTGTTAGAGACAGAATACCTTGGCTTCCGTGTCTCGCCTTCTGTTGCTACATTTGATGTTGCTGCCTGCCGGCGGATGGAAAGCCTGTGCCTTGCAGTTTTTAATGAAGACATATGGATCTTCTGGCAGGGCTTCGAGGCTGTTGCGCAGTTGAGTGGCGTTCTAGGTCCGTCAAAGAAGAGGCTGTTACTTGGGACGCTGCTGCGAGGTCGGGTGATGGCAGCACACTTTAGTGTGAGGTGAAACATCGGTGAATACACGCCAGGGTCATGCACACCGCTTACAAAGTGGGAAGGACCACACATGGTCACCGCAAGACGGGGTCACGTATATGCGATCCTTAATACAAATGGAGAGAAGCGAGTGAACGTCAGCGAGCTCCGGAACTGGATACAGCAAGACAAGTAAACAAAGCCGCCAGCACCAAGAAGACCGAACCGACTTCAGTTGAAAGTCTTTGACAGGGGGACGAGTGTGGTGGTGTGATACAGACAATGTGTTCCAAAGGAATATTATTCTCATATGTTCCCACAGTTCAATACTGCATTAACAACAGAATACTATATATGTATTCGAACATTCTACTTTCTGGCAGAGAAAGAATACCTTGGCTTCCTTGTTTTGCCTTCTGTTATTACAATAATACGTCACTCAATCTACTTATTTCATTTAATTTTAGTTTTTACGCCATTACCGCTTTCTGCATTACGCGAATATTTGTCGAAAAGAATTTAAAATTGAACGAAATATTCCCCTTATTGAGTCATAAGAAAAAGGTGTAAACAGCGAAGAAAATTTACTTTTCGATGATTCATATTCATGAGATAATAAAAGCAAGAAGCAAAATTATAGTAAGAACTTTACTCTGGCCACGGTAGTGTGAGTAAATTTATGTATCGCTTTTGAATGCAGAGGTCCGGTTTCAGATCTCAAATAGCTAATGCTTCAGCTATATACAGATGGCGTATGCGAAGTCCCTTTTTACGACATTGAGGGACTCTGTGTAGCACTGTGTGGCATTCATGCTGGGTGTTCGATGTCCAGAGATGACAAGGTGTTCGACGCTAGAGCTGCCGCTATTCTTCTCTTTTCCTCTAGCTAACCAAGCTGGACAGTGTTCCAGAATACATTTGTGGACTTGACGTTGCGTACAGCCAACACACTTTGCTCCACACGAGCAAGTAAATTGATAAATACACATTTTAGTGGCAAAAAGTGGTATCTCATCCTTAACGTTAGACTGGATTAACCGTCTGCTGGTGAATGTGATGCATAAGGTGGCTGTTGGAAATGACTTCTTCAGACATTTAGAAAGGCGGTTTCTAAGAATTTCTGCTGCGATGTCACCTTTGAATTCCAGATTCATGAGGAGAGTTTTCTTAGTAACCGTTGCGATGTTTGGCGATAAAGGCTTCTCTTTCATGTTTTTGTCAATGAATCTTGGTGGATAGCCATTCTCTAGTAGGCTTTCACGTGAAAAATTTAATTCTTTCTCTATCATGTCTTCCGAACAGATTTTTCTAATCCTTGAACTTAATGTACGCACCAGGTTGATAAACTGTCCCGTTCATGTTGGCTTGCGATATATCGATCTTTGGATCGTACTGTTGTGTCTTCTGGTGAGTAGTACATCGCGGAATGGAAATGCGTTGTTCGATCCGCCTTCTAAGGTGAATTTTATTGATAGGTGTCATGCGTTGAAGGTTTTGAGAAAATAATCTAAATCAGATTTTTCATCACCTACATATCTTCTGTATAAGTGCAGGTGACTTATCAAAGGATCGAGAATGTAGTTTTCGAGACTCACCTTGAGGCAGTCGGCTAGGAGTGGACCCAGAGGATACCTCATAGCTACCCCATCTTCCTGTACATAGAATTGTCCATTGAATTTTAACTGGATATTAAACGTACATCTTAGAAGTAGTTCCTTCAGGTAGTTTATAGGCAGAAGAACTTCAAGGTTGTTGGTCGGTTTCGATGTAGTCACAAATGAAACACATTGTTTCGGTCAGAGGGATGCTTTTGAATAGAGAGGTGACATCTAGTGAGAGCATTTGTCTTTCAAACACACTGATATCCTTCACTGAGTCGATAAAGTTAATTGTATCGCTAAGGCTATATTTTGTCATCTGTCTTCTTACCGGTTACAATTCTAATGACACACCATTGGAAGTATTCCTTCTGTTTATAAGAAAATTTACTATATATATATGCCTTCCGTTGTTACAATATTACGTCATTAAATCTACTTATTTAATTTCATTTTAGTTTCTACCCGATTGACAGCTTGAGAACGATATCGCCGACAAGAGTATCTTTTCGCTGAACACCTCCTCTCCAGTATGATACAATGGGAATTTTCACTTTGCTTAAGCTTTCGAATATTTTTTTATTCCTTTACGTTTCCAGTGGAACATAGGCAGCTTCAAGCTAGAGGCGTCTTCAACGACATAAAATTCACAAGAGAAGAGGAATCTGAGAACAAAATCCCACAGGGGGATTAGAAACTCAAGTCTATAGGAAATCAACTCACACAGACCAAATCCTGAATTACAACAGCAACAATCCATTAACACACAAAAGGAATTGTATACAAACACTATTCAAGAGAGCCAGGACTCATTGCAGCACTCCCACCTTAAGGAAAATTGAAGAAGGGTGTCTCATGGACGTCTTCCAAAAGAATGGATATTCACGGAATTTCATCAAAAGACATATACCCCCAAGCCAAGCTATCAAACCAAAAGCCCCCAAGGAAAGCACAGAGAAAATCGCCCTACCAAATATAAAAGACATCTCAGAAATCACTGCGAAACTCTTCAAACCTTTAGGAATTGAAGTCTCACACAAACCAACAAAATCACTTCACTCATTTCTATGTCAACCAAAAGACTCAACAACGAAAGAAGATAAAACCAACATCATCTACAAAAATAAATTGTAACAACTGCGAAAAACACTAGACTGGCCAAAATGGACTTCCTCTTCGCCTTCGTATCCACGAACATAAGCTAGCCGTGAAAAGACATGACATTCATATCATTACATACAGACAACCACGGACATCAATTCGACTGGGAGAACCAGACCAACGTTCAGCTATTAGACAGAGGAAACACCAAGAATTCTAGAGAATTTTTAGAAGGCTTCCTGGTATTCTAGTGAATCATCAATCAATACATACATCGAGATAGACAAAATTTATCAACCGATAAGAAAGAAACCTCACACACAAAGGGTGAAAGTTCAGGTCAAAGAAACAATCAGTTCCAATATAGGTAGCCTAGTGGGTGCCTAGTAGGGGCGATGAAAGCTTCGCAAATTAACTACTCAGCTCAGAGAACACAACCACAACAAAAAGGCTTGAAGTTTCTGTAGCAGTGGTATTTATTTTTACGGGATGGGGTTGTTAGCCTCATGCCCAACCTTCCCTCTTTACCAGTCCTATTACAGGCTTAGTTAGGCAGATTAGAGCGTCAGCCGGGGATCGAACGCCGAACCATCTGCGTGTTTGACAAGCATTCTACCGCCGTGCCACTGAGGCACAAAGTCATGGTGAATTAGCTTAACTTTAATTCTGATAGGTATAAATGAATGAATGGCGATTAGATGTTGCAGAAAAAACAACAACAAATTGAGCAGTTGTTTCATGTGAATTTTATTCACTGATTATGAAGAAGTGTTTTTGTTTGTTTGTTCGCTTGTTTATTTGTTTTACAATTTCCTCATTATCAATAATAAGAAAAAAACCTTTAATGAAGTAATTATTACTTCAATAAATAAGTAAATAAATAGTAAATTTCATTGGTAAATAATTAATTATTCAATCACATAATGAAACATGTGAAATATGATTAGATTAGAGCAGAGTAGATTAGATTTCATTCAACATACTACAGAGATGCTTTCATTCAATAAATCAATATACTTGAGAACTTGAAGCGATGAAATTGTTGCTTTTGTTTTCTTCTGAAAATTAGCTGATGCAGGAAACGATTGTGGATTACAACTGCTGCTCCTCTCATAGAATTTAAATTTAGTCTAGTTTAAGTTGAATATAAGGGTAGAATTTGGGAAGCATGTAGTGTACATTGAACTTTTGTTTTAACTCACTCATCCAAGTTTTGGCGCTACTCCACTTCGCTTGGCGTGCTGCACTACGCTCCTTGTACGCTTTCTTCCTCGCTGTACTCTCCTACAAGCATACTCCTCGAGCTCCCTACTCCTACGGGTACAGATAAGTGGTGAACCTGTTTTTATATTATTGAGTTCTAATCACATTCGTTATAAATATACGTTTGGTTACAGGCAAGTCGCGAGTCCTTTTATTTTCTGCTTTTTACTCGTTCCTCAGTACTTGCAGGATAGGCAGAGTACTGATTAAGATCTAGGCAAAAGAAGTTAGTCTTTTTGTAAGTGCGACAGGCAAACTCACCTGAGGATAAAATCTGGCACTTACAAGTATGTCAAAATCAAACTTTGAGTATTACACTGTGTCACTGCCCAAACCGACATGTTGTGGTCTGAACTCAGGAAACTTATCTCTGAGTCCAACTGTGAAGCTGGTCAGAACGTTTTAGAGACATACAGTTACAAAACGCTCTACAGTCCGCAAAAACACGGACACTCGATGAGAAATCTGTGGTTCTCAACAGTGTCGTCAGGCTGTTGTATAGATTAGATAATTTACTTTTTTAAAAACAAGCATTTAGAATCAAGTAGAATATTACTAACAAGGTGGATCCAAACACTCTGTCCACAACAAGCGTACACCAATTCTTCCAGCAGATAATCCAAGGTCCGAATCACCTTCATTCACGCAAACGAAATCACATCGTAAAACAGTGCATTACCAACGTGTCACACAACCACAAAGAGAAGTACTAAAAATGGAGATTAAACAGTAACAAAGACAAATAATAAGGTTACAGGATTTCACCGTGAGTTGGTAGTAGTGAACAGCCATTTCGCCCCAGTTTGGGACTCTTCAACAGTGCGAATCCACCAACGCGGTTCGAAACCAACACCTGGTTACAAGGCGAGCTTGTGGACTATATAGCCCCTGGGACGCGATCCAATGTCCCATGAATGCCAGCTTCTGCCAATTCACGATATAGCGTGACCACTAGCTAATGTCATCGCAAAGTATTTGTCCTCATACCCGACCTGCTATACCGCAATGTTCACGACTTCCCACTGGAATCCCAGAGTCTCAAACCAGGGCGACGGAAACAACTGTTGAGTACTCCCAGCTGGTTTTCCAATGGTTCTCTTTCCGATATCAGCTCATGATAAGTCCTTTAAGTCCTTTACATTTTGCTTGGGGTATAAAGGCGAAGTTGTACTGTTAGATGGCAAGGATATGATGGCAGACAGTTAGCGAAACAGATAGGCTGCCTCTCCTCTGTGAGGACAGAGGGGGTTAAACAGTGCTCATTTCAAAGATGAAACATCCCTCAAGATTTTTATATCACTTCAGACCAGTTCATGGAGTTCTCTGACGTCCTAACAAAAAGTTGTTTTTCATGAGGTTAATAATAATACTAACATCTTTATTCTGGACTGTATTTATAAGATGTACAGAATTTTCAGAGGAGTTTATTGCATGGTATTTTCCCTGTGTACAATAACTTCAAGCAAAATATTAATTCACTGACAGTATATCCTGTGACACAATGCTCTCGGAGCTGTAGCACAAACTATTCCATTATGATACATCGGCTTTTTCTCCTTCAAGCAATCCACGATATATTTTGAGATCCAAGGACTTAACTGAAGAACAGTTACCTCAGGTATTGGAACACATTGCCACCAACAATCAAGCATTTCCTTGAGTTTAGTAGGAACTTGGGAACCAGAAGCATCCATAGCATTCGTATCCTGGTAGCTCAGGTTTTAAGCAGGTAACCGATTTAACTATAAGAATTCGCTGGTGAAACTGAGTAACGGTGATGATAAATCATGAACTGACAGCACTTGAATGTCACTGTGATAGCTTAGAAAATTAAAATTCACACATGTACATTACGAGCGAGTCACAGACTGTTGCGAGGCAAATTGCCAGTGCCTCTTATTTGTAATTAACTCCACTGTAAGGCATTATCTTATGACGGACTTTCACCAGATTTCTAAATTCCTTCTTTCACATATTTAGTGATCCCACGCTTTTATACCCGAATTCTTCTCCCATGTCTCGTTTGGCAGTCTATCCTTACAGCCGTCACCTTTCTTTTGGCTAGGTAATATAACTTTTTTTAACTTTTTATGTATTCCAGTTTTTCAGTTCACAATATTTTTTTCAAATTAACTTTTCATGCTACGTCTGGATTCAGCGGGATAGTTGAATGAATAGTAATCAAATGTATCCGCCATACTGTGTTTACTTCACCTAGTCATCTTGTGATGAATTGACAATGATTAAAAAATCAATAAAAATGGATTAAAAGCCATCGAATTAGCAACAGAGTGATAAGGATCTAGAAGACCCATCATCTAACTAAATCTTCAGTGAATGTTTGACGATCAAGGATAAACAACATAAACAACTCTATGTCCTTTGATGATTGTCGTTATAAATTCTTCTCTACAACTTGCAGGAATTAGACAAGATTACATTTCCGTCGAAGCAAAGGAAGAGAATTAAGTCTCCAAGCTCGCTTACGTTTTATTCCGTGTAAGCTTTAACAGAAGGCAGAATTTTACGCGATACTCAGACAGACGTTCATTATGTGAAAGTAGTCAAATTAGATCAACTTATGGAAACCCAGCGTCGATTGTCTTCGTGTTAGATGTAATTCTGCTTGGTAGTATTATGTGCTGTGGTGAGTGTATCTGAACACTTATGAAGAGGTGTGCTTGTAAATACACCCTTTTCTGTCCACAAATGTGACTCTCATATGATTATCCAATACGTAGTCATCCGATGTAACACGGAGAACTCAGTTGTGTCTCACTGGAATAGGTAGACACGTGGTCTACTATAAGTAGGTCTTTGATTCAAACCCTATGCTAAATGATGAGTATTTTAGACCAGTGATCTTTTTATGGATCTGGATTTCAATGTAGATTTCGTCACGAACCAAGATCGGTTGGAGAGATCACTGAAAACCACTGGGGAATACTGGACGGCTGTTTTGTCCATGTTTGGGACTCTTCAGCAACGTGCGCCTATGACCCTACCAACTAGGGATCGAACCCAGAACCTTCGGCTTACGAGACCAAGCCCACTGGCCATTCATTCGTTTGGACACGGATTCAGTTACTCATGAATTCTAACTTTGTCAGTTCCTGGTTCAGCGCTCTATCCTCAGCCAATGCCTTCAATGACTATACACTTCATCTTGGCACAATGGACTCCTACAAAAACCAGTCATCTAAATAACAATCTCCAGGTTATTGATGGCCGCTTGGTAGTCGGGACTAGATGGACTACCGAAGTCATCGCAAAATGAAGCTTACGGGTTCTATCCTTAGAGAAGTCGTCCCAAACACAGACGAAACAGCTGTCCAGTGCTCCTTGGTTTTCAGTAATCTCCAAATGATGTCGGTTAGCGATGAAAACTATATCGATGCGTTTCTTGAAAGCTCACCACCAGATAGACAAAACTGTGTATACTTAGTGAGTCGTATTGCAAAATTAAAATGGAGGTTGCACCTCTCTATTAAGTCCTAGAAAAATCAATGAGTTCAATTAAAAACATAAAAATGAAAAAGATTTTGATTAACAAAATGGTGAAGAGAGAAAAAGGTGACAAGTTGTGAGTAACTAATGAATTAATCAATAAACACATAAATCAATTTTTTTTAAATGGATTTAGGGTCAAATAGGTCAATTATTCTGTTTTCCAATAGAGAACATCTTGTTTTTCAGTGAGAAACGTGCACTCTGGTTGAGTTGAACAACTACTATTGGCTGATAACTTTGTTTTAGATATAATATAAATATGAGAATTATGGATTGATAAAGCTTCTAGCACTATTGATGTGACCTCTATTATGGTTGGTTGGTCAGAAGTCTTAGAGTCAATGGTTTATAGTTTCTGGTGATATGGTCTCATATCGGCCACGTTACTATACACTGGATGTTTTCACACAAAACTTTACTCTGTCTTCATATGCGGTATTCATGAATACCTCATAGCATTAGTACTAATGTTATATTATATTTACCTTTATTTCTTCTGAGCTCTCTTCTGGAAGTTAAGACTGCCTCAAGCGATGCATTTATGTGTTGAATTCAGTCTGTACTAATCAACACTTGGCGAAGGAAATTGAGATGCCTTAAAATTTAAATATAGCAGGATATGTAAAACAGTACAAATTGTCCCAATATCACCTGACCACTTCACAGTAAAATGAAAGATGGTTGCAAGATGGTTTGAAGTAGCCAACTGGGGGTCCCGGTTGAACCTCGAACTTGTGTTTATTGGCACCTGTCAACAAGGCTTTTCTACAACCGCCAATGATTCCAACCCACGTCACCCAGTACTGTGGTCATAGACGTTATCAGTGAGTTATTCAATCTGTCGATTGACCTCCTGTAAGACTGAGTACATAGATCGATCACCTGGGAGTAGCCAATGTCATGCATATAGTCCTTGTTGTAGGTGAAGACAGGGTTTGAAACCAGGTGGGTGAATACCACCGATAAGTCCCAAACTAGGACCAAACAACTCTCCAGTACTTCCAGGTGGTTTTCGTGGTTCTCTAACTGATATCAATTCGTGACCGAACTTGAAGTCAATCAGCTGTGTTTGCAATGCCTTCGCCAAGCTAGTAAACTAGCCACGCAAAGTAAAATTGAATGTGATATGGTTATTTCAGCACTAACAACAAGGACTAAGTAATACATGGTGACTGAAGTTGAAATCTGGACTTGAAATAGAATCCTCTGGAATATTCGCTTCAGCTCTTGCGGCGCTGGGTATATCGGCTGTACCATGCGCCAACGCTTTCCCGGACACTATCCAGCCTGGCTAGTAAAAGGAGATCGAAAACATGTTTATAGTTCAGTGACAGAACGTCTGGTCAATTCAGGACATTCAGCGCCTTTCGAAAAATCCTTCAAAGTAATATACAAGATTCAACCAAACCTATCAAAGGGAGTGAAATCAAGACATTTGGGCATAGCTGAGGCGTTAGCTATCCAAAAACCCAAACCCACTCTTTGTATCCAAAAGAAATACGTCCAACCCCTGTCCCTGCCATGGCCATCATAAACAGGTAAATGTTTTAATAATGACCATCCCATCGCCTTTCTTATCTAAACTTCCTGTTTACTCATGTTATTTTAAGTTTTCTTAATCCCTGTCTACACTACCATATTTTCATATCTACACTTCCTGTTTATTTTGTCATTTTACTATTTCTACATATTTAATCCCTGACTGCATAAACAATTATTCATCACACTCATTTTTTATCCAAACATCCTGTATATTTTGTTATTTTTGCATTTCTTACCCCCAATTGCACAATGTCAATCTTCTTAGTTATTATGCTACTTTGTTCGAGTTTTACCCATCCCCCTGTTTATTATGGCATTTTAATTCCTAATTGTAATTTTATTAATCTGACCCTTGACCAGAAATTATTCTGAAACTTTCTTACCCATTTAATATAAATACACGAATGTACAGCCTTGTTGATGATTTCGTCGAAAAGAATCCTCTGGATTAATGACATAAATGTCAATCGCTGAAATGGGTTTCAACTAACCTTCCTACACGAAATGTTTACACATTTTTGTTGTGTGAATGAATGAATGGCGCAGATTTGTCTGTTTCACTCCATCCTCCTAGGTATCTGGACAGAACCGTTCCTGTATTGGTTTGTAGGTTTGGTTTGCGCTATATCGAGAACTGACAGAAGTTAGAATTCATGAGCCATTGGATCGTCTACGAGCTCGCCTTGTAACCAGAAGGTTCTGGGTTCAAACCCCAGTGGGTGCGTACTGCTGAAGAGTCCCAAACTAGGCCAACGAAACAGCTTTCTAGTACTCCCAGGTCTTCCTGGGAAGTCCTGTAACCAAAGAATCGTTCCTTTTTCTCCTCAGAAATCATGTAGAACCAATGAGGGTAGTTAGTTTCTTGCTTTTTTAATCAGTATTCATAAAATCAAGTAGATCAATATATTGTGATGTGAATATATACTCTGTGTGTGTGTGTTTCCTAAGGATACCTTTAATGGATTTTCTTCCCGAATTGTGTTTAACTTATAAGTGACAAATCTGATTCGATTTAGTACAATCTTTCCGAAACAATTGGTCACAGTTAGGATTGTTTGAAGTAATCCTGTCTGAATCTAATCGAGGTCGATAACAATGAACCTGATCCCAAACGCATGAAACAGATCTCCAGTGGTCTAATCGGTTTGACTGAGCCGGTGAAAACTGCCATTCGATTTGAGTGAATTGCAACTGCTCATTATGCGTCGGTGGCACAGCGGTAGAATGCTCGCCAATCATGCCTCATGTGGTCCGGGGTTCGACCCCCGACCAACGCAGTCATTTACCGCACTAAGCCGTTAATAAGACTGGTAAAGAGGGAAGGTTGAGCATGAGGCTAGCAATCGCATCCCGTAAAAATAAATACCATTGCTACCGCAACTTCGAAGCTTTAGTTTGAAGCCCTAATTCCACAACTATTCATATGAATCAGTAGTATATACCATTATAGCTGAAAAATTCTTGCTTTTGTAAGCTGATATTTATACAATGGTTGATAGTTACAAATAATGAGTTTTATCAACAGCTGCCTTCATCCCATACGGAAGGCAAAATGTCCAGAAAGGATAAGTAAAAAGGAAATCTGGGAACAGATCAACCAACAACTCGTTGCCGAAAAATATGCAGAAGGAAGTGGAGATATGCTGGACACATACTGAGGTCACTGTTGAGTAACATCACTCACAAGGACTGGAACTGGAATTGGGCTTGGAGATGAAGTTGACATGAAGAAGATCACGTGAGGTGGAAGTGGAAGCCTGAAACCCTCTGTATGACTTTGTATGAGGCCAATCCACTTTTGTCTGCGTCTTTTATCCACAGCCAAAGTTAATTTCATTATTGTTATTATATTTATTATTCTGTTCTCTCATTCCCAGTGGAACATCTCCATTCCACTCAGTTCTTTGACATCACTTTCAGGTGGCTTCACGACGGCTTACAAGCTCTCACTTATACTTCATATTATCCCCTCGATATAACCCACGGACCCATCCCCATTCAGGTCCGACATGACAGTCTGCCTGGAGCGCAGTATCACCTGAATGTCGTCCGGGAGCACTTCCAATCCATCTCCATTCGTTTTTATGTACTGGCTGACTAACATCCTGTTGACTGGTT
Source organism: Trichobilharzia szidati (assembly GCA_944472155.2). Lineage (NCBI taxonomy): Eukaryota > Metazoa > Platyhelminthes > Trematoda > Strigeidida > Schistosomatidae > Trichobilharzia > Trichobilharzia szidati. The sequence goes on from OX235272.1 coordinate 326,931, forward strand.
CTTTGTACTACAAGAGTTCCTTGTTGACTGCTTGTCCCTTACAGTCGGTCATTTGGTCTTCACTCTCAAGTGAATGTATCAGCTAATGTAGGTCTAAATTAGACTCTTGGAGATGCTTTTATTGACACCCTAGAGAGGCACTGACTTGACATAAGTATCAAAAATTGTGACCTTTTCCCCTTTCTTGACCACTGTAGATCTCCATATAGAAAAAATGCTGGGCTGAATATAGAGACTAAAACAGAAGTCAGAGGCCCATTGGAAAATCAGTTGGGAGTACTGGACAGCTGTCTTCATCGTCTTAATTTGGGACTCTTCATCAGCACGCATCCACCGGGGTTCGAGTCTAAGACCTCCTGGTTATGAGTCGAGCTCGTAGACCCCGGTAGGTGTGTGACGTTGAAGAGTTCTGAACTAGGACGAAACAACTGTCCACTACTCCCAGGTTTTCCTATGGTCCTCTAGCTGATACCCAACCGATAGCTGCTCCCTTGACGCGGTGGTCGGGCTTGCATATTGCAATGACCCAACGAGCTACACTGGCTGGAACTTATGTTCCTGTAGGTCCTACCATGCCAGAAAGGTTGTTTGGATAGCGGTTACACTAAAAGCAGTTACCCAATCCAATCCTATGACTTCAAATAAATCACAAAATATCATACCGGATCGGTCGGGGCCCGGATTAACAACAA
>OX235272.1:328120-436952 GCA_944472155.2 Trichobilharzia szidati
CAAAGTTACCTACAGAATCGGTGAGAATCTTGTTAAAAGAGTAAGAACCAAACGTCTTCAAACCACAGAAGTAATGGCAATTCATTTGTTAAATCTCGAAGTAAATATACAGAGGAAGTTTCTTCAGTCATTTAATCTACAATGGACCTGATCTATCTTAACACCGAACAGGTAATTTTTGTGTTTTATGTTTCTTAACTGTATTATTCTCTTCCCTCAATCCCGTATTAAATTTCAACCCATTATTACTACTGTTGATAACTTGACCGACTCTCGCTCAATTCTAGCCGAATTCTGTTCAACTTCATGAATGTTTTCTGGTAGTGTGATACGGATGATGTGTTGCAAAGGAATATTATTCTCACAGGTTCCCACAGTTCAATACGGAGTTAGCAACAGAATACTAAATATATTTGAACATTCTATTTGATGTTTGAGACAGAATACCTTGGCTTCTGTGTCTTGCTTTCTGTTATTACATTTGACGTTGCTACCTGCCGATGAATGGAAAGCCTATGTCTTTCAGTTTTTGATGGAGACATATGGATCTTCTGGCAGGACTTCGAGGCTGTTGTGCAGCTGAATGGCGTTCAACGTCCGTCAGCGAAAAGGCTGTTACTTGAGACGCTGCTGAGAGGTCGGGTGACGGCAGCATATTATAGTGTGAGGCGAAACACCGGTGAATATACGCCAGGGTCATGCACACTACCCCCAAAGTGGAAAGGGCCACACATGGTCACCGCGAGATGGGGTCACGTATATACGATCAGAAATGCAAATAAGGAGAAACGAGTGAATGTCAACGAGCTCTGGAACGCGATATAGCAAGACAAGTGAACAAAACCGCCAGCACCAAGAAGACCGAACCGACTTCAGTCGAAAGTCTTTGACGGGGGACGAGTGTGTTGGTGGGATACAAACAATGTGTTCCAACGAAATATTATTCTCATATATTCCCACAGTTCAATACGGAGTTAGCAACAGAATACTATATTTGTATTTGAACATTCTATTTGCTGTTAGAGACAGAATACCTTGGCTTCCGTGTCTTGCCTTCTGTTGCTACAATATGACGTCGCTCAATCTACTTATTTAATTTTATTTCAGTTTCTACCCGATTAACGCTTTCTAGGTTACGCGAATTTTTATCCAGAAGAATTTACAATTGAACGAAATATTCCCCTTATTGAGTCATAAGAAAAAGGTGTACACAGAGAAGAAAATTTGCTTTTCGATGATTCATATTCATGAGATAATAAAAGGAAGAAGCAAGATTATAGTAAGAACTTTAGTCTGGCCAAGGTAGGGTGAGTGAATGCATGTAGCAATTTTGAATGTAGAAGTCCAGTTTCAGATCCCGAATAGCCAGTGATTCAGCTTTGTACATATGGTGTATGCGAAGTCCTATCGTACGATGTTGAGGGACTCTGTGTAGTACTGTGAAACATTTATGCCAGGGTGCTCGATGTTCGGAGATGACAAGGTGTTCAAAGATAGAGTTGATGTTATTCTTCTTTTCTCTTCTGGCTAACCAAGCTGGACAGTGTTTCAGAATACGTTTTTGGACTTGACTTTGCGTACGGCCGATATACCTTGCTCCACACGAGCAAGTAAATTGATAAATACACACTGAAGTGGCCAAAACCGGTATCTTATACTAAACGTTAGACTGGATTAACCGTCTGCTGGTGAATGTGGTACGTAAGGTAGCTGTTGGGAATGTCTTCTTCAGACATTTATAAAGGCGGTTTCTAAGAATTTCAGCTGCGATATCACCTTTGAATTCCAGATTCATGAAGAGAGTTTTCTTAGGAACCGTTGCGATGTTTGGCGACGGAGGCTTCTCTTTCATGTTTTTGTCAATGAATCTTGGTGGATATCTGTTTTCTAGTAGGGTTTCACGTAATAAATTTAATCCTTTTTCTATCGTGTCTTCCGAACAGATTTTTCTAATCCTTAAACTTAATTTACGCACCAGGTTTCCCTTTCGGATCAGTGGGACGAAGCGATATATCGGTCTTTGGATCGTACAGTTGTGTATTCTGGTAAGTAGTACATTGAAGAATGGAAGTGTCATGTTCGATTCAAGTTTTATGGTGAATTTTATTGATGGGTGTGCTGCACTGAAGGTTTTGAGGAGAGAATCTAAATCAACGTTTTCATCACAAATTATGAACGTATCATCTACATATCTCCTGTATAAGTACAGTTGACTTATCGAGGGATTGAGGATGTTGTTTTCGAGACTTGCCATGAAGCAGTCGACTAGGAGTGAACCGAGAGGAGACACCATGGCTACACCGTCTTTCTGTACATAGAACTGTTCATTGAATTTGAACTGGATATTAAACGTACATCTGAGAAGCAGTTCCTTCTTGCAATTTATGGGAAGAGGAACTTTTAGGTTTTTGGTTGGTTTCGATGTAGTCACAAATAAAGCATATTGTTTCGGTCAGGGAGATGCTTGTAAATAGAGAGGTGACATATAGTGAGATCATTTGTCTTTCAAATACACTGATATCGTTCACTGAGTCGATAAAGTCAAACGTATCGCTAGGGCTATACTTTGTCATATATATTCTCACCGGTTACAATTCTAATGACATATCATTGGAAGTATTCCTTCTGTTGATGAGAAAATTCACCAGATACATATGCGATTTTATAGCTTTAGAACGATATCGCCGAAAAGAGTAACTCTTCGAGCTGAACGCCTTCTCTCTAAAATGATTCAACGGAGGTATTCATTTTGTTTAAACTTCTGAATATTTTTTATTCTTTCACGTTCCCATTGGAACGTAAGGAGCTTTAAGCTAGAGGTGTCTTCGGCGACATAAAATTCACAAGAGAAGAGGAATCTGAGAACAAAATCCCATTTTTGGACGTCTTAGTCAAGCAAACAACCACAGGGGAATTAGAAATTCAAGTTCATAGAAAATCAACTCACACAGACCAAATACTGAATTACAACAGCAACAATCCAATATATACACAAAAGGAATTGCATACAAACGCTATTCAAGAGAGCCAAACAGGACTCACTGTAGCACTTCCACCTTAAGGAAAATTGAAGGAAGATATCTCATGGACTTCTTCGAAAAGAATGGATATCCATGAAAATTCATCAAAAGGCATCTACTCCCAAGTCAACCTACCAAATCAAACGCCTCCAAGGAAAACAGAAAGAAAGTCGCCCTACCATATATAAAAGACATCTCAGAAATCACTGCGACTCTTCAAACCTTTAGGAATTGACGTCTCACACAAACCAACAAAATCAATTCACTCAGTTGGCTCTGCGTCAGCCAAAAGACTCAACAACGAAAGAAGACAAAACCAACATCATCTACAAAATAAATTGTAACAACTGCGAAAAACACTACATTGGCCAAAGTGGACGTCCTCTTCGTCTTCGTATCCACGAACATACGCACGCCGTCATATCACTACATACAGACAACCACGGACATCAATTCGACTGGGACAACCAACGTTGGAATATTAGACAGAGGAATCAACAAGAATGCTAGAGAAGCCTGGTATTCCAGTGAATCATCAATCAATAGACACATCGAGATTGACAAAATCTACCAGTCGATGACGAACGAAATCTCACACACAAAGGGTCAAAGTTCAAGTCAAAGAAACAATAATTTCCAATACAAGTAGCCTAGAAGGTGTGAAAACACGCAAAAACAACCAATCACACCGTTGAAGATCACCAGGAGAGATGACTAATAAACTCGTGGAGAAATCTTAAAGCTCACTTTAACGAATTGAAGTATGCACTGAAGATATCGCCTGGTAGGGTGATGAAAGCTTCGCAAAATAACTATCCAGCTCAGAGAACACAATCACATCAAAAAGGCTTGAAGTTTCTGTAGCAGTGGTATTTATTTTTATAAAAGATGGGGTTGTTAGCCTCATGCCCAACCTTCCCTCTTTACCAGTCCTATTACAGGCTTAGTTAGGCAGATCGGAGCGTCGAACGCCAAACCATCCGCGTGGTTGACAAGCATTCTATCGCCGTGCCAGTGACGCACAAACTCCTGAATTAGCTTAACTTTAATTCTGATAGGTATAAATGAATGAATGACGATGAGATGTTGCAGAAAAAACAACAACAAATTGAGCAGATGTTCCATGTGAATTTTATTCACTGATTATGAAAAAGTGTTTTTGTTTGTTTGCTTGCTTGTTTATTTGTTTTACAATTTCCTCATTATCAATAATTAGAGAAAAATCTTTAATGAAGTAATTATTACTTCAATAAATAAGTAAATAAATAGTAAATTTCATTGGTAAATAATTAATTATTCAATCATATAATGAAACATGTGAAATATGATTAGATTAGAGTAGAGTAGAGTAGATTAGATTTCATTCAACATACTACAGAGATGCTTTCATTCAATAAATCAATATACTTGAGAACTTGAAGCGATGAAATTGTTGCTTTTGTTTTCTTCTTCTGAGAATCAGCTGATGCAGGAAACGATTGTGGATTACAACTGCTGCTCCTCTCATAGAATTTAAATTTAGTCTAGTTTAAGTTGAATATAAGAGTAGAATTTGGGAAGTATGTTAAAATTACACTTTGCAAAATTACTCTGCATCACTGCCAAAACCGACTTGCTGTGATCTGAATCCGGCGGTGGCACAGTGGTTAGGACTCTCGCCGACCATGCACATGGTCCGGGGTTCGATTCCCTGCCGACGCACACCTGATATCTATGATCGGCCTGCAAATTTGGGCTACCGATATCATATGCTGAAAATTCCATACTTGTACCAAAAATACTCTGAGTCCTGCTGTAAATCTGATCAGAAGTTTTTTGAGACGCACACAGAGTTACAAAATGCCCCATAGTCAGCAAAAACACGGTCAGTTGACGTGAACTCTGTGGTTCTCAACAGTGCCGTCAAACAGTTATATAGATTAGGTGATTTGCTAGTACAAAACAAGGACTCAGAATCAAGTGGAATACTCCTAACAAGGTGGATCCAAGCACTCTGTCCACAAGAAACACACACCAATACTTCCCGTAGACAGTCCAAAGTCAGAATCACTTCCATTCCCACAAACAAAATTATTTGGACATGCGAAAAATGATGTCACACCCCACTGTATTTACCAATTTTGATTTTACGTATGACTGCACATACAAAGGAGGACTCATCGATCCCTGCAAGTAAAGGCTGACGTCACAGCATATTCCTAAATGGCTCAAGAAGCAAATAGAATCCCCAGAATTCATTAATGGTGAGAACAGGAAACCTAGCTCCTCTATTGCAAAACATATAGAGGAGTTTATACATCTAAACCTATCTATAAAACGTGTTTGGAGCGTATCCTAAAGTTTGTGGAAGCCCTAACAATTAGGAAGTTTAAAACACCTTTATGCGTTCAAAGCAACAATTCGTCATCACACTAAACCTTCTTTGGTAAACTTTGTTTTGATATCAGAATAGATGTACAATTATTTCAGTTATTTGTTTTTTTTTATCTTCATTTTTATTTTTTACCTTCAATATGTCCTTTTAACTTGACCTAACTTGTCTATTTTCTCACCTCTTAACTCTTTATTAATTTCATATATATTCCCATGACAAGTACTTGTGTGATCAGATTGTTCGAAATGTGTTGCGTAAATACATCACACCATTCAGACAAATTATATCGTATAACAACTCATTACCAATCTATTGAACAACCACAAACAGAAGTATTAAAACTAGAGATCAAACAGTAACAATGACAAATTAGAAGTCTACAGGATTTGATCATGAGCTTACGTCATTTAGAGAACCAGTAGGAAACCTACGAGTACTGAGCAGCTGTTTCTGTTGTCCTAGTTTGGGACTCTTCATTAATACGCACCCACGGGGGCCCTAACCCAGGATCTTCTGGTTACTAGGCGAGGTCGTAGACCATTAAGTCACTGGGACCCCATCCAATGGCCAGGCCATGAACTCTAACTTCTACCAATTCAAGATATAGCCTGACCACTAACCGATGTCTTTGTCCAGTATTCGTCCTCAAGCCCAACCTGCTGTACCCCACTGGTCACGATTTCCCACTAGAACCCCAGGTAAGTACCTATCTGAATAGGGCCAGTGGCTTAATGGTTTACGAGCTCGCCTTGTAACCAGAAGGTCCTGGGTTTGTACCACGTTGGTGGATGTGTACTTATGAAGAGTCCCAAACTAGGGCGATGGAAACAACTGTCCAGTATTCCCAGCTGGTTTTCCAATGGTTCTCTATCCGACATCAGCTCATGAAGCAATTCTGTTACCAATCATTCGAATCGCTACAAACCAATACTTGAATACAAATAATAAGGATCAAGTCAACATATGATGAGCAAACGTCAGAACAATGATATGCAGTCTAGGAGAAAAACGGAGAATAATAACAAAGTTAGTTGAAATATACAAATAAGTACAGATATTGCAATTAGATTGTCCAGGAGGGACTTTCAAAACAATCATTCTGTTACACTCTGTAGCCTGATGCACCTAATATTCCTACAGACATGATCAAGTCAAAAAAGCCCTTTAGATAGCAGCTAAACTAGAAGTGGTCACCATTAAAGTATAAGTCTTTTACGCTGTGCCTGGGGTATCAGAGCGTAGATGTACTTTTGGAGGTTAAGGGTGTGATGCCAGAAAATCAGCGAACTATATGTGCTGCCTCTCCTCTGTGGGGACAGAGGGGGTTAAAAGGTGCCCATTTTAAAGGTGAAGCATTCCAAACTATCCTGAGGTGGCACAGACTACTTCAGGATTTTTCATACCACTTCATTTCAGTTCTTGGAATTCTCGATGTTCTAACAAGAAGTTGTTTTTCATGAGGTTCATAGAATTAGGTTCAAATATAAGGATTCGTTGGTGACACTGAGTAACAGTAGTGAAAAATTATGAATTGACAACACTTTAATATCAGTGTGATAACTTAGAAAAGAAAAATTCGTAGGTGTACGTTACCAACGAGTTACAAACAGTTTCGAGACAACTCGCCAGTGCCTCTTATTCGTCATTAACTCAACTATATGATATTAGCTTATAACAAATTTTTCACTAGACATCTAAGTTCCTTCTTTTTTATATTTGATGATCCCACGCTTTTATACCTGAATTCTTCTCCTATTTCTCATTTAGCTGTCTGTCACCTTTCTTTTGGCTAAGTAATATAACAATGTTAATTTGTAACTTTTTACGTAATCCAGTTTTCCAGTTGATAGTAATTTCTACTTAGATTTCTCCTGTCAAATTAACTTCTCATGCTTCGTCTGAATTCACCAGGATAGTTGAATGAATAGTAATCAAATGTGTCCGCCATACTGTGTTTACTTCACTTAATCATCTTGTGATGAATTGACAATAATTGGAAAATCAATAAAAATGGATTAAAAGCCATCGAATTAGCAATAGAGTAATAAGGATCTAGAAGATCCATCATCTAACTAAATCTTTAGTAAGTGTCTGGCGATCAAGGACAAGCAGTGGATAACCCTATGTCCTTTGATGATTGCCGTTATAAATTTTTCTCTACAACTTGCAGAAATTAGACAAGATAACATTTTCTTCGAAGTAAGGGAAGAGAATTAAGTCTTTAAGCTCTCTTCCATTTTATTCCATGTAAGCTTTAACAGAAGGCAGAATTTTACGCGACACTCAGATAGACATTTATTATGTGAAAGTAGTCTTTTTAGAAAAAACTCATGGAAACCCAATGTCGATTGCCTTCGTGTTTGATTTAATTCTGCTTGGTAGTATTAAATGGTGTGTAAGGTGTATCTGAACGCTTACGAAGAGGTGTGCTTGTAAATACACCCTTCAATTTGAAGTATGCGCTGAAGATGTCGCCTAGTAGGGCAATGAAAGCTTCGCAAATTAACTATCCAGCTCAGAGAACACAACCACATCAAAATCACCCACCTGAGCTACAAATCTTCTCCATCATATCATTAGGTCTCTGATTTAAATCCGCAAGCTAAATGGTATGTTTTTTAGACTACTGATTTCTGTATCGATCTGGATTAGTTTCAGTGTGGATTTCGTCACGAAATCGTCAAGATCAGCTGGAGAGATCACTGAAAACCACCAGGGAGTACTGGACTGCTGTTTCGTCCATGTTTGGGACTCTTCATGAGTGTGCGCCTATGGTCCCACCAACTAGGAATCGAACCCAGAACCTTCAGCTTACGAAACCAAGCCCGTTGACTATTCATTCGTTTCAGCCCGGATTCAGTGACCCATGAACTCTAACTTTGTAAATTCATGGTATAGTGCGCTATCTTCAACCAATGCCTTCAATGACTATACACTTCATCTTGACACAGTGGACCCCCACGAAAACCAGTCATCCAAATATCAATCTCTGGCTTATTGATGGCCTCTGGGTAGTCGGGACTAGTTGGACCACCGAGGTCATCGTAAAATGAAGCTTACGGGTTCTATCCCTGGTGGGGTCGTCCCAAACACAAACGAAGTAGCTGTCCATTGCTCCTTGGTTTTCAATAATCTCCAAATGATGTCGGTTAGTGATGAAGACTACATCGATGTGTTTCTTGAAAGCTCACCACCAGATAGACAAAACTGTGTATACTTAGTTAGTCGCATTGCAAAATAAAAATGGAGGTTACACCTCTCTATTAAGTCCTAGAAAAATCAATGAGTTCACTTCAAAAACAAAAAACGATTTTGATTAACAAAATGGTGAAGAGATAAAAAGGTGACAAGTTGTGAGTAACTAATGAATTAATCAATAAACACATAAATCAATTTTAAAAAAATTGGATTTAGGGTCAAATAGGTCAGTTATTCTGTTTTCCAATAGAGAACATCTTGTTTTTTCGGTGAGAAACGTGCACTCTGGTTGAGTTGAACAACTACTATTGGCTGATAACTTTGTTTTAGGTATGATATAAATATGAGAATTATCGATTGATAAGGCTTCTAGCACTATTGATGTGACCTCTATTATGGTTGGTTGGTCAGAAGTCTTAGAGTTAATGGTTTATAGTTTCTGGTGATATGGTCTCATATCGGCCACGTTACTATACACTGGATGTTTTCACATTAAACTATACTCTGTCCTCATATCCAATATTCATAACAATAATGTTATATTATGTTTGCCTTTATTTCTTCTGAGCTTTCTGTTGGAAGTTAAGACTACCTCGAGCGATACATTTATGTTCTGAACTCTGTCTTTACTTATTATCACTTGGTGCAGGAAATTGAGACGCCTTATGTTAAAGTACAGCGGGGTGTGTAAAAATGGACAGACTGACCCAAGATTACTTGACCACTTCACTGTAAAATGAAAGATGGCTGGAAGTAGCCAACAGAAGGTCCCGGTTGAACCTCGGACTCGTGTTTATTAGCATCTGTCAACAAGGCGTATCTACAACCCTCTATGATTCCATCCCAGTGCTATGGGCATAGAAGTTACGGGTGAGCAATTCAATCTGTCAATTGACCTCCCGTAGGACTGGATATATCGATCGGTTACCTGGAAGTAGCCAGTGTCATGTATCTAGTCCTTGTTGTCAGTGCAGATCCGGTTCGAAACCAAACTAGGGAGAAACAACTGTTCAGTACTTCCAGGTGGTTTTTATTGGATCTCTAATTAATACTGATTCGTGATCAAACTTGAATTCTCTGAGCTGATTTTGCAGTGTCTTCACCAAGCTAGGTGACTCGCCATCGTGGCGCATGTAGTGAACTTGACTGTGATATAGTTATTTCAGCACAAATAACAAGGAATAAAGGCACGACTTTGACTACTCCTTAGTATCCAGTCAAAGAATTTTTATTACAGTTAAGTAATAGGTAGCCATTGAAGCTGAAATCAGAACTTGTAACAGAATCCTTCGGATTAATGATACGAATGTCAATCGCTGAAATGGGTCTCAACTGTCGTTCCCACACGAAAGATTTACGAATTTTCGTTGTGTGAATTAATGAATGACGCATAACTATCCGTTTCACTCCATCCTCCTAGGTATCTGGACGGAACCGTTCCTTTTTCTCCTCTGAAATCATGTTGAACTAATGAGGATAGTGAGTTGCTTACTTTTTTAAATTAGTATTCATGAAACCAAGTAGATCAATATATTGTGATATGAATATACACTGTATGTGTGTGTGTGTGTTTCCAAAGGATACCATTAATGGATTTTCTTACCCGAATTGTGTTTAACTTATAAATGACAAATTTGATTCGGTTTAGTACAAGTTTTCCGAAACAGCTGGTCGCAGTTAGGATTGTTTTAAATAATCCGCCCACTATTTTGGAGCAACGGGAAGGATAGACTTCCGCACATGACCAATTCAGTGTGCATATATCAGTTCACCTGCTCTTGTGGAGCTAGGTACATAGGTCGTTCTATGCGGGTCTTATCAAAACGTGTTAGAGAACATTACCCAGTATGGCTGCAAGGAGAAGGCACACTGGTTCAATCAGAAGCGCAGTAACTGGACACCTCGTCAATACCTGTCACAGAGACTCAACTGACTCATCATTTAGCGTCATTTACGAAGTAAACAAAAATCTACCATAGGCAGTGTGCTTTCGACTTCTTTGCACTGCAGAAGCTCTCGCCATATGCATCGAAAAGCCGGAGCTGTGTGTTCAAAAGAAACTAGTCTAGCCTTTACAACTACCATGGACCTAGTTCACCATGTTCCCTTATCCTTCACTTGTTTTGTTTTGTTCTCTGTGTGTTTGTAATTTTCTCTCTTTGTCTTCACTCAATTCATCCCATTTTTCCAGTTATAAAATCAGTTATTTTAAGTTTGTCTCCATGTACCTCCTGATTACACTTGTAATCCGTTTGGAATAGCCACTCTACAATTATATTCTAATCCTGTGTAATTTTTTGTTTCTATGCCTCTTGTAATCTATATTCACACCTTCTAACTTACATTTTAAGTTGAAAATTTGGATTTCAGTTTGTTTCCATGCTCATTTTCTTTACACCTGTAATTCGTTCTATCCCTCCGTAACTTTTGTCTCTAAGCCTCTTGTAATTCATATCAAGTTGAAAATTATTATGACCTTCGTTACTATGTGGAATTAAACAAATAATAATTGTAGCCATATAAACTAATCTATATAAATGCGATTGTACAACTGCTTTTGAGAATGAAACCGCCGAAAAGATATCTTTGCTGAATTTCTTGTTCTTTTCAATCTAATGTTCCGATGGGTATTTCCCACGATTTGAAGTAATCCTGTCTGCGTCTAATCGAGGTCGACAACAATGGGTCTGATCCAGAAAACACATGAATTAGCTCTCTAGTGGTCTGATCAGTTTGACTGAACCGGTGAAAACTGCCATTTGATTTGAGTGAATTACAACTACTCATTGTGCATTGGTGGCACAGCCGGTATAATATTCGCCAACCACGCAGATGGTTTGGGGTTCTATCCCCTGCCAACGCACCCTTTTACTTCGCCAAGCCAGTAGTAAGACTGGTGTAGAGGGAAGGTTGAGCATGAGGCTAGCAACCGCATCCCGTAGAAATAAATACCATTGCTACCGCAACTTCGAAGCCTTAATTTGATGCCCTAGTTCCACAACTACTTATATGAACCCGTAGTGTATACCACCATATCTGAAATATTCTTGCTTTTGTAAGCTGATATTTATACAATGGTTGATGACTGATGTAGAAATGAAGAATTGCGCAATGGTATAATTACAAACAATCACTTTCATCAACAGCTGCCTTCATTCCATTCGGAAGATAAAATGCCCAGAAAGGATAAGTAAAAAGGCAGTCTGGGAACAGACCAACCAACAACCTATTGCCCAACAAATATGCAAAAGGAAGTGGAGATATGCTGGACACATACTGAGATCACTGTTGAGTAACATCACCCACAAGGCAGACCCTGGATTTGAACTCGAATTGGGCTTGGATCTGAAGTTGACATGAAGGAGATCGTGTGAGGAGGAAGTGATAGCCGGAAATCCCCTGTATGATCTTCTATGAGGCCGATCCATTTTCGGCTGTGCCCTCTATCCATAGGGAAATTTATTTTCAGTATTATTACTACTATATTTATCATTATTTTCTCTCATTCCCAGTAGAACATCTTTATTCCATTCAGTTCTTTGACATCACTTTCAGGTGGCTTCACGACGGCTTACAAGCTCTCACTTACACTTCATATGATCCCCTCGATATAACTCACAGACCCATACCGATTCAGGTCCGACTTGACGGTCTGCCAGGAGTGTTGTGTCACCTGAATGTCGTCCAGGAGTACTTCCAATCCATCTCCATTTGTTTTTATGCACTGGCTGACCAACATCCTGTTGACTGGATTTTTGCGCAGCAAGAGTTCCTTGTTGATTACTTGTCCTTTCCAGCTAGTCATTTGGTCTTCATTCTCAAGTGAATGTATCTGCTAATGTTAGTCTAAAGCAGACTGTTGGAGATGCTTTTATTGACACACCCTGGAGAGGCGCTGACTTGACTTAAGTATCAAAAATTGTAACCTTTTCCCCTGTTTTGACCACTGTAGACCCCCATACAGAAAAAATGCTGGGTTGAATATAGAGACTAAAACAGAATTTAGAGGACCGTTGAAAAATCATCTGGGAGTACTGGACAGCTGTCTCCATCGTCCCAGTTTTGGAGTCTTCATCAGTAAGCACCCACCGGGGTTCGAGTCTAAGACCTCCTGGTTATCAGGCGTAGGCACGTAACGCTGAAGAGTTCCAAACTAGGACGAAACAGCTGTCCACTACTCCAAGATTTTCCAATGGTCCTCTAGCTGATGTCAGCTCATGATGAATTCGTCCAACCAATCAAACAAAATCCCTACAATAACCAATACTTGAAACAGAAGTCACTAACTTTCTACCAGTTAGGAAGAGAAATTCGATACGGCACTGTTGACAAGGTGAACATTCGGAGATTATATTATTTGCAGATAATTTCACATTACAGAGATCGTTTATGAATGCAGATTCTACATAGAATTTGCCATAAATAGGTTTTGTATCTTTCATTTCAAGTAAAACCTCTTGAAAGAGAATTGCTTAAATAGAAATTGACAATTTAATTCGAAATTTACTTTGCAATATAAAATGAATTTGGCACTCGCTGAGGAGACTGTTGATCGGAATTAGGCAGCAGTGCCTTGAGTGAAATCCATATGGGAAAGGACTAGTTTGAAGTTTGAGTGTGATATGGAGGAGATCGTGTTAGGAAGAGATGAGAGCTTGTAGTCAGTAGTCAAGCCAGCTAAAGCGGACTGTAGAGAAACGGATAAAATGGAGATATGCTGTTGAAGTCTTATGCCCCATCGGAGCCCAAGGGATTAATAATAATTGTAATAAATGAGACCTTCACTTACATCACTCTGTGGTTAATATGATTGGATAATACTCTACCTCACTGTAACCAATCAGAATAGAGTATTTCACTATTGATCTATATCATTTTCATGTGCTGAAGCTTTTTATCAGTAACCATAGTAAAAACTAAATTTGGCTTTCTTTGCATCTGGCTATATGGACTGATTACTTCAAAGCTTTCCTTGTCTTTTTTTTCAACATCCATGAGTCACATCCATTGTGCATAGGACAACAGAACCAGCACCACTCTTACACTTAAACTGTGTGAAAATAACACAACCATAAAGCACAATAAATCGTAAAAAGTAAGAGATACCTAAACATTTGTTATTTCTAAATAGTAAAACACTGAAAAACATGTGGTGTCTGGATTGAAAACCATATGAAAAACCAACCTCTAAATCACTTTTATGGGAGAGGGCCCAGTAATCGATAAATATGTAGTATTAAGTGTGGCGATATGAGGTGGAATGCAAATTTGAATTACCGGACAAGGGGTCATCACTGGTATGAATCTTTCCCCATATACTCTGACCTGAGTTGCATTCTGAGTTTACTTGTTTGATAGTAGCTAATAATGGGCATTGGTCAATCCAGCAAGTGGTCCAGGTTTCGATTCCCGGCGAAGCACTCCCTCACCTCTCTTAGTGAGTAGTAAGCCCGGTAAAGGGGATGTGTATGCCGTGAGGTTGGAAACTACATCCTTTAAAGAAACCTCATTGCTAATCAAACTGGAAGGCTCGAGATCGAAGCCCTATGCTCAGAAAATGTTGGAATATGGAAAGCTCATTTCTTTTCATTTCAAACTCAGTAGCTGAATGTATATAAAGCCAAATGGCTAGTGGTATTTCTATTTGCAGTGCAGTTATTCCGTTGAATGCAAAACACATCCAGCATTCCAAAAGAAGCGAGTTCCCATAAATACATCATTAATCAGTCTGACGCAGATAAGCCTGAATGAGGAATCTAGTGTAGGATTGCACTGCTAAAGTACAGTATCTACATTCCTTACTGATCTGTACTTCATTCTGTCTTTTTTCAAACAGCCTGAATGAGCTGTTGTCACTTTATTATTATTGAGATTCAGGGAACTTCTACACCGTATCTTCTCATTTCTTCTGCGATATGAGCAGCCTTGCCAGCCTCAAACAAACACTGTGCTTTTATCGAAATCCTGAAATCTTTCACCAGACCGCATCATTCTATCTCTCCGATACAATAGAAGTAAAAGTTCTTTTATGGGTTTTGAAATTTCTATACAGAATGATGTAATATTCTGACAGTAGGGTCACAAGCCAAACACCCCATCACCCCTTTTTTCTTCGGGTTTGGAACTGGCTGGAAAACGAACTAATAAACTAGAGGCAGTAAGAGAGAAATAACCTTTTTTTCAGAAATGTCATACATTTATTCCCCTTAATGAATTTGAATAAAGCAAGAACAACAGTGGTTTCTGCAGAATAAAATGATACCATCATCGATTATTTCGTTGGCATTACGTAATCAGATGAAAGAGAGGTGAAAATATGCAGCCACCAGGGCAAAGAATGACTGATAACTGCTTCTTTATGAGCGAAAAAATTAGGTTTCAGGCGCTTGATGGAGATGGCTTCAGCAAACTTGAGGAGAATTGAGCTCTTTTGCCTGTCGATAATTTTGGACGATCTTGTGACATCTACCTCATGACCCATGTCAAAGAGATGTCTGGCGATGGCCCTGTTTAAAGCATTTGTTCCCTATAAATGTCGTAGATATACCCTTCTTTCTGTTCTTCCAATGTAAATGCTCCCGCAGATACATGTAAATTTGTATATACAGTTGGAGTTAACATGAGAAGAATATCTATCGATTTTTGATTGCATCAAAGAGCATGTTGTTCAATAGACGGGAACGAACTTAGCTGCAGGATAGGCTATGGCTAGTGATGTGCTCAGCCTTCTGTTGATCATCACTGCAATGTTTTCACCTTTATAATCAAGCTCATAGTAGATTGGTTTTTTTCCCACTGTGATTTTTTTGACATTTGAGACTTCAGATCTTCCGTACTTGTTAATGAGTCTTTCAGGGTAACCATTGCTTTTCAATATCTTTTCGAGATACATAAATTCTTCTCCTGATTTTTCTATAGAGCATAATTTCCTAACTCTATGGTATAGAGTCTTGACTAGTCCACGTTTAAAGCTATTTGGACAAAAACTATTCAAATGTAGGTATTGTCCATTTCAAGTGGGCTTTCATTAAATTGACTTGTGAAGACTACCATCTCCTAGTGGTTGCATGGCAATGTCGAAGAAGTGGAACTTTCCATCACTTTCATGTTCCATAGTAAACTCAATATTGCTGTGTGCATCATTGAATAATCCGAGTAAGTGTGAAGCATGACTTTCATTGTTGCACACTATAAATGTGTCATCAACATATCGACAGTAGGGAGTTTTTTCATCGATTGCATGCTTCAACTTTGTTCTTTCAAGGTTGGACATGAATATATCTGCTAAAACATGGCTAAGTGGACTGCCCATAGCTACACCATCTATTTGGCGGTAAAGAGCATTGTTAAGGTTTCCTGTTTGTTGGCACTCATTCAGAAGTTGTATCTGCAAACTCGATGGGTCTGATTCCCCATAAAAAATAACTGAGTCTTTGTACAACAGTCTGCTTGTTATCATCGAATAAAATGAAGAATAGAGCCAGGCCGATAATGAACATGAAAGTATGGAAATTGTATTGATTACATACCAAAAAGGAGAGAGAGAGTATGAGGAACAGTTTACATTTTTTCCCTCCAAGTTCCCCAGTGGAACATAGGGCTTCAAGCTAGTGGCTTGAAGTTTCTGTAGCAGTGTTTATTTTACAGGATGGGGTTGCTAGCCTCATGCCCAACCTTTCCTCTTCACCAGTTTTAGTTCTGGCTTAGTGATGTGAAGGAGTGCGTCGGCCGGGGATCGAGCGTCCTAACCGCTATGCCACCGACACACTGGCTCCTGCGCCGGGAATCGAACCCAGGCCGCCTGGGCGAGTGCTAGGAATCCTAACCACTAGACGACACGGGAAATACAGTCGTCCTTTAAAAAACAATCTACAAAATGAGGTGGAATATTGGAGCAGGTGTGAGATTTCGAAACGTGGTCATAACGGTGACAATTGTGACTCTTTATTGCAAGTAAACCTCAAGGTTTGTTCAATCTGTTGTTTTAGTGGGATTTTAAATTCCAACTTACTTAATGGCGGCCAGTTTAAATCACTGGGCTACTAGGATTTCTATCCATCGAAAATGCTTAGACTCTTCTGAATTTTGGATAAACAGCGTGGATTTGAGCTTTTGAATGGTTAGCGCCTCGGCTTTGCCCAGATGTCTTAATTTTACTCCCTTTGATAGGTTTGACCGAATCTTGTATATTATTTTGAAGGATTTTTCGAATAGCGCTGAATTGACCAGATGTTTTGTCACTGAACTATGTACACGTTTTCGTTCTCCTTTTACTAGCCAGGCTGGATAATATTGACGAGCGCGTTTTTCAAGTTGGTGCGTGGTACTGCCGATGAACTTAGCTCCGCAAGAGCAAGCAAACTGGTACATGCACGTTCAAGTGGTCCAATACGACGTCTCTGCAAATCTTCTGAATTTATAATTGTTTCAGTCATATAATTATATAAAATGATCACTATATGAGCTAGCGCATATATTTAATCAGCTTTCAGAAAAAAAGAAACCGTACAATTCTTGCATCGAATGAAGAAAAAAATGCGGAATTGATTCTCTCTTCACATGCAACACGATTATGTCACATGATATACTTGAGATAATTACTTTGCGTGTAAATTATGTATGGAGAGAAAATACTTTGGAAGTAAATACGCTGAAAATGTGCCTACTAAGTGTTCCCATGCTGTCTGAAATAAAGATTTATTACATATATATACATATTATATAACTCATTATAAATTATTTAAATTAATCCCAGCGTGTTAAATAATTTATAATGAATCAATCTGACTCGGCGCTCAAATTATTTCAGGAAGTTCGTAACACCTACGGCCTGGAAACCTATAATATTATATAACTGTTGGATTCTAGATTATATGAAGTGTGATCAAGACTTGACCGAATAGTTCCAAAATTTTGGGGACTATGAGGCTGCTGTATACGCAGGAGAAACTTCCAGGCAGGTAAATGTAAGTGTGAAGGAGCATAAACAATGTCAAAAGGATGGTTCCAAAGACCCCTGTAGATTTGAAGAAGCTAGAAAACAGATCGGTGATTGCACTACACTCGATAGAAATGGGACACAAAAACGACTTTGATGATAGGACCAAGGTTCTACACAAAGGTTTTGGTATGTATAAAGAGAGACTGACTACAGAAATTTTGCATGTATGGGTGCATATCAACAGTTTGAACAGACTTAAAGGTGTGATGTTAGCTAATGCATGGCAAGTCCTGACTAATAAATAAAAATTGATATGTTTTAGGATTTCATCATGAGCTGACATTGGTTAGAGAACCATTGGAAAACCTGGGAGTACTGGACAGCTGTTTCATCCTAGTTTGGGACCTGTAATCAATTAAATCCCTACAAACTAACACTTAAAAGTGGATATGTATCACAAGATCGAAGACATATAAGCGAAAACCGACAAACTGGTCGAAGAAGCACCAAAGACAGGGCAGGACTCCAAGTGAACATAGACAAGACGGACGTTATGAAAATAACCAACCAACAACAACAACAGCAGCAGCAACATCCACCGCCAATCATCATCAACGGGAGGAATTTGAAAGAGGTTACTTCATTCACTCACTTATCTAGGGAGCATTCTCTCAACTACAGACAGGTGGAACGCACGAGGATGTCAAATCGAGAATCGGGAAGGTGAGAAACACATTCATCAACCTGAAACCAATCTGGAAATCTTCGTCACTCAGCATCCACCACAACAAAATTCGGATTTTCAATACAAACGTCAAGTCAGTTTTGCTATACGGATCAGAAACTTGGCGGGTCACAAAGAATATTTCCAACAGGTTTCAGACATTTATCAACAGCTGTCTTCATTCTATACTGAAGATCAGATGGCCGGAAAGAACAAGAACCAACAAGAAACTATGAGAACAAACAAAACAAGAACCAATCGCCCAACAAATATACAGGAGAAAGTGGAGATGGATTGGACACTCGTTGAGGAGGCCGCTTGGCGGCATCGAGCGTCAGGCCATAGCACGAGTGGAACCCGAAAGGGGAGCGGCGAGTGGGACATCCAAGGTTGACATGGAGGAGATCGTGTGAAGAGGAGTTGAAACAGTATGGATTAACATGGATGCAAGTGAAAAATACAGCAGAAGACAGAAGCAAGTGGAGACGTGCAGTTGAAGCCCTATGTTCCACTAGGAACCCAAGGGAGCAATAATAATAATATCACTAATCCATCATACTTGATCTAAATTCCCGATTGTCTATATCTTTTTATGGAGAGGCTTACAAATGTTTTACAACTGTTTACCCATACACAGGATTTGATCACTGACCCAATATTATTAGTCCACTTTTGTTAAACACTGTAAACAGTGTTTACTTGTGTATCAGACTCCTAGTGATTATGTTCAACTAAAGTTCATAGTCATGGATAATTTTCCTGAACTGTTTGGTTAAAAGACAACTGACTGGATGCCTGCCTAAAATGTGGGCTACCACAAACTGTCATCTCTCTATTGTGTAGATATTTTCTCTCGTT
This sequence comes from Trichobilharzia szidati, assembly GCA_944472155.2. Taxonomy (NCBI): domain Eukaryota; kingdom Metazoa; phylum Platyhelminthes; class Trematoda; order Strigeidida; family Schistosomatidae; genus Trichobilharzia; species Trichobilharzia szidati. The sequence continues at coordinate 347,236 of OX235272.1, forward strand.
CTAATTGTCTTTATCAATTAATATATGACCTCTAATAGTATTATCTACTCTTGTGTGTGTATTTAAAATGTTTACAAGCTTCTGATTCTCAAAATCCTAATAAAGTTGAGGAATGGCCTGATTGCGGGTGGCGACATGTCCCAATATTCTTCAGTTATGTGTGTCCTTGAGTCTCAAAATGTACTTTTGAGCATCTTACAATTAGCTTCCAACTAGATCGATATCGCGGATTGCTTGAAGGAAGGAGACAAAGCAGAAATATCATCGTGGAATGGCTTGTGCTTCAGCTCAGAGACCATTGTGTCACAGGTAGGATATAATGTCAGTGAATTAATATTTTACTTGAAGAAATTGTACGAAGGGGAAAATAACTTCTCTGAAAATTCTGTAAATTTTATAAATACTATCCATAATAAATATTTTATTATTATTATGGGTGCGTACTGCCGATGATTCCCAAACTAGGATGAAGCAGCAGCTGTCCCGTACTCCCTGGATTTCAATGGTTCTCTAACTGATATCAATCCGTGATCAACTCGTAAAAACATAAATATAAACATCTTTGGAAAACCTATACTTTCGGACAGATACCTAGATTACCATTCAGCACGCACCTTTACGACCAAAGTAACTGTGGCCAAGAATCTGACTAACACAGTCAAACGTCTAGTTACTCAGGAAGAAGAGACGAAAAAGGAATTAAAATTGGGTGAATGAAAACCTGCTACTAAGATTTGGGTTAATGCAATAGTGATTGATTACTGCAAATAAATATCGGATGAAATAATGCGAATTTTTAACACCCATGACATAAGAGTGTATTTCCGTTCAATGAACACTACACTTATCCCTAGAGAAGTTTAAGGATAAAACAGAAGAAGACAAGCAACAAAGTTGTGCGTACCAGATCAACTGTGGGAACTGTGACACTGCATATGTAGGAGAAACTTCCAGACAGGTAAATATAAAAGTGAAGCAGTATAAACAATGTCTAAAAATGGTTCCAGAGACCTCTGCAGATTTAAAGGAGCTAGAAAGCAGATCGCCGACTGCACTGCACTCACCAGAAACGGGGCACAAGATCGACTTTGATGATAGGACCAAGGTTCAACAGAAAGGTTTTGGTTCGTATAAAGAAAGACTGACTGCGGAAGCCCTGCATATATAGGTGAATCCCAATACCTTGAACGGACATGAAGATGTGGTGTTAGCTGATACATGGCAAGTCCTGATTAATAAATAAAAAATGGAAATGTATCACTAATCCATCATACGTGATCTGAATTCCCGATTGTCTATATCTTCTCATGGAGAGGTTAACAAATGATTTACAATTGTTGCCGCATACACACATGCACAAAACACACACGCACCAGTGTATACCACATATACACATTTGTATTTTTCATATTCACTTACCTATGAGCATGAACTTTAGTCGAACGTAATCCCTAAAATTCTGATGCAAAAGTACACACTGTTTACAGTGTAGACTAATATTTATAAGTCTGAGGTCAAATTTTGATCACAGCTCATACAATTTTGTTTATTGTGCATTTTCATGACTGTTTCATGACTCGTATGATTAGACAAATTTTTTGAAGACATGAGATGTTCTCTTTGTATATAAATATATACCTTTGTTACTTTAATTTCGATTAATTTCCCTGAAGACGTTCGGACCAGTTTTGCTGAAAGTAGGAAACGTTGGAATTACTAATTTCAATTTCCCTGTGATTATATAAATTAAATTTTTACAAAATGTTTAATTCTAGGTTTAGTAATTAATTCATTAGCCTCGCTTTCGAACCTTTGGTCTTTGTGATTTGTTAAATCCAACAAAACTGTAGTGTTTCTCCATAAATCCGACCTAAAGAAACTGGTTGGCTCTCACGAGGTTTGCAAAATAGTTGGCACTGAAATAGAAACAAAGTCGGAAATTAAATACCTAGGCGTCATTCTATCTGCTGATCACTCCTGCTCGTCTCATGTCTTGGCGATTTCTAAGGAAATATTCCGTCTTACCTTCTACATCAAGAAGTCAAAACATTCTGGTATAACCCGACCCTTACTCCTACAATTCGTTAACTCTCGCATTTTGCCTATTATTCTCTATTGTTCCCCCTTAGTTTGTCCCGGGCTACTGAAGAAAGAGTATAACATATTACGCAGGATGTTAAAGGTTGTCAGCAGGGTAAGCAGCGTGCCTCTTAACCAGCTTGTTAATATTCTGGTTGACAGGCACATGGACTCATGTGAAAAATGGGCCAAATCCATTTATTCTAACTCACACCACCCTCTTCATTCACTACTCTCCCCTTGCATCTCATCAGGCAAAACCAGAAGCCTGTATAGGAAACTATATGCTCGCACTAGCAAGTGCAAAAACTGAACCATACCCTACTTAGCTCGTGTTCTGTGTGATAAAGAAAGCATTAAGCGTGACACCTATAATTCATTAAACGGTCAGTAGTACAATTGAACCTCGTCTTTCCAACTAATATCATTTATAGGTACAACATTCTCTTTCTTTCTTTTCTTTTCCTTTCCTCTCTCTCTTTTTTCCTTTATGTGCTGCTTTGCTTCTTTCTCTCGCTTACGCCAGTAAATGTGACAGCAACTACTTTTCTAACAATTTCAAACACTGTTCAACTTTGGCTTTGCTACTGACGTGCCAATATGTTCTTATCATAATGAACTGAGATTTCCTTAGTCTATGTAGAATTTTATTTATTGATAATGTACTAACTGGATGCAGTACTATAGTAAAAATGCTGAGAATTCCATTATGTATCACAAGTACTGTTTTGGAATAAAGCAAGTTATCATTATTATTATTATTGTTTCCGCCTCACATTTCTGCTTATTATTGTTCTTTTGAGTCACTTTCCGCCTTTCATTTTTCTTTCATTTGTGTTTTACTTGGAGTGTAGCAACGTGAACTGCTTCACTTCTGCGCAAAGTTCTATTTTGAAACCAGTCAGTTAAACCCTCAGACACATTCTTTACAATTGTCAAGCAGGTAGCTGACCAACTTAGTTCTCACCTAGTGGCTATTTACAGTTTGGTGAATTTCGTAAACTTTATACCGTCATCGGTTTGGGACAATGCATTTTCGCTTCCGGTAACTTCAGCGTATCATTCCTATTGTTTTGATGATGGTCATTATTATAATACGATTTCTTTCTTCTGAACATGAACAGGGTCAACTTCCTTGACACTATACTAACGATTAAGTGATCATCCGCCTTTAAACGAACCTACTCTTTACTACATTCCTGTAGAGCTGATTACACTAGACGCTGTAAATGTGTTCTCCGGAGATGCCTAGCTCAGTACTACCACGTTTAATTGATAGATGATGCACATTTCGTCCTATTTGGGACTCGTCATCTGGATGTACCTACACTCCCAACTGAGTTAGTGATGATGTTCCCACAGAGACTCGAACCCAGTGGCCATAGTTTCAAATGCCAAAGTGTTATCAACTAGACCGCTTGGGCCACGACAGCCACCTCTTGTACAACGAGTCATATTAGTTATTTAATTGAATTTTAGATTTTCCCGTCTATTGATTGGACCGAAGTGCTCGGTCTCAGGTTGACATTTCGGCTTCTTGTGCAGATGCTTCGACGATGTCTGGGCATATAATCACTCACTGAGGAATGCAGGTACATCCAGTGAAGAGTCCCAAATGGGATGAAATGAACATCCTGGATTCCACTGCTAGTCATCATCCACCAATTAACTTCCAATTACATGCCCAGGCATCGTTGAACCATCTGCACAAGAAGCCGACCGATCACTTTGGTCCAATCAATTGACGGGAAAATCTAAAATTCAATTAAATAACTACCACGTTTAGTCGATGGAAAGAGAGTGTAGGATGACAAAGTCTTCTATGTGAGAACATCTTCTTGAATAAGATCATAAAGTTCACGTGAATTATGCTTTAAAGTAACCTAAAGGACTAAATTCACTTGTATTATAGTCATAGTACTAACTACACAGAAACAAAATTCTAAACTATAAATTCATAAATGTTTTGTTAAACTGCTGTGTTAAAAACTACCCTGGACATTAGTAATGCGCCTTTTTTTCAATTTTTTGTTGTTGTCGGCTAAAGTGAATCTAATTCAATTCATCTTCACCTTTATTATTACGATTGTTTTTGACAATGCTTGACCTAATTTAATTCTGTTAATACCATTAAGCTTATTTAATATTTTTTTTTTAATTTTTTTAATTTTCAAGTATTGGTTTGTAGGGTTTTTGTTAGATTGGTTGGAGGATTTCATCATGAACTGATATCGGTTAGAGGACCACTGGAAAACCAGCTGGGAGTACTGGACAGATGTTTCGCCCTAGTTTGGAACTCCTCATCAGTACGCACCCACCGAAAGGGTCTGAACACAGGAATTTCTAGTTATAAGCTAAGCTCGTAGACCATTCAGCCACTGGGACCTGATCCAATGGCCAGCCCATGAATTCTAACTTCTGCCAAATCACGAAATAGCGCTACCACTTCGCAATGTCCTCGGCAGGTGTTTGTCCACACACCCGACCTACTGTACCCTACTGGTCACGACTTCCCACCAGAATCCCAGGTACTGCCTACCTGAAGTTGGAACTCATGGGCCACTGGACCGGGTCCCAGGGTTTATATAGCCCACGAGCTCGTGTTGTAACCAGAAGGTCCTGAACTCGAATCCCAATGGGGTGGGTGCGTACTTCTGATGAGTCCCAAACAAGGACGAAACAGCTGTGCAGTACTTGTGGTGGTTTTACAATGGTTCTCTAACCGATGTCAGCTCATGATGAAATCCTGTAACCAATAAAATAAAAAGCATGACAATTACTCAGTTATATAGAACAAAAGTACAACCAAATGACCAGTCATATTTAAATAGGTCAAGCAGTCCATGGTAGGCGAAGGTTGAAGTCTATTGTTTTTTGTACACATAGTTTAGGATGTATGTGATTAAAAGTGCAAAAGTGCTTCCATCACCTTCAATAACCAACCTTCAATTAGATTTATGTGAAATAATTGTGAAGTAGTCATTAATATTGATTTTGTGACCTGACATTAATAAGTGCTTTGCAATGGATGATGATGATGGTTTTCTATTCGGATTAATTGCATTGGGATTTTCTCTGTGTTTAAATAACCATTTTGGAACATGTTCTTTTCAACGACATTGCTGTTGGCCAAGAATATTTATCACCTCTGTTTTCTCTATGTCCACCTGAAGTGAAGTCCTATCTTTCATGCTTCTTCTATCGCCAACTTGTTGCTTTTCACTTGCATATCTTCCAGTTTGTGGGAAATCAGACGTATGTATCATCGGTGAAATCCAAATCCTCCAAGTTTTCGTGTGGGGGCATAACAAATTGTATGTAAATGCTACTGTATAGTTAGAAAGACTGGGTTCACAGAAAAAAGTCCCTACGCTAAATTGTCTTTGTTTGTCTTCATTGCCCAGTGAATTTATTTCGTCTCTTGAATTGAAAGAACTATGTCACCTGGTTGATTTTCACTACTGACAGAATTCAGGACGCGTGTATCATGCCATTTCGGACTAGTCAGCTGGATAAATATGCATCACACTAAGAGGACAATGTTTCCAAGGAGACACGAGCTCAGCATCAATCACTTCAGAAAGTGAAAGTGTTATCTTATGGGGCTAGTGAACCGCGAAATCCACTTCTTGTGCAACAGCTACTAGTTATTGCACGTTGAAACTATCAAGTTTTCCGTTGTTTGATTTTACAATACCGAAATGTTTGGTGTCTGATGGCATAATACTTTCTGGTATGGATCCCTTGATGGCACCCTGAAGTTGATTTGATGGTGTTTGATTGAATCACCACTCACAACGAAACAGGACGGACACGTTTTATTTAGAAGGTTATAGACACTTGACATTCGTTTCTCTCCAGTGATCAAGAAGTATGCCCGTTACTGTCCTACATGAGGTTAGTCAAGGGCCTGAATATCTATTTATTGGTAAGGTCTCTGACTGCAGCACCTAGTAACGCGGGTTCAAACTTTGCGAGAGGTTGCAGATATAATAATAATAATCTGCTTTATTCCAAAAACAGTACTCATAATACAGAATGGAATTCTCAGCATTTGTCACAATATTGCACCTGATTTAATCAAAATATAAATAAAATTAAAAAAACAAAATTAACCAGAGGAATTTGTCCACATTTAGGTATAAAGTCGAAAATATTCGAAGTACAAAATGAGAATATTAATAATAATAATAACAGTGAGTTTGTTTCAAACAGTATTGTCAATTCAGTTTGGAAATTTTAGCATGTTATAGATTATTGAATCTAATGTTCTGTTGATATAGCAGTATGGTGAGGGGAAATACAAAATTAACAGTTATAACACAGTTTAAATGATGTTCACACTTTTGAAAAAATAAACAAATAAAAACAAAAATTGAGAGGATTATAAATATAAGAAATACAATAACAATAAAGGTTGATGTTGTAAGGGTGGAGGAAATGGTTTATTTAATAGTGCAAAGAAGGTTAGTTAGTTCATGCCTAACACTATTTTCATCACATAAAGTACATGCCAAATATGGTATAGTGGAATTTTTATACTTAGACGTACATGCATAAAGTCTTCTGAAAAGACTTCTTGTTTTACCTGAGGAGACACAAGGTTGGAGCTGCGGGTAAAGTGGATGCTCACAGTTTGACAAAATTCCTTTAGCAAATTTGTTGCACGAAATTACCAGGTGTCTATCAATAATGACGACATCAACGATATAGCCCAATGGGATATCACTCGCCCTATTGACAGTCACCAGAGTTCTACGAAGTATGACATAGTCTTTTTTAAGCAATCCAGGAAAGAATAAGGGTGAACAGTAAAGAAGAATAGGTAAGATGCACGAGTTAACAAACTGTAAGAGGAGGGTTGGTTGAGTTATGCCTGAGTGCCTTAACTTCTTAATGTAAAAAGTCAGACGAAATATTCTTTTAGAAATTGCTAAGACATGGGAAGACCAGGATAGGTCAGAAGAAAGAATTAATCCAAGATACTTAACTTCAAACTTGATTTCTATATCAGTATCATCAATTTTGCAACGGTCATAGGAACCAACAGCTTCATTTAACTTTCGTTTATATCGGAAACTGAAATTAACAGTCTGACATTTGGAAGGATTTAGTTTAAGGCCATTAGACGAAGACTATTTGCTAATTCCTGATAGAAAGCTGTTCACCTTAGTACAGTCAAGCTGGGAGTTAACAGACATTGAAATAGTTAGATCATCGGCATATTTAACAAAGTTCATTTCATCAGAGTGAGGCAAGTCATGCAAGAAGAAAGAAAACAGAAAAGGAGAAATGACAGAGCCTTGAGGGACACCAGCCTCAGTAAGCAATGAAGTGGACGACTTCTCCTGACATACAGTGTACTGCTTTCTTCCTGAGAAATAAGAATGCAGCCATTTGACAACCCAACAGTCAGTTTGAGTTTCAGCAAGCTTGTTTAACAAAATGTCCCTTGGTACTGAGTCGAAAGCAGATGTGTAATCTATGAAGATGCAGCGATCAAATTTAGCCCCGTTGTCTAAACTCGAGACAATGTTATGATGCAAGACTGCAGCTCCATCTAAGGTACTTCTACTATGTTTATAGGCGAATTGTTTGGGATCGTTAAAGGCTTTAAGTGAAGGTTGAAGATTAAGTAAGAGCAACTTTTCCATAGTTTTTAGAAAAGGAGAGGTAATAGCAATAGGTCTAAATTTAAAACATGTCGCAGTAGATGACTTGAGTATAGGTACAATTTTAGTGTCCATCCAAACGGCTGGCACGACATTTCTGGACACGAGTGCCGACAAACTTTCTGTCAGTCGCCTCCAAAAATCTAACATTCACTCGACAAATCCATAGAGATGGTGAAATCTCTTTAACTGAGGATCATACTACAAATTTACTGATAGAATTCAGTAAGTATCAGCCCTAAGACTAGACACATCACATCGTTTTCACCTCACCCCATCTCAGATGACTAATCAACATAAAAATGAAGTTGTTTTAAATTCGATGGTCGCTGTTTAATCAATCTGTAAAATGAAAAGGTTATGTGTATGTTATATGCTGCATTTAACCTCCGACTTGGTAGACATGTCTGAAAATTAGGATCTTCTTGCCATCGATAAGCCTGGAGTAGTAGTAATCTGATATCTATAAATAACTGAAGATATCATCTGTCTGGTTGCATTTTTTAAAATTTTATTACATTTCATCACATGAATACCTTTCAAACATTCTGCAAGTTCTTTCTTTGGAAAAAAAATCCCATCTAATGTTGAAGAGAATAATCAATAATGTGTCTGCACTACAACTGCATATGATTTATATCGATTATTGAATGTCATCTTTGAAATGTTTACCGAAGAAAAAACTGATGCCTTGTGAAATTATTGACTTGAAGTGGGTTTTTTTAGTTTGACACAGAAATGATTAGATGAATAGTACTCAATGAATTGCAAATTATCCTAAGTTATCCTAAGTGTCAAACAAACCTTAGTATTGATTGCTTTTATGGGTGGGAAGAAAATAATACAAAGAAAATGGAGAAGAAACAAAAATCACATACTCAGTGTTAAGATAGATCAGTTTAATTATAGATTTAATGACTGAATAAACTTATTTTGTATGCAGAGTTCAGGATTTAACGTATGAATTGCCATTGCTTCTGCAGTTTGAAGAAGTTTGATACGTACTCTTTTAACAAGATTCCCACGTATTCTGTAAATGACTCTGGAGATAGTTTGTGGGTTTGTTTGGTGTCTAGATTCGATCAGGTGTTCCAGGGTACAGCTATGACGGATGGATCTTCTTTCTCCTTTATAAAACCATGAGGTTAAGTGTTCAATGATACATTCGGATAGGGAACGCTGGATACGGCCGACATACCTAGCTCCATATTAGTTTGTTTATTAAGTATATCACACAGTGAAACAGTATTATTTAGTGGATAAATGACGCTTCGAACAAAATTTATTGTTCATAATCATATCAATTAAAATCACACGACTTTGACACTTGAGTTTTAGAATTTTAGTAGAATTTTCCAGATATCGGGGACAGGTGATGAATCATTCCTATTACACGTATTTGTAGTTGATTCGATAAACAAAGCTTCTGTTATCAATCTCTCCCTATACTCTGTGACATTAGATTTTAAAACTGTCATCCTATCCCATCCATCCTATTGTATGGTTGTGTGTAACTGAAGGTGGTGAGTGGTATAGCTGAACTTTTCTCTGGATTTCTTATCTTATTCGGGTCAACTAATCTAGATTTTGTTAGGTTTTTATGCTCGGCTAGTCTGACTCACTGCCCCTGTTCTACTAGTTTGACCTATGTATTTGACCTGACAATCATTGAAGAAGGGTATTAGATAAACTAAATTGTTTTGTTTTAAAGGCTCTACAGGATCCTTTAACCGACAAAGCTGGTTTCTAATTGAGTTTGTGGGTGGTGTGAATGCCAGCCACTTTTATTCCTGCCTTGTTAAGAATTCTGCGTGAGGCTTCCGAGGTTCCTTGCTTGTATGGAATTACTACTGATGATCTAGATTCTTAATTGTTGGTGTCGTCATTAATATTATTATTATCACTATTATCATTATCATTATTATTGTTATTATCACTATCGCTACTATCATTATTTATTTTATTTTTACATTTCCTTACATATTTCCTGACTAATTTATCAGGGTTATTATTAAGTTTCAAAGCTTCTTTTATATGTATCAGTTCCTGTTTTAGATTTTCTTTGGTACTACTTAATTTTTGTGCTCTGTCATTTAAACATTTCACCAATCTTATTTTTACTGACATAGGATGGGATGATCGGAAGTCCAAATATCTGTTCGAAACGTCATCCAGTAAATAATTTTGTTTCACTGTGTGATATACCTAATAAACAAACTAATATGGAATTACTTACTACCACAGTGCCCAAGTTTTACACATATATTAACACCTAGCTCCACACGAGCAGGTGAATTAGTAGATGGACATTGGTGAAACCAGATAACAATAGTAGCTTATCCTTAATGTTCATGCGAACATTAGTTTTGTAGAGAAGGTTATTCGGAGTTCAACCGCGAAGAAGTTCTTCAGTGAGAGGGATAGGAGGTTTCTTGGTACTTTTGCCGATGAGTCTCCATTGAATTGTACATTCAAGTAAGGAATTTTCTTAGGAGCAGAAAGTATGGATGGTTGTAGTGGTTTAGGCTTCATGGATTTTGTGATGAAACATCCTGGTAGCCATTTTCAAGAAGGATTCTTTTCAGAGTGTTCAGCTCCACTTTTATAGTGTCAGGGCTGAAAATATGTAAAATTATACAGGTGAAACTAAGTATAAAGAGAACAAAGTGTTATCAGCCTGATAGTTAGAATGCTTTTACTACTAAAATTCCCTCGGGTTGCGAGTGGAACACAAGGCTTCGGCACCACACTGTGATTTCACTCACTTCTTTGCAGTCTGTTTTATCTGGCTACACAACTCCCCATACAGGTCTCTGTTCACCAGCCCTAGGACAGGATGGAAAAGGCGGAGAGCTGGTTAGTCCATGATGTGGTGTCGTGGGATGAAGGATACTTGTGGTAGATTAGCATCGGTTGGTGCGTCACGACTCCCTGGTTGGGGTCCGAGAGATAGCTCGAATCGATGTCTCGAAACGTTATCGGATATGGCCAAGAATCGTAATCAATGGCAAACGTGTTGCAATTTCCTTCTTTCTTTCCCTCCCGATGATAGTTGGCGAATACCGTTTGAACTTGTTTTGTGTGGCTTTTTCCTTCCTGGTGAGGTTTTTATCCGTTCTCCACCCCTATATTTTTACTTTTAATCTATGTTGTTTTATTATTATTATGTGGCGCATCTTCTTGGTGCCATATTGTACCAAGATTTCCTGCGTTTAAATAAATAAATAAATCTTTGATTTCATCCTCACACAATCTCCTCTGTTTTACCCTCGGATCCAAACCCAGCTTGTCCACCTGAGGAAACTGTAATGTTACTTGAATGTCTCTATTCCCCTCATCAAGATTTTGGGGTAATAGGCTGTCGGGTGATTGGTTGAATAGCTGTAGCTTCTTGTCACATACTTATCTTTTTGGTCTGCTACCACACCTTCAGTATCTAAGCAGCAAAGGTGCCTGTTGATGATAGTCTACATTAACCTGTTGGAAATGCCAATGGTGACGTGCATTTTGAGTCTCTGCAACACAAGAAGAACTGACTTGACATTAGTGTAGAAAATTCAGGTCTTCTTCCTTCTGGTTAGTGCTGTGCATGTCTTTTGAGATTTTAGAGAGATGAATGCCTGTTGTGCTCTCCTGATCCTGGCTTTCAACAGATTTGAAGTTACAGAGATGGTTCTTTCAAGACTGTACAAAACATTTACTATCAATGTATATACATACAATTGATGTCATGATCTGTTTCTGAAGGTGTTTTAATGTCATTTAATGTGCATATAGATTAGCCGTAGGTTTCTCCTTTGAAAGTGGTTGAAAGAAATTCCAGGCAGGCCTACTTATCATCCAGCCCAAGGGAGTAACACATGCTGAAGTGAAATCATTTTGAATGGGAGTTAGCATGTCTAAACTAAATCAGTAACAACAATTTAGGAAATCTGTTCTTTTCTAATTTGCGCAGAATGGAAAATGTAGACCTCCTGTAAATTATCCTTATTATTATTATTGTTTCCTTTAATTCCTAGAGGAACATGGGGCTTCAGCCAAACGTCTCCATTGCGTTCGGTTCTCTGCTAGAGTCTTCACCTGGCTCCATGTCTGCCCACACGTTTTCATCTCCTCTTCACATGATCTCCTCCAAGTCACCCTTGCATTAATGACCAACTCGTCACTTCCCTTTCGGGTTCCACTCGAGCAATGGCTTGTCTAGTGATGGCACTTGATGGTTTCCTGAAGTTGTGGCCAATCCATCTCCACTTCTTCCTGCTTATTTGTTGCACAATCGGTTCGTGGTTGGTTCACTCATTGCCAGAGATCCCTGTTGCTGATCTTTTCTGGCCGTCTGATCTTGAGTATTGAGCGAAGACATCTGTTGATGAAGGTCTGTAGTTTGTTTGAGGTGCAAATTATCCTTGGGGTAAGCTAAACACTATGAGAAGGATGCATACCGTCTAATTGCGATTTACTAGACAATCAGAGGGACGACACAGGTGTAGATAAAGATACGCTGATAGTATTATTATTATTCCCTTGGGTTCCGAGTGGAAAATAGGGCCTCAGCAGCAAGTCTCCATGTCATCCTTTTCTCTGTAGTCCTATTTAGTTGACTCTACAACTGAGCAAAGGCTGTCATCTCCTCTCTGTACAATGTCCCTCATGTCAGTGACGGACGCCCAACTAGTTGTTTTCCACTTAGGTTCCACTCGAGAGATGGCCAGGCATGCGATGTCACCCAAAAGTCTTCTCAGAGTGTGTCTCATCTACCTCAATTTTCTCACACATATTTGTTGATTTGTTGATTGGTTTCTCCCCAAAGTTTCTTGCTGCTATTTCTTCCTGGCCATTTGATGCACAGTATAGAGCCAGTGAAGACAGATTTTGATAAAATTCTGCAGTAGCCTGTTTGAAATGCTTTCAGTGACGCAAAATGCAAGCTTCTGACGCATATAGAATAACTGTCTGACTTAACTTTGGTGTCGAAAATCCGAATTTAGTCCTACGCACTGAGAGGAGAAGATTTCCAAACTGATTTTAGAGTGGTGACGGTCTCTCTTACTTTTCCAATTCTACTAGCTTTGACATCCTCATCTGTGCCCCTTGTAGTTGAAATGATGCTTCTTAGATAAGTGAAGGAAGTGACTGCTTTCAAATTTCCCCACTCGCTAGTGACTGGTGCTTGTTGTGGTTGGCCAGTGGTTATCTCCATCCCCTCCATCTTCTCTATGTTCACTTCAAAGTCCTGTCTTTTCTGTTTCTCCTTCTTCTGTCAACTTGCTGCTTTTCACCTATAAGTCTACGAGTTTGTGTGGCACTAAGCATAATTTATCCTTTCACTTCAGATCTTCTATAGTCTTCTTATCGATCTAGAGTATTCGTGTCTTCTCACCCTCACCCACGGTCTCACTTACAATCCAGTCCACTACAATCAGGTATATCATCACTGATAGTAGGTGGCCATATCTTAATTCTGTCTCACTTCAGGGGCTTAGCTGAGTCTTTCCTCGTGTCTTACTTGACACGTAGCATTGTCATATAGCTACTGAATGAGGCTGAAAGAGATTTCAGGTACTCCGTAGTGTTAACACTGTCGATGGTCTTTCCAAAGTAGATGAATTTCAAGTAGGGATTTGACTGTCACTCTATGTTTTGTTCGATAATGATACGTAGAGTGGCAACATGATCTGTATATGATTTCACTTTTCTGATTCCAGATTGTTCCAGGCTGATAGATACACTGGCATCTTTCATTAGTTCATATATATAGTTTCCTTTAGTTCCTAGAGAAACATAGGGATTCAGCCGAACGTCTCCATTTCGTTCGGTTCTCTACCAACGTTTCCACCTGGCTCCACATCTGCCCACATGCTGTCATCTCCTCTTCACATCACCTCCTCCATGTCACCTTCACAATGACGACCAACTCGCCGCTTCCCATTCGGGTTCCATTCGAGCGATGGGCTGGCGTGTAATGTCACTCACTTGATGGTTTTTTCCGCAGAGTATGACCAGCCAATCCACGTTCATTTCTTCCAGCATATTTGTTGCACAATTAGTTCCTGCTTGGTTGGGTTGGTTCGTTCATTACCAGAGATCCCTTCCTGTTGCTGATCTTTTCTGGCCATCTGATCTTGACCGAAGTATTGAGCGAAGACAGCTGTTGATGAAGGTGTGTAGTTTGTTTGAAGTAGCCTCCGTGACGGGTTGGTCAAGTCTCTGATCCGTACGGTAAGTAGCACTGACTTCACGGGGTTGAAAATCCGGATCTTATTTTTGATGCTGAGTGCTGTTGATCTCCACACAAACTTTAAAAATAGCTATACCAAATTTTCTCACTTGTTTCATTTTCTCTACTTTTAATGTCCAGTTTCTTTTCCGTAGTTCTTATCAGCATTATTTTCATTGTACATTCAGCCTGCCCTACGTTAATTACCACTTTTTTTCTTAATGTGCTGATTTCAAAGGTAGTAGCTTGAACTATTACGTCTTATCTGTTTGTTGGAGTAATATCAGAATAACACTGTTGAGTAATTTTGAAATTCCAGGCATAGATTTGCACCTTATCACTAAGATTCTGAAAACTAATTAATATAGTCAGCTGTCTACTGGCCAAATTGGTAGGCAGTAATTTACGTCAATGTTTACGTTCTCAAGATTTGTCGTGAGAAAATATGAACAAAGACTGATTCAAAACCGACCACAGCAGACTTTGCGTAGGTGGATACAGTCAACATATAGATGATCTGACATTCAAGAAACAGTCACAAATAGATGAAAGATTAACTTTACGTGAGAAACAACCAATTGGAAGGCTGTGTTTGTTTACTTAAATATCCATAGTAATGTACATGAAAATATATATAAATATGCGTTGATTTCCTTAATAAATGATCTGTTGCCTTTGTCTTTTGTCGTTACAATAGGATTAAAATACTCAACAACACTAACCAATTAATTTCATGTTCCGTTGAAACCTCACAACTAGGAGCCAACATATCAACAAAGAATGAGCACTTCCACCCAGTATATTCAATCAAATAGAAATTCTATATAACTTCAACAGATATCAGGAAGATTATGAAATTCAACTGATTAACAATGCCCATTAAAATTTTCATACGATTGGTAACTGAACGAAGAATACTGTTTTCAATAGCTTCATCATCAGGCTCTACACTTATATATACATAATAGTAGTGAATGAACTGGTGTTATGAACAACAACATTAATGTTGTTTAAATAACGGCGAATCGATAATATCAGTGGATTACAGTTCAGTAGCATCATCATAACACTACACTCTGAATATCAGAGAAATTAGGAAAGATAATAATATAAATTCATGAATTTATGGTCTCCACTGAAGAACGGACAAGGCAGTATTAGTGGCTGGACTTGCTTGCTTCTTTTGCACACAAAGTACTCATTGTTTCACGCGAATTGCGATAGCCTTTGCTGTTTGGAGCATGCAGTACTTCCATGTTTTTGGTAATTTATTTGGTACCCGGTAAGTGATAGAGAAGGATTCCTCAACGCTTGCTGGCTTTGTGGCCGGCTTGTATCAGCTGGCAAGATTCAGACAACATTCCAGTAGTTTTATTCTATAAATGTTGAGTTAATCATGTTTATACGTAATAGAGAAGATTTGTTTGTAGATCAGGATAAGGATAGGGTCGACGAGCTAACCTTGTAATTCGAAGGTCCACAGTTCACTCCGCTGTCCAACACCATTACAAAACTGCTTCCTAGTACTTCTTGGTTTCCACTAGGTTTCTAACTGGTGTCAGTTGAAGATGTAACTTGAAACCACGTAAATTCATACAAACTATACCTTCAAAATTTAACAGCCCTCAAAGTGATATAAAAATAATATTAATAATGTAGTCACTTTATTCCAAACAACAATAATAGTTATGCAGATTGTGATTTTCTGCATTTGTACATATTGTAACAGTTTAACTCCTTTTACAAATAAATAAATACATATTAGATTGTTGGAGATAAACTTGACTGATAGAATTCAATGTGAATCAAAGATAAGACTAGACACATTACCCACTAGTCGCTAACCAGTGTCCAATCAGAGTATCCAATACAGTCCTACAGGAGGTCGAACACGAGCCCGAATAGCTCAGTAGTGGCAGCATCTATGACTAAATCTCTCACTGAGTGACGCTGATTAGAATCTAAGAAGGGACATGAGTTCAAATAAAGTATAATTATATTTTAATAGTTTACACACAATGCGTGTGTGTGTAAACTATTAAAATATAATTATACTTTATTTGATCTAATCCACAATGCTCAAACTTTTTACGGACATGAGTTCCTTCAAGGTTGCAGATACGCCTTGCCGATTGACTGGTGAGTGCCAACTAGCACGAAACCTAGGTGCAGTCAAGGCTTCCTATGGCCGACTGCCTCCAACTATCTAATATCATCAAATCAATGTGCATCGTGATGGCGAGCTACCTAGAATGGTGGCCACATTGCAAGTTTGACTGATGGAATTCACGCATTTATTCCCCTTGATGAATTTGAATAAAGCAAGAAACAAGAGTGGTTTGTGCATAATGTTATTATACCATCATGTATTTCGTTGGCTTCTCATCAGCTACTGCTTACAGCCTAAATAAATTATGAGGTTTACGTACAGAAAAGTCTTAACATACTTGCAAATTTTTACATGTTGTCAGTTGACAAAAAGTTCCACAGTAAGTGAACAGTGCTCAGAACATTGCGCTTATATAGTTTTTACACAGGCAGTTCAAGTTTAAACAAAATCGATGTATGCATACAATGGTAAAAGAGTTACGTAATAAAGACAAAATATGAGTTGGATACAGAGTGACTAATAAATTAGGTAACAATGTACTGAGTTCAACTCAAATCATAGAAACAAGAGACAAGCAAAATTACTCACTAGTGTCAAATCAAAACATAATATAGTAAAAATGATCAAACCACAAAAAATAAAAGTTAGTGGAAAATGATCAATAATTACTAATTAATATATTTAATAATAATTCTTGTTATAATTTTCCAGCATGGTTGCGGAAAGGTAATAGTGGTGCTATGAGGAGTGCGACAACTGAACAGCTCTTTCACAGTAATCCACAGAGTCAAGAAAAACCTACCAAAGGAAATACGGTTTCGTCTCCTTTGAAGCTCTGACGATTGATACAGAAAAACCGTAGCTGTGTATATAAAAGAGAATTATAGGAATTATTAAAAAGACGGTTGCAGTTAAGAAAATTTTCTTTTCGACGAAGTCATCAACTAGACCGCTGTACATTCGTGTATTTATATTACATGTGTGAGAAGGTTCCAGAATTATTTTCGGTCAGAGGTTAGATTAATAAGATTACTAAGTGTAATAAACAGAAGATAGGTAGTGGTACTATTCTAGAAATAATACAGGCCAAATGTCAAATTAAAAATTACAATGTGTAATAATCAGGAAGATCGGGTAGAAAAGACAAAATAGGATTGTAATTACTAGAAAACTAGTCAGTTTGTAAAATTCCGGGTTAAGGATGTAGTATTAACGAAATGGGTAGGGGATTCGGACACACAAAAATAAAACAGTAAGCAAATCTAATGCTGCAGATAGGGATTTAAAACAGTAAATATATTACAAATAAACAAGAAGGTGAGACTGACCTTTCATCAGGGCCACGGTAGGGACAACGGTTGGACGTACTTCGTTTAGACACATAGAATAGGCTTGAGTTTTTGGGTCGCCAGTGCCTCAGCTACTGCTAGATGTCTTGGTTTTACTCCTTTTGGTAGGTTGTAATTGTAATTTTGTCATTTTTAATTTGACAGTTGGCCTGAAATATTTCTAGAATAGTGCCACTACCTATCTTCTGTTTATTACACTTAGTAATTTTATTAATCTGACCTCTGACTGGAAATAACTCTGGAACTTTCTCACACATGTAATATAAATACACGAATGTACAGCGGTCGAGTTGATGACTTCGTCGAAAAGAAAATTTTCTTCACTGCAACCATCTTTTTAATAATTCCTATGATCCAATGTGTACATTTCGTGATTAAAAGAGAATTACTCAACCATTTCTACTATCATGGTAACAACTTTATTGATTTTTGATAACTTAATTTTTTTTGGCGTGTTTCTTTAATTGCTTGTAGTTCTTGTATTCACTTAGAGCTCTTGCGTAATTTTGTATTCCTTACTTTGTTTGTATGTGCATCCTGAGTACCACTCAACCATCGAACTATTCATATTATTATTTTTTATTACAGCTTGATTCCACACTGTATTTTTTGGTACGGGTATGGAATTTTCAGCATGTGATATCGGTAGCCCGAATTTTGCAGGTAGACCATAGATATCGGGTGTGCGTCGGCAGGGGATTGAACTTCAGTCCATGTGCATGGTCGGCGAGGGTCCTAACTGCTGTGCCACCGTAACTCTATTTTCATAACTTTTTGTAACAACTCATCACCTTTGTTACTACACTAGTTTCATCAACACTCAATTTATTTAACCGTTTTGTATTACGTAACTCCTTAATCCCTTGATAAGTCAACTGCACTAATACAAGAGATACGTAAATGATACCTTCATAATCTGTGATGAAAATCGTGATTTAGATTCTCTCCTCAAGACCTTCAACTCAGCGCATCCATCAATAATTTTCACCTTAAAACGAGAATCGAACATGGCATTTCCATTCTTCACTGTACTACTCACCAGAAGACACGACTGTACGATCCAAAGATAAATACACCGCAAGCCAACATGGACTGGACAGTTTATCAACGTCCAGAGCTTTGTCCCACTAATCCGAAAAAGAAACCTGGTACGTACGTTGTGCTCAAAGATTAGAAACTTCTGCTCGAAAGACATGATAGATAAAGAATTAAATTTATTATGTAAAACCCTAATAGAGAATGGGTATCCACCAATATCTATTGACAAAAACATGAAGGAGAAGTCTCCGGTGTCAAACATTGCAACGGTTCCTAAGAAGACTCTATTCATGAACCTAGAATTCAAAGGTGATGTCGCAGGGGAAATTCTCAGAAACTGCCTTTCTAAATGTCTGAAGAAGACATTTCCAACAGCCACTCTACGTATCACATTCTCCTGCAGACAGTTAATCCAGTCTAACGCTAAGGAAAAGATACCGCTTTTCGCCACTTCAATGTGTATTTATCAATTTACTTGCTCGTGTGGAGCAAAGTATATCAGCCGTAAGTAACGTCAAGTCCACAAACGTATTCTGGATCACTGCCCAGCTTGGTTAACCAGAGGAGAAAAGAAGAATAGCAACTGCTCTATCCTCGAACACCTTGTCATCTCTGGACATCGAGCACCCCCACATGAATGCTTCACAGTGTTACACAGAGTCCCTCAATATCGTACAAAGGGACCTCGGATTCGCCATCTATACATAGCTGAAGCATTAGCTATTCGAGATCTGAAACCGGACCTCTGCATCCAAAAGCGATACATACATTCTCTCGCCTTACCATGGCCAGAGTAAAGTTCTTACCACAATTTTGCTTCTTTCCTTTATTATGTAAGTTCACTATTATTATTATTATTATTTTATTTTATTGATACTTTTATTATCATTATTATTCCCATCATCCACATTTTATTACTACTCTATTACTGTTTATTAATAACATTGTTTTTCATACATATTTTATACAAAAACACTTTATAGCCTTTCCACTAGCTTCCGTCCATTTTACACGAGGTTACTGATTATTCATTATCTCACACTTATTACGTCATGCCAACTTCTGTCTCCTTTCTAACTTACAATTAGTCATCCCTTCTTACACCTTACATTATGTAATACAGTTTTCCAAGGACAAAATTTACCAGTATCTGATTGGTCTAAAGATTTCTTTGTTAATTATAATTACGATTGTACAGCTCATGAAAATGAGTCGTCGAAAAGAAAATTTTCTTCGCTGTTTGTGCCTTTTACTTATGACTCAATATGGGAATATTTCGTTCATTACGTAACTCCACCCAAAACTTACTAATTCTCACTCGTTTAGTTAAAGACCCATAACCAATTGTATTTTTGTTTGACAAACGTAATGTACACATGCATACAAAATAACTTATACATATTTGCTATTGTACAGCTAAGAAAATGAATTCACAGAAAAGAGATTCTTCGCTGAACTAAGTGTTTTGTTTTCAGTAAATATGGTGTAGTAGAATTTTTATATTTAGTAGCTGTATGAGCATAAATCGTTGCGGAATTTCTAGGGGATGTCATCCTCCGAAGAGATACAAGAAAAAAGTCACGAATAAAGGAGATGTTCGATATCAGACAGGATGATTTTAGTTAACTGCTCGCAAGAATTCATATACCCATCCAAAGTAATTGTAAATTGTAAAAGATGATGTGGTCGAGTTAGCTCAGAATATTTTAACTTCTTTACATAATAAGTCAAGCGAAAGATTCCCTCAGAAGTCACCAAGGTATGAGACGATCAACAGAGATTCGAAGAAAAACTGATGCCGAGAATAAAGATATCCGATTTATTCCCTATCACAATGCCGTCAGCATTACAGGAATCATGGGAGTGAATTAGCCAGCCCACACAAGGTTTGTTCTTATCTGAAACAAAATCAACAATATGACATTTAGAGGGATTCAGTTTAAGACCATTTGAGTGAAACATTTAGTTTTTACGAGTATGACCACGGATTGATATCAGTTAGAGAACCATTGAAAACCACCACCAGGGAGTACTGGACAGCTGTTTCACCCTAGTTTGGGAATCATCGGCAGTACGCACCCACCACCAGGCTTCGAACCCAGGATCTTCCGGTTACAAAGCAAGCTAGTATACCAAACAGCCACTAGGACCCGATTCATTGGCCATCCCATGAATCCTGACTTCTACCAATTCGTGATTTAGCGTGACCCCAACAACAACAACAACAGCAGCAACATCCAGCGCCAATCACCGTCAACGGGAGGGATTTGAAAGAGGTTACTTCTTTCACTTATCTAGGGAGCATTGTCTCAACCACAGGAGGGACGGGCGAGGATGTCAAATCGAGAATCGGGAAGGCCAGAAACACGTTCATCAAGCTGAAACCAATCTGGAAATCTTCGTCACTCACCATCAACAACAAAATTAGGATTTTCAATACAAACGTCAAGTCAGTCACTTCTTCTATACGGATGGATCAGAAACTTAGCGGCGGGTCACAAAGAATATTTCCAACAGCCTGTTGCAGACCTTTATCAATAACTAACTGTCTTCGCTGGCTCTATACTGAAGATCAGATGGCCGGGCAGAATCACCAACACGAAACTATGGGAACAAACGAAACAAGAACCAATCGCCCAACAAATATGCAGGAGAAAGTGGAGATGGATTGGGCACTCGCTGAGGAGGCCACTGGGTGACATTGCACGTCACGCCAGTGTTCGAGTGGAACCCGAAAGAGAAGTGGCGAGTGGGACGTCCATGGGTGACATGGAGGAGATCGTGTGAAGAGGAGTTGAAACAGTACGGACTGACATGAATGCAAGTGAAAAGTACTGCACAAGACAGAAGCAAGTGGAGGCGTGTAGGTGAAGCCCTATGTTCCACTAGGAACCCAAGGGAACAATAATAATAATAACAATCAATGTCGTTGGTGGGACATCCATCCTAACACTTGACTGGATGCACCTCACTGGTCAACTCGTATAAACAAAACTAATCCTTACAAACCAACTATAGAAAATTAATCTGATGCTCGCTAGTGACTATTGGCTACAGGACGGAGTTTCCTGGAGTTCTAGCGAGAAGTCGTGACCAGTGAGGTGCATCCAGTCAAGTGTGAGGATGGATGTCCCACCGACGACATTGATTGGGGTCACGCTAAATCACGAATTGGTAGAAGTCAGAATTCATGGGCTGACCACTAAATCGGGTCCCAGTGGTTGAATGGTATACGAACTAGCCTTGTAACCGGAAGATGCTGGGTTCGAACCCTGGTGGTGCGTGCGTACTACCGATGATTCCCAAACTAGTATGAAACAGCTGTCCAGTAGTCCCTGGTGGTGGTTTTCAATGGTTCTTTAACTGATATCAATCTGTGTTCAAACTTGTAAAAACAAATCTAATCCTTACAAATCAACTCTTGAAAACATTTGGTTAACCTCAGATGGCGATTCATAACTAAACCTACCCTTGTAACTTTACTGCATGTACAAAAGAATAACCGAAATCTTCATACAATTCTTCCCATTCATAAATTTGATTAAAGCAAGAAAGACAAACGCACAACGATAATCTGAGCTCATTTTTTTATTATTTCGTGGATTCTTCTCAACTGGGTACAACCTGAACAATACCAAAATTATAAATTAAATTAAAGATTTGTACTCGCTTCGGCGGTACATATACTAAAATTGGAACGATACAGAGAAGATTAGTATGGCCCCTGCGCAAGGATGACACGCAAAATCGTGAAGCGTTCCATATTTTTTAAGTGCGTCGGTGGCATGGCAGTTAGGACGCCCGCCGACCATGCACACGGTCTGGGGTTCGATCCCCGGCCACCGACGCTCTCCTTTGCCTCGCTAAACCAGCAGTAATAGCTGGTGAAGAGGAAAGGTTGGGCATCAGGCTAGCAACCCCATCCTGTAAAATAAACACTGCTACAGAAACTTCAAGCCACTAGCTTGAAGCCCTATGTTCCACTGGGGAACGTGAAGAAAAAAAAATTTGAACATACTTTGTTTTACAAGGGTTAGGAGTAATTGATTATAACTAACAGTGACTTTCCTCAGGAATGCTGTAAGTTGTTAAATGATTAAGGGTGAAGAAGACCGACTATTTATAGAAGAACCTCATGAATAAGCTTCGAAACAAAAGGGAAGAGTTCGGGAGATGTTTTGTGGGTAAAAAGATAATAGGTTACGTAACCATAGAAAAACACGTTTTTATATAATAGACCCAAAAGGGAGGGTAGGATGAGTCATGTTCAGACGAAAAAAATTAAGGTTTCTAAACAGGACAGAAGATGACATGGTGAAATTTGTATGCTTTGCTACCACCAAGGCAGTGCAAGGTACACAACTGTCTCTTGCTGAGTATACAGATTTAGTTTTAGGCGTCTGATGGCGATTGCCTCAACAAAAGGAAGCAGGCTAGGTTTCTTTTGTCTTTTGATTATTTTGAACGCCTTAATATTGTCCACAACATGGCCAGTGTCTAGTAGAGGGCGGGAAAGCGTACTGTTTAATGCTTGTGGACCCTTTAGTCTCAGGTTTTTGGTATGTGTTCAGGGATGCGGACAATAATTCTTCCCTGTGTTATTCCAATGTATATGCTTTGGCACGTATATGTGTTAACTGGTAGATGCAGTTGTAAGTGACATGAGGTAAAAGTTTGTCCACTTTTGACTGTCTTAAACAATTGGTCGTATAATAAACACATACAAGATTGGAGGCTAGATATGTTCTTTTCAGGGTAGCGCTCAGTCTGCATCTTATTCTACTTTCAGTATCGTCACCATTGAAAGCAAGTTGTAGAAGGATGGATTTTTTTCTCTACTGTGCTGTACTCCACCTTCTCAAGACTACGTTTTCCATGTTTGTCGATGAAATTTTGTGGGTAACCATTATCACGCAGGCATTTTTCAACAGTGGCTAGTTCTTCCTCCACCTTTTCTTCTGAACAAAGTTTCCTTACACCATCAAACAGTATTCTCACCAATCCCTTTTTGTAAGTTATACGACAGAAACCTTTGAAATTCAGGTAAATCGCCCTCCAGGTCTTCTTTCTATGGATGTACCTTACAATTTTACCATGTTTATCACATTCAATGCCAAGGTAAAAAAAGTGAAACTTGTCCTCATCTTCACACTCCATTATAAACTTTGTATTAGGATGACCACTATTGTTGAAATGACGTACCTCAAATACTAAACGCCCTGAATAGTGGTTGTGGACAATCTGAAGGCGTTCAAAATAATCAAGTTGGAATTCATGACTTGGTCATTAAATTGGGTCCCAGCGGCTGAATGGTCTACGAGCTTACCTTGTAACCAAAATGTCAAAGGTTCGAACTCTGGCGGTGGGTGTACGCTGTTGAAGAGTCCCATACTAGGATAAAACATCCGGCCAATCCTGTAAAAAGTGGATACACTTGAGTGCAATCTGTTTTAGGTAAAAAAGGTGAACAAACTTACAAAATCTATCACAAAAAAGCTGTTTTGAACTATTTTTTTTCAATTTTCATTTGAACCAATGCATATTTATGCTCACTGACCTGGTTTTGCTCTGTGTGTGTGTGTGAGAAAGATATCGGTTGGATTGAGTTTATCTATATTCTACACAGTTATTATTATTATTATTTTCACATAGTCAGTCATATCTTTGTGTGCGTGACGTGAAACTGTGTCACTATGGGTGTTTTTAACACACACACCCATGAGAATATCACTAATATTATTCATGGTGGTAATGCTGAGATAATTTATGTGTATTTTTCTAAAAATTTATGTTGTGAAAATATGAAGTCGTGTTTATTGAATAGTCAGATGAACTTGTCTGCTGTTCAGTAGTTCACTCCATCATTCTTTGTGGTTATGAAACATGGTCGTTGAATGTGGAAGATAATAAAGAGTCTAGGTGGTTTTGACTATAGGTGTTTGAGCTTTATATCTCGTTTCAGGTAACGTAATATAGTGAATAGTATTGCAGTTAGACGTCAAGTATTAGGTTAGGAGGGAAAGTTAATTGATTGAGATGGTTAGAACACGTATTGCGAATTCCAATTGATGGTCTGTTTTAGTCGAACAGTGTCAGCTGGCATAAGATTAGGTTGGCAAAAGTTAGGGATTGTCACATAATAATGTAAGTTTAGAACTTGGGTATTGTGGTAGAATGTAATTCCACATTAGATACGTCTATTTCGAATATCACACAGTGATAATGCAGTATTAATAATTGGATGACAAGGTTTTGAGCACAAGCCGTTGCGACTCATAGGGATTTAGTCACATGGTTTCACAATTTGTCGTATATTCTCTCTCTTGCTGTTTCTCCACTCTCACCCTGTCCCACCCTATCTCTGTGTGATTGTGGTGAGAGCTGTCTACTAGCCAAATTGGTAGACATTAATTTACGTCAATATTTACGTCCCCAAGATTTGTCGTGAGAAACAACCAATCGGAAGACTGTGTTTGTTTGTTTACATATCCATAGTAATGTACATGAAAACATATATAAATATGCGTTGATTTCCTTAATAAATGATCTGTTGCCTGACTCTTGCCTTCTGTCGTTACATGATTACATGCAAGTGAATTCTCTGCAATGACTGAGCTCTGTTTTCTCTAGGTTATTAAACTTAGCAGAACCAATTATTCTAGGCCTAGCTAAATTTTTATGTTCCAATAATCTAGTTGACCCTGATCTACTAGTTTGACTGACCTATGTAACTGACTTCACTAACAGTCACTATATGGAATTTTAGACTTTCCCGTCGACTGATTGGACCGAAGTGCTCGGTCTCAGGTTGACATGTCGGCTTCTTGTGCAGATGCTTCGACGATGTCTGGGCACTTAATTAGAATTTAATTGGTGGATGGTGACTAGCAGTGGAATCCAGGATGGACATTTCGTCCTATTTGGGACTCGTCAACTGGATGTACCTGCATTTCCCAGTGAGTGATGATGTTCCCACCGAGGCTTGAACCCAGCGCCCATAGTTTCAAACGCCAAAGCGTTATTCGCTAGACCACTTGGGCCACGTGAGCCACCTCTTGTGCAAATGGGTCATATTAATTATTTCATTGAATTTTAGATTTTCCCATCGATTGATTGGACCGAAGTGCTCAGTCTCGGGTTGACATGTCGGCTTCTTGTGCAGATGCTTCGACGATGTCTTGGCAAGAGTGGTCTAGTGGATTAAGCTTTGGCGTTTGAAACTATGGGCGCTGGGTTCAAGCCTCGGTGGGAACATCATCACTCACTGGGAAATGCAGGTACATCCAGTTGACGAGTCCCAAATAGGACGAAACGTCCATCCTGGATTCCACTGCTAGTCACCATCCACCAGTTAAAGTCATTATATGGTATTTAATAAATGATATTGTTTTTCTTAATTGGATCTATCGGACGGGTCCTTAAGCCGAAAAAGCTTATCCCTGTGTTATTTGGTTGGTTGATTTATATACCACACTAATTCCAGGCTTATTGGGAATCCTACGTAAGGTAGTGGTACATCAATGCATCAATTCTTTGACTGCCGGTTTGCTCCCCTTAAATGAGGGTGTACAGTTTCTGGGTGTATTTCCCCCTAGAAATATTCTTCCTCCGGTGAATTTTTGCTTATTACATATCCCTTGCACTTCCAGTTGCTCTTTACCTACTTTCGTTTGTCCTTTAAGAAGTCTGGCAACTTGAAAGGCATCACTTCCACGCAAAGTTCTACGTTGACAATTCCCTTCAGTTTACTTTCATATGATTATACGGTTAAAAATCTCACTGAGAAGCAAACAGACTATGTTCAGCAAGACATCAAGGAAACTCTTCGGAAAAATCAAGTCCAGAAGAAACGAAAGTCGTAGAGCTTGTATTTGGTCACTGGAAAAATCCTTGGCTATGTGCTTTTTGTATTCATTTACGTTCCCAATGGAACATAGGGCTTCAAGCTAGAGCTTAGAAATCTCAGCAGCAGTGGTGGGATGGGGTTGCTAGTCTCATGCCCAACCTTTCCTCTTTACCACTCTTATTACTAGCTGAGCAAGGTAAAGGAGTGCTTCGGCAGGGGATCGAACCCCGAACCATCAGCGTGGTTGAGGCGACCGACTCTATATGCTTACTTCAATAATATCCAAAAAATTCATAGCAGAAACACCCCACAAAAATTAGCCTCATTTGTACTAGTAGGAATGAGATCTTAGGTCAGAATTCAATCTGAATTCCACTTCCACGAACTAACACTGCCAAAACAAGTGTGATATACGCATACTTCTTAGTAATTAATAAACTTACCACATTCAACAAGATGAAAATGCTTGTTACCTATATGAATGCATGTACGTGATAATGTAGAATGACGTCACAGGAAAAGACAGCTATAGAGTTATCTTATATCAGCTGAGATTATGCTAATTTGATGTGCACTTGATCTGACTTCGATGGAGTACATATAAATCCCAACAGTTCTTTCCATTTCTTTATGGGCCAAAATGATGTAATGTGCCAATGAACACAACATGAAATTAAAAGGCATTCTTGATGTCTAGGAAATGTTTCTTTCCGAAAACACTCAATTCAAACAAGCTTGATTACAATGGACGGACTACACGTAACCGTTGGGACCATAGTTAGACAGAACAAAGATTCGCTGACAGAGTGAAAGTTAATGAGAACATGCAATATCGTGGCCAACCTTTGAATTTTTATTCACCGAATCTACGCCTAAAATGTGCATATAGGAATGATGCAGCGCCACTACCAGAGATATGAAAATTATTACTACCAATAAAATAAAAACATGAAAAATGTTGTGTGTCGGTAGCGTAGAGGTAGAATGCTCCCCAACCACGCAGGTGGTCCGGGGATCGATCCCCGGCTGACGCACTCCTTTACTTCGCTAAGCCAGTTATAAGACTGGTAAAGAGGGGGCGTTGGGCATGAAGCTAGCAACCCTACCCTGTAAAAATACATACCACTGCTACCGAAACTTCAAGCCTCTAGCTTTAAGCCCTTTGTTCCACTGGGAACGTATAAGAATAAAAATAATAAGAAATATTGGAATCATATAAACAAAATCTGAGTGGTATGTGAACACCTTGTTATAATTATGAGTGATAAATTCTACTCGAAACGTCATCGATAGATAATGCTGTTTTGCCGTGTATATACAAATGTACAAGTAACTATGGGAGCAATTGCATTGGAAGAACAGAAAGAAGGCCATACCTCCGATTTTCTTAATATGTACCAAAAAGCCCATGTCTAAAGGGAATAAATGCTTTCAGTAGTGTCATCGCCAGGCATCTCCTTGACATGGGTCATACTCTGTGCAAATATGTTAAAATTGTTTCTGTAGATATACTTAATAATGACTTCTTTAAGCTGTAAGCAGGTGATGAGAAGCCAACGAAATAACCGATGATGGTGCCACTTTATTCTGTTAAAACTTTTGTTCTCGGTTTATTCAAATTTTTTAAATAAAATTATTCGACGCTGGAATTATGTTCTCCTAATGTGCTGAAATTCTCTTCTTATATCACTGTATATACTTGTTTTGTACAGAAAGGTCTGACTCAAATTTATCAATGGCCAACTCCACCATTATCTTTAGAGGTTTGAGAAGAATAAAGCGGGATGTGTTTGCATGAATTCGATGAACGATCTTAAACTCGATGACGTTTCTAGTGTGACGCTGAAGGATTGTAGAGTTAGGATATATAGATGAGTTCTACGCGACGCTTTCCAGAACCATTCTGGATGTTCACGATTCCTAATACAGCTTTCGAATAAATTCCAGTTTTGCATTTGCTTCCGCAAGTTTGACAGAGTAACGTAGAAACCCATTGAGTTCCTTCAGTGTCGAAAGGACTTTTTTGTTTTTGTGATCGTGGAAAATACCCATAGGGCATTAGAAAGAAGAGAACATGAAGTTCACCAAAAATATCTTTTCTGCGATTTCATTCAAATACATAAATTTATGTAGATACAATTATTATTTGATTCCACATAATTACGAAGGCGAATAAAAAGCTGACATTTGTTTTCAACTTGATATGGTTTAGGAGAGGCTTAGAAACAACTTCGTGTTCCCTTCTTTCTAATGTCAGAATGGGCATTTTCCACAATCTCAAAAAGAGCGAAGACCCCTCGACATTGAAGGAACTCAACAGGTTTCTACGTTACTCTGTCAAACTTGTGGAAGCAAATGCAAAATTGGAATTTATTCGAAAGCTGTATTAGGAATCGTGAACATCCAGAATGGTTCTGGAAAGCGCCGCGTAGAATTCATATATTTATATCCTAATTCTACAATCCTTCAGCGTCACACTAGAAACGTCATCTCTTCCATCAGTTCACGTATATTCGAATTGCAGGGATCTTAAAATCATTGTCAATGGTTAGGTTGAGTGATGTAAGCTGATCAAGCGTTCTAGAAGACAGCTTCTCACATCCTGTCTTTTCAATTGTGTAAAATCATGTTGAATTCTGCTGTGTTATTCGTATGGAAAGCATTCACTGGCCATGGCTGATTTACCTCACTTTACAAGAGCAGGTGAACTTATAGATGCACACAGAGGCATATTAATATATGTTTAAAACTTGGGCATTGTGGTAGAAAGTAATTCCGTATTAGTTTGTTTATTAGATGTATCACACATTGAAGCATTATTATTTACTGGATGACACAGTTTCGAACACAATCTATTATTGTTCATAATCATTTCAATTATAACCACACAACTTCGAAATTTCGGTTTTATAGTTTTCTTTGTTCTCTTCTATTTTTCGTCCTTAGGGTAGTAGTGTGGTGAGAGCTGGCTACTAGCCAAAGTTGGTAGACAGTAATTAACGTCAATGTTTATATCCCCAATATTGGTGGTGAGAAAATGAGAAGAAAGGTTTTGCGTAGGCGGATGCAGTTAGCATATAGATGATCTGACACAGCCACAAAGAGATGCAAGGTTAACTTTCTGTGAGAAACAACCAATCAAAAGACTCTATTTTCTACTAACAATAATCTGCAATAATGTACATTAAAATCTATAAATATGTGTTGATTTTCCTTAATAAACGATCTGTTGCCTGGCCCTTGTCTTCTGTTGTTACAGTAGAATTTTCCAGATGTCTGGGACAGGTGTTGAATCATTCCTATTACACGTGTTTGCAGTTGATTCGATAAACAAAGCTTCCGTTATCAAACTTCCCCACTCGCCAACCTGTTACATTAGACTTTAAAACTGTCATCTTATTCCATCCAGCCCATTGTATGGATGTGTGTAATTGCAAGTAGTGAGTGCTGTAGCTGAACTACTCCCCAGATTTATTATCATATTCGGGTCAACTAATCTACATTTTGCTGCTAGGTGTTTGTGCTCGGCTAGTCTGACTCATTAACCCTGTTCTACTAGTTTGACGTATGTATTTGACGCGACAATCATTGAAGAAGGGTATTAGATAAACTAAATTGATTGGTTTAATTGGCTCCATAGAATCCTTTAACCGACAAAGCTGGTTTCTAATTGAGTTTGTGGGTTTGAATGCCAGCCACCTTTATTCCTGCCTTGTTAAGAACTTGCGTAGGGTTTCCGAGGTTCTTTCCTTGTGTAGAATTATTACTGATGATTTAGATTCCTTATTGTCGGTGTTGTCTTTCGCATGTTTGACATGCATGTCGTCATTAATATTATTATTATCACTATCGCTAGTATCATTATTTATTTTATTTTGACATATCCCTACATACTCTCTTACTAATTTATCAGGATAATTATTGAGTTTCAAAGCTTCTCTTATATGACTCACTTCCTGTCTTAGATTTTCCTTGGTACTACTTAGTTTTTGTGCTCTATTACTTAAACATTTCACCAATCCTATTTTTACTGACATAGGATGGGATGATCGGAAGTCCAAATATCTGTTTGAATGTGTGGGTTTCCTGTAAACACACACTAGTGTGTTTAACTTCCCATCTTCTTTCCTTTTTACGCTACAATCTAACATTTAAAGTTCCCCTTCCTAACTTTCCAACTCACAGGTGAATTCCACACAAACATACAATAGGATGAATGATATAAGATGACAGTTTTAAAATGTAATGTAGTAGCAGGGTGGCAGGAGAGACTGATGTCAACGGAAGCTTTATTTATCGAATCAACTGCAAATACGTGTAATAGGAATGATTCAACACCTGTCCAGTCGGATATCTGGAAAATTCTGCTACCCCAACGACGACAAATAAGAGAGAACAAAGAAAACTATAAAACTCAAGTTTCGAAGTCGTGTGATTATAATTGATATGATTATGAACAACAATAAATTGTGTTCGAAACTGTGTCATCCAGTAAATAATACTGTTTCACTGAGTGTGTGATATATCTTATAAACAAACTAATATGGAAGCACATAGAGGCAGTCAGGCAAGCGAGTACAAACGAAGAATAACTTCCCGTTGATAAAAATCCATCTCCTTTTAATCACGTATTAAAAGTAACATAGAAGAATGGATAAGAAACTTTCGCAATAACCAAAAACAAAATATCATTTAGAAGAATATTAGCACACAGATTACCTAACTAAAAATTCACAACATTCTTTGCATTTTCTACTATTTGTAATAAGTTAAATCTAAGGTCAATTTCCTAAAATTATATATCCTATTGAAACTGAAACTGAAAGTCAAGTGACCTTGATTTATGTTAGTTTAAACAAAAAGTACACAGAAAAGAATATGAAATCAATCTGAAATAGAAGGCGTACAAAAGAAACCTGTTCAACTAATTGTCTTTTTATACTGATCAGTTATATGAAGATTTAGGTGTTACTATGATAATATGAAAAAAATTCAAAATCCCGGTGATTTAATACTCAGTATCAATCAATAATGAGTTTGAATAAGGCAATAAGAGCAGCATTCGCAAGATAAAATCAGCTGACGCTTTTATTTCATAAGATATTCATCAGCTGCATAGAACCTGAATAATAAACTACATATAAGCAATGAATGCGAAACCATTTACACATACTCTACCAAGGAGACTCAATATGGCAACAGTTCCGAAAAAACCACTGTTCATAAAACTGCAGTATCTCGGTGACAACATCAGCAAAATAATAACACAACGCCAGAAGAATGCAGTTAAAAGAGCTTATTATGCAGCAGAGGTACGTTGTCTCTTCACGACTACCCCTATTCTACGTTCGAGAAATAAGGATAAACTACCTAAATTTGCGTCCTCTCTGTGTATCTACCAGTTTGACTGCAGCTGCGGAGCCAGCTACTTTGGGCGTACAATTAGGCAGGTTCATCATCGTATTTCCGAACATCATCCAACATGGTTAAGCAAGGGATAAACAAGATCTATTCGTAGCTCTGTTTTAGCACACCCTGTAGACAGTGAGCATAAGTCTGATGTTAATACAGCATTTAAAATTATCTACCGCATTCCTACTAATCTAAATTTCGCTCTACGAGTTCGTCATCTACATACAGCTGAAGCAATAGAAATCCCCCCGAAGAAGATAAACCTGTGTGTTCAGAAGAAATTTTTACAGCTACTTTCCTTGCCTTGACTATCGTTACATGAATGTATAAACCAGAATACTTCGTCTCCCTCCCCCTAAACCTTTGAAAATTATAAAAATTATAATTGGGATTAATTTAAATAATTTATAATGAATCAATCTGACTTGGCGCTCAAATTATCCCAGGAAGTTCGTAACACCTACGGTTTGGAAACCTGTAAGTAAGTTGGCTGATGATGAGTAGTAGTAGAATCTAGGATGCACATTTCGTCCTATTTGGGATTCGTCAGCTAGTGAATGTACCTGCATTTCTCAGTAAGTCCAAATTGAATTAAATAATTACTAATACCCGTCGCAAAAGAGCTGCTGGCTCTCGTGGTCCAAGTGGTCTAGTGGATAACGCTTTGGCGTTTGAAGCTGTGAGCACTCAGTTCGAGCCCCAATGGGAATACTATCACTCAGTCATTGGAACAAGTAAGCACGCCCGATTAACGAGTTGCAAGTAGGACGAAATGCACATTGTCCTGGATTCCAATACCGCTACTCACCATCCACCAGTTTACTTCAGCTAAATAATCAGACTTCATTGAATCGTCCACACAAGGAGCCGACATGTCAACATGAGGCCGAATACTTCCATCCAATCAATTAAAGGGAAAGTCTAAATTGAATTAAATACTTTAACTGTATCTTTTATTCCTTTTATAATCTTGAATGGTAAAAATGGCTTCAAGCTTTTAGCTTTGAATCTCCAGTACAAGTAGTGTTATTTTTTTACAGCATGAGGTTGTTAGCCTCACGTCCAACATTCACTCTTTACTGGGCTTACTGTCCGTCTAAGCGAAGTAAAGGAGTGTAACGGCTGCTGTGGAACCCCGGACCATTTTCATTCTCCCACTGAACCACCGACTCACAACTTTAACTGCATAGCAAACTGATTTTTTAAGAGTGAGAAAATAAGTAATATAAGTTTATATATAATATATGATTTCATACAATAACTGGTTTCAGGATTTCACCGTGTGCTGACATGAGTTCGAAAACCATTGGGAGATCAGCTGGGAGTACTGGACAGCTATTTCCTCCTAGTGTGGGACTCTTCAGAAGTGTGCCTCCACCAACGGAGTTCGAACCCAGCACCTTCTGGTTGCAAAGTAAGCTCGTAGACCATTTAGCCACTGGGACCTCATCTAGTGATAAGACCATGAATTCGAACTTCTTCCAATTCACGATATAGCGCGACCACTGTCCACTGTCACCCATGGTGAGTATCCGTTATCACACCTGACCTGCTGTACCCCACTGGTCACGGCTTCTCACTAGAACCCAGGTAACTAAATGTCTAAATAGGGCCAGTCGCTAGTGAGCCATTGGATCGGTTCCGACTGGCTTAATGGGCAATAAGTTCACTACATAAACTGAAGGTCCTGGATTCGAACCCCATTGAGTGCTCACACCAGTAGTCCCAAACTAGGCCGATAGAAACAACCGTACAGTACTCCCAGTTAGTTTTCCGATGGTGCACTAACTGATGTCAGCTTATGATGAAATGATGAAGCCAATCAAATCCCTGCAAACCGCCATTTGAATAAGAATAATTAGTAAATAACAAATTAATCTGGTCTCCAGGCAGATTTAATCAATAATGGGCTGTAAGGATCAGAAATTTTTACCTGGAATCTAATTACTAGTGAACAATGGGTTGTTATTCATTTTCAGGAGGTTTCAGAAGTTTTAGCTAGTTTCAAAGCCTCATGATCAGGTGGCGAATTCTAGTCTCTTGACTGACACTTCAAATTCCCTTCATGAAAGATTACAGTCTTCGATTCTATTCTTGTGATAGGTTATAGATGCACAGTGTGATTATCATAGGTTTCTCGCTCTTCAACAGTTCTTCAAATGATATTTCCATGGGGAAGTCATCTATTTCTAAATTATTCACGCATCTAATATCTATGTAGAAATAATGGAGAATATAGATTGATCTTATCTGATGTACTCGAAATGGAATTGATTGTATCACAAAAAAATAACTTCAAGTGACACTGACAAGCAGATTTTCGGCAAATAATCCGTATCTCGTATCACAAAAACACATAAATATAAATATTTACAAGCGGAAAATAAAAATTCCGATAAAGCGCAGTAAAGACTGGAGTTCAGGGGGGAAATATGAGGACAGGAGTGACGCGGATACCCAAACAACAACAAAAAATAATTATCCGGACGTTAATGAAAATAAAAACACATAGTTCAGCGAAGAGTGTTTTTCCGGCGAATTCATTTACTTACATGTTCAATTGCAATTTTATATACTTATTTATGTATGTTTGTGTACATTAAAGTTTCGCAGACAAAAATAAAAATTAGTTAGGATTATTGTTGTCAAGATATTTCAAAAATGTGATGAGTAATCAAAATGTAACTGGACGGGGTGGGTAAACATTGGTAAGAGGGTGGTGATATGTTGTCAAAAACACAAAACGATAGAGAAAGGAAGACGAGATTTGCAGTATGAAATGATATCAACAGTTTATTTCACAGGCTCTCATCAGCTGCAAACTACCTCAAATTACAATGGTTATATAGATGATAATAACATACTTTAATGTTTAAGTGGTAGTAGAGAAGAAATACTATCAAACTGATGCATCCAAAATGTAAACATCACAATTTTTAGTTCAAGTTTTCATCATCAATTCATGCGCTTTCAAAGTAGAAAAGAGAGGGGAGGGGTAAGACATAAGACAGAAAAAAATTAACAAACAGTATTAGCTTGTAGGTTCACATAGCAACTGAAAAACAAAAGCGGTTACAGTTTATAAGATTGAGATTTGTTCAGTGAGTTGAGATCACTGACATCTTTATGAGTTATCTCAAACAGACGTGACTGACTGACGTTATCAATGAAACAACCTACTATCGCCGATATGTTGATGACACATTTGTTGTTTACAACGACGTGGATAACGCATCTGCATTATATGATCGCCTAAATGAGACCCATCCAAACATCAAATTCACCATGGAATTTGAACACAACGACGAGTTCAATCTCCTGGACCTAAATGTATAAAGAAGAAACGATGGAAAGGTTGAAACGTCCATCTATAGAAAAAAAACCGGACTGGACAATACTTTCACTATACCGGCTTCTGTCTTATAAGCTATAAGCGGGGATTAGTAAGGACACTGTACGACAGAACCAGGAAGCTATATTCACCGAACAAGTTGGAGGAAACACTAGGTCTCGTTGAGAAATGCCTAAGAGAAAATGGATACCTAAAGGGATTTATACAAAAATATAGCAGAGAAAAAGATAAGAAAGAAAAACACCTAACTGTAGAAAAGAAGAAAGTGTTTAGTTGTCTCCCATTCCAAGGAGACTCAGTGTCACAAAAGATTGACAAAAGAATGAAAGGTGCAATAAAAAGAAACTTCCCTGCAACTAAACTCATAACATTATACAGCACCACTTCTTCTATAAGCCACTCAAAACTGGATAAATACCCTGCTGATGTCACCTCCAACTGCGTTTATGAATTTACGTGCACTTGCGAGAACAAGTACATTGGAAGGAAGGAAAGAAGGGCTTCTATCCGGTTTTTTGAACATATTCCAAGAAACCTATGCCTGAAAGGAAGCAAATATTCTCACAGCGCAATTACCAGACATATTGTTGATACCCCTCATCTCGTAGAGATTTCTTTGTCGTTCAAAATATTAAATAGACAAAGGACAGCAAACTTACTACGATTTATCGAAGCGATCGCAGTCAAATGATTCAAACCAAACTTGTGAATACAGAAAGAGAGTGTGATTAACCTCTCACTCCCTTGGTAACTGAATTTTGATTTTGATTACATTAATTAGTCATCTAATTCAGCGATCTCAACTCACTGAACAAAACTCAGTCATATAAACTGTAACCGCTTTTACTTTTTGAGTTGCTATATGAAGCTAAAAGCTAACACTGTTTGTCAATTTTTTGCTGTCTTATGTCTCACCCCTCCCCTCTCTTTTCTACTTTGAAAGCGCATGAATTGATGATGAAGACTTAAACCAAAAATTGTGATGTTTACATTTTGGATGCGTCAATTTGATAGTATTTCTTCTCTAATACCATTTAAACCTTAAAGTATGTTATTATTATCTGTGTAACCATTGTAATTCGAGGTAGTTTGCAGCTGATGAAAACCTTTGAAATAGAATGATATCATTTCACACTGCAAATTTCGTTTTCCTTTCTCCATTGAAAGCGTAATACAGTTACGTATTAAGTTGAAAGGTTTATTGAGTGAATTGTGATTAGAATGCACACAGAAACAAAGGAAAATTGGGAATTATTTAAGGGTTCTAAAAATTACAAATGTTGTAAGGAGTTAGAAAACAGAAAAAACAAGTACACAAACTCAATGGTTTAAGATTCGACAATCCAAAGGAAACGAAATCGTATTGACTTTGGTAGGTTGTTTTCCCCTTTGTAGATCACTTTGAAGGAGTCGTGTGCTTAGATAACGGAATGACCAGTTTTGACTAGATGTTCGATTATCACACTCCTTGTAAAATCATTATTGCCTTTTTGGGGACATGCGGGATGGTGTTCTTGAACCCTTTTGGACAGGATACGCGTTGAATAGCTTATGTACTTGGCTGGATCTACAGTAACAGGTGGACTGATATATGCACATAGAAGTGGTCAGATAGAGGAACTTGTTCTTAAGGCTTCTGCAGATCAATGGGCGACTGGAAAACGGTACTCTTAGAGTTGCTGAGAAGAATTTTCTTCTCAAAGATGACGAAATTCTTCTCTTAGGGATATTCCACGTTACATCTCCCTTGAAATTCAGAAACAAGTGACGTCTCATTCTTCTGAACCTTTGGTTTGACATTCTTTTTGATGAATCTTTTTTTTTTATTTTCATTCTTATCGGACAAACCTAATGTACACAAACATATAAAAATAAGTATATCTCATTGTGACAGTACAGCTAAGTAAATGAATTCGCCGCCGAAAAGAGACTCTTCGCTGAACTGAGTGTTTTGTTCTCATAAAATAATGAGTCACCATCAACAGAAGAAATCCTGAACTGAGCCTCTCTATCACTTACATGGACAGCATTATTATAACTACAGGAGACACGGACGGAGATGTTCGAACCAGCCATGACTGTATTTGGAAAGCAAGGCAGGTTTTCATTCCCCACCTCAAATTAAGTGTGGCAATCCACACCACCTAACACAAGGGATGACATCTGAATTTTTAACATTAAAATCAAGTTAGTGCTTTTATATGTTTCAGAGACTCGACGTGCAAGTCAAGAAGAACATTTGCAACAGGCTACAAGACTTTCGTCAGCACCTGCGCTTACTAAAAATAATGAAGATCACATACGCGGCAAGAGAGGTAAATCAAGTAACTAGGAACTCTAGCAGACAGTGGATCAGACAAGAATCTTTTACCCATCAGATAAACAGAAGGAAATGTAGATGGACCGAACATATGTGGAGTAGACATCCAAGTGGTGTTGTAAGGGGGGAAGGCAAGATATCTGGTAACGGAGTTCTTCATTTAGGAAAAACACACACCATATTTATGCATTTCTAACCACAGTAAAGTTGAGCTGGGTCAGCGAGCAATTAGTTCTGTTACTGATTTGTTGAGGGTTAAACCTTGAGACAAAAAGTTATCTAATGGGACTATTTCCTGATAACAACGTAAACTAAATCCATATTTTAGGAATAAACACTTCTGCCTCTACAGCCTTTGACATAAAATGTTGTCTTCAATTCTGGCTGCTCCCTATCAGCCTGTGTCCATATACTACCGATAAATCTTGTCAGTAGCATACGCTAAAGTATAACACACCAAACAGTCTGTTGGGTGAAACTAAGGCGAAGAGCCATGAGTTGAATATTGATTCCAGGTAGGTGTCCGTTGAGAGCCATTCCTTGTCTTGTCTGTTTCCTTGAACATCACCTCCACAGAGTTAGTTCCAATGTTCTTTCACACAGGTTTCCTTAGTGATAACACGTAGTGACTCCGATTTCGCTCTCATCTGATCTGTAGTGAAGGAATCCCTTTTAGTTTTGTCCTTCAGTTTCTGAATGTTGAACTTGAATCACAGTGGCCTGTCTCTAGTTGTTTTGAAGGATTTCACGTTCATCTTGAAGGTTCCTCAAACAAGATGATGGTTTGAGCCCACATCCGGTAGGCTGCATCTACACTTCTTTGAGCAGCATTGAGATGAAGTCTATCTGGTTCATGGTGTGTCCATCAAGCGAAATCCATGTTACTTTGTGTATATCCTTGTGCTTGTATACTCTGCCTCCGATCACCAGATAATTGAAAACGCAGAGCAGAAGTGTGCGAATAACTCTCCGTTCTCATTCATTTCTCCGAGAGCCTCTCGACCTATGATGAGTTCTCTTCCTGCATTATCTCCCCCCAGTTCGGTTTGCATTCATATCACCCATGACGATTTTGATGTCGCCATTCGGGATATTGTCCATTACTGTTTGCAGTTGTCTGTAAAAATCTTCTTTCTTCTTTTGTTCCACATTGTTTGTAGCACCATGAGTAGCATTGGATATTTGTAACTTTTCTTCTTTCCTTTCGAGTCGAATATTGCTGTCATAATACTGCAGGATGAAATTGGTACCCAATGCATTAGGGCTTTAGCTGCCATTGGCTTAGTGACATCATGATAGCCACTCATTGTCTCAGTGTGCTCGTAGTCGTCGTCTAGGTGACCAGAACGGAGTAGAATACAGACTCTGCAAATTACAATTTTGACAGTCCACATCCATTCCACCTACTGTCTCCGATACCCAGCACTTCACTGCCATATCTTCTCATTTCTTTGGCTACCTGAGCGGCCTTCCCAGTCTTGTACATTGTACGGATACTCCACGTTCCCATTCTTATTCTTGCTTTCTTCGAGAAAAGACACATCGGCTGCCTGGTTGGTTGACTGACTGGCTTCCCAAAGACAGTGTTTCACTAGCCCACTGTATCATTTCGCCTTTCCGATTCGAGCGGTGATTGTTATTTGAATTTTTTGTATTTTTAATACATATTTTTGTGCATTGAAGTTTCTCTAGCAGTTTGAATAGTTTTGTGGGGTAGGGTCGCTGCCCCCACGCCCAACCCTCCCTCTTTACCCGGGCTTGGGTTGGCGAGCTAGCGAGCTAGTTAACTAGGCGAGGTTATGAAAACATTGTTCAATAAGAATTTGGATGTAAAATTAAATCAAATAAAAGTATCAACAGTAATATAATAATGGAAGAAAAGATGGGGCCGTTTACGTAGAGTTCCGTAGTAAGTTGATATTGTCAAGCCTTACACATTTCTTATCCCATAAAAGCTCTGCCAAATAAGATATTGTAGAGCTTACATACTTAATATTCCGATCATTTTGTCTTCTGTGAGTGGTTCTAGTTCCTCTTCCTGATGAGATGTAAGGAGAGGGGTGTGTAAAGAGAGGATGCTCAGAGTCTCATAAGATAATATTTGCTAATCTTTTGCATCAGTCAGTGTGTTTATCTATATAAGTATTCATGGGTTGGCTTAACAACATCCCTCTTGTCCTACTGAGAGCTTTTAGTGACCTCAGCATTCTTAAGTAATCCAGGATAGGAAAGATTAAGTCGGAGCAATGTAGAAGGATAGGTGGAGTACAAGAACTAAGAGTGGGTGATGCCGGATTGTCTTATCTTTCTTAAATAGAAAATTAAACGAAATATCATTGTAGAAACTAACATGATGTTGGAGGACCACGAAGCATCAGAAGTATTGTACAAATTCTCCGCCATATATTGTTGATATATACAGACATAATTTAGATGTGATGGAGAAGATTTGTAGCTCAGGTGGATGATTTTGATGTGGTTGTGTTCTCTGAGCTGGATAGTTTATTTTTCATTACCCTACCAGGCAACATCTTCAGTGCATACTTTAATTGCTGAAGTGAGCTTTCAAATTTCTCCACGAGTTTATTAGTCATCTCTCCTGGTGAAATAAAAAACAGACGGGATTTCCTACATATCATGTTTGTTTGTACTTCTCTCAACACACTTATTGATTTATGACCTACTTATGACTTTGTTGTTGTTCGTCGTTCACTGTCTAAAATCATCACTGACATTAGGGCCTCTCAAGGTCATTTTAAGCATATATATACGCAAGCTCTATCAACATTTTTTAATTATTGTTTTCATACAGTAAAACTCTTTCATTAACGTCCAGGCTTTTCTTCTGTCTTTGTGGCTCGGCTGTATTACTGTCGTTATTCACGTATTCACTCATACTCTGTGCGTCGGTGGCACAGTGGTTAGGACTCTCGCCGACCATGCACATGGTCCGGGGTTCGATGCCCTGCCGACGCACACCCGATATCTATGGTCGGCCTTCCAAATTTGGACTACCGATATCAATGCTAAAATTCCATACTTGTACTGAAAATACGGTGTGGAATCAAGCTGTAAATCAAAATAAAAATCAAATAAAAAAATACTAGGTTATAGTTCCGGGTATAACAATGATACAAGAATCGTGGGAATGAAAAAGCTCATTTAAGTCGCGCTGATGTCTGAAAGTGAAACTAACAATATACATTTGGATGGATTTACCTTAAGACCATCCAGCAAGGACCACTGACTAATTTCTAATAAAATGTTTTTCATTTTGAAACAATCTAACTGAGAGGTAACAGTCTAATCATACGTATGCTTGACAAAATTGGTTTCATCCGAATGAAGCAAGTAAGTCATGTAAGAAGAAAGAAAACAGAAAAGGTGAATAAACAGCAAGTACCTTGAGTGACACCAGCTAGAGTAAGTGAAGAAGATAGTGGAGGACTTCCCACTGTAAATAGTGAATTGCCTTCTATCAGAAAAGTAAGAATGCAAACATTTATTTCTCCAGCACCTTGCTTGTGTCGCAGCAATCTTCCTTTTAACGTTAGACGCCCAGGTAAAGAGTTAAAGGTAGATGTGTAATCAAAGAAAGCACGACGAATATAGTTGACACCTCTGCTTAACCAGAGACAATATTATCATATAAGACAAGAGTGGTATCTAAAGCAAATTGTTTAAGGTGATGCGAAAACTTCACTAAACTTTCAAAGTTAATTAAAAGCAACTTTTCTACCATTTTTAAAAGTGGTGAGGTTTAATAGCGACCCCAAACCACCTGCGTGGTTGAGGGTTTGATCCCCCGCCACCGATGCACTCATAAACCTCGCTAAGCCAGTAATAAGACTGGTAAAGAGGGAAAGTTAGGCATGAAGCTAGCGACGCCATCCCGTAAAAATAAGCACCACTTCTATTGGAACTTAAAAACTCTAGCTTGAAGCCCTATGTTCTTCTGGGAATGCAAAGGAATAAAAAAGATGGCAATAGATCTAAACCCAACACTTGATGTTACTTGTTGGGTCACGGAAAGTCACATGTCTTCACTATCAATAGCATTAACCTTAGTGACCATGAAATAAAATGAAATTTATATATTATATATTTATATTATATATATTTATTAATCTATATTCTTTGACTGGATACTAGTAACTAGTGCGATGTGTCTAGTCCTTTCTTCGGAGTAGACTGAATTCTATCAGTCAGGTTTGCAATGTGACCACCATTCTAGGTAGCTCGCCATTACTGTGCACATTGCTTTGATGATATTATATGGTTGGTGATAATCGGCAGGAAGTCTTGGCTGCACCTAGGTTTCGTGATAGTTGGCACTCGTCAAAGTCCAAGGCTTCCTTCTGACTGCCTCCAATCATGTAATATCATTAAATCAATGTTCACCGTGATGGCGAGCTACCTAAAATAGTAGCCACAATGCAAACCTGACTGATAGAATTCAGTCTGCACCAAATAAAGGACTAGACACATCACACTAGTTACTAGTGTCCAATCAAAGTATCCAGTACAGTCCTACAGGAGGTCAATCGAGAGCCATTCCGAATAGCTCAGTGGTAACGTCTCTGACTGCAGCTCTCAATGGGTGATGCGGGTTCGAATCTCAGAAGGGACATGAGTTGCTTCAAGGTTGAAGACACGCCTTGCTGACTGACTGGTGAGTGCCAACTAGCACGAAACCTAGGTGCAGCCAAGACCTCCTAGCGATTATTTCCAACCATCTAATATTATACGTATATATACGTATATACGTGTGTAGGACCATTGAAAACATTGAATTTTCACTTACATATTCATTTATGACCTTGATATAAAGCATGTTTTTGTTTATTCATTTTACTAATAGGTAAATAAACAATTAAATGAATAAATAAATAATTATTCCTTTCCGGTTAAAATTAGCTATTATTATATTTTTGTTGTCGATTCTCTTATATTTCACAGTTTTCAAATGTAAATTATTAAAAGTTATAAAGAATCATCTTAATTATATCTACATATAATGAATCATATCCGCTGCATCAGTCTGAATGAACTTCAAAGGCATTCAAACAGTGTGACTAACTGTTGCCCTATATTTGACCAGTCATGTGATGGAAATACACAGCTTGAATGTTTCTGAATAACTAAACCAGACGTAGCAACTGTTGTAAATCTCCTCAAAAACCTAAGCGGTGCATAAAGGATCGAAAACACAAATTGGTATAGTCAATATAAACAGTCTACGCCTAAGGTTA
Source organism: Trichobilharzia szidati (assembly GCA_944472155.2). Taxonomy (NCBI): domain Eukaryota; kingdom Metazoa; phylum Platyhelminthes; class Trematoda; order Strigeidida; family Schistosomatidae; genus Trichobilharzia; species Trichobilharzia szidati. The sequence goes on from OX235272.1 coordinate 389,883, forward strand.
AATTAGTCCTACTGTAGGGTGACAATATAAGCCAAATTCAAAGTGTTTTCAAGCATAGTATGATGAACGATGAAACAAATTTTCCAATTGTGCAAAAATTACTGATAAAACAACTTTAAAACAGTCAAATGTAACATTTGAAATGACTGGTGTATTCCACTGAGAATCACACTAACGGTGTTTAAATTTACCTCCAAAATTTAATAACATAAATTTAAACAAAATCACCTCAACGACTACAAATATTTATCTAAGGGGCTAACATTTATTCATTGTTTTTATTCGACTACCAGTTGACCTTATATAACCGTCAGAGGGAATCCAATGAAATTTTAAAAAAATTTCATTTTCAGCGGCCTGCTTAAAACTTTGGCTACTGAAAACCTCCATCAATATTTTGCATATAATTTCTCTTATTCAATTTGTTTCAATTTAGTTAAGTATGACGTCTAATAGTGTTGTTTACTCTGGTGAGTATTTAAAACACTTTCAAGTATTGGTTTTGTAGGGATTTTTTTGATTGCATAGAGGATTTCATCATGAGCTGACATCAGTTAGAGAACCACTGGAAAACCTGGGAGTACTGGACAGCTGTTTCGTCCTAGTTTGGGACTCTTCAATAGTACGCACCCACTGGGATTCGAACTCAGGACCTTCTGGTTACAAGGAGAGCTCGTAGACCATTGAGCCACTGGGACCCGATCCAATGCTCACTAGTGACTGGCCCTATTCAGGCAGTTAACCTGAGGTTCTAGTGGGTACAGCAGGTTGAAGATGAGGCAGTAACTCATCGAAGAAGACATTGCGAAATGGTCGCGCTATGTCGTGAATTGGCAGAAGTTAGAATACAAGGACCACTGGATTGAAGAAGAAAAAGAACAGATATCATAATAAATTGCTTTGTGTTCCACGTTAGATAGAACTGCGTCACACGATCTACTGTCAATCGATATTTTATTTGAAGATCCTGGATGAAGAGAAAATATCACGCAATAAACTTACAGAAGTGCCAAGTAATAATATTAATGACAAAGTGCATGAAAAATATGTACAGAATGATGACAACACCAACAATAAGGAATTTAAATCATCAGTATTACATTGATGCAAAGAAGGAATCTCAGAAAGCTTAAGTATAATTCCCAGCAATGTTGGAATAAAAGCCAATAAAACAAAACAATTTAGTTTATCTAATACCCTGTTTGGAATGTTTATCAGGTCAAATACATAAGTAAAAGTAGTAGAACGAGGTTAGTCAGACAAATGGAGCACAAAAACCTAGCCACATCTAGATTGGTTGACCCGAATAAGATAAGCAATCTGGAGAATAGTTCAGCTATAACCCTCACTAGATGCGATTACGCGTCGGTGGCACAGTGGTTAGGACTCTCGCCGACCATGCACATGGCCCGTGGTTCGATCCCCTGCCGGCGCACACCCGATATCTATGGTCGGCCTGAATTTGGGCTACCGATATCCATGCTGAAAATTCCACACTTGTACTGAAAATACGGTGTGGAATCAAGCTGTAAATCAAAATAAAAAAAAAATAAAATAAAGATAGGATGAGATGACAGTTTTAAAATCTAATGTAACAGCAGGGTGGAGGGAGATATTGATAACGGAAGCTTTATTTATCGAATCAAGTGCGAACACGTGTAATAGAAATGATTCAAAACCTGTCCACTCTAACATCTAGAAAATTCCATTACGCATTGCACGTATTATTCTCTGCACGAACAATGGTGCTGCCTCGACGGAAAGATGAAGTACCTGGACCAGCCAATTCAAATTGTATCTACCAATTCAACTGCTCTTGTGGGGCGAGTTATATTGGCCGTTGCTCTAGGAACTTGATTTTTCGTGCTCGAGAACATATCCCACTATGGTTAAGTAAAGGTGTAGTTAAAACCATTAAGAGTTCGATATTGAACCATCTGGTGCAAACCGGCCACATAGCCAGCGTGGAAGAATCCTTCTCTATAATCTACCGGATGCCAAATAAATTACCAAAATCATCGAACCACCTCGTGCTCCAAACAGCAGGGGCTATTGCATTTCGCCTCAAACAACCAGTGCTTTGTGTGCAAAAGAAGCAAGCAAGTCCAGCCGCTACTACTGCCTTGTCCGTCCTTCAGCAGAGACTATAAACTCATGAATTTGTATTATTATCTTTCCTAATTTCTCTGATATTCAGATTGAGTGTTATGTTGATGCTATTGAACTGTAATCTATTGATATTATTGATTCGATGTTATTTAAACAACATTAATGTTGTTCATAACACTAATTCATTCATTCATTCACTATAATGTATATATAACTGTAGAGCCTGATGATGAAGTTATCGAAAAGAGTACTCTTTGTTCCGTGTCTGTTCTTTTGAAAATTCTATTACCCCTGCGATAAATACGAAAGAACAAAAAACCCTATAAAACTCAAGTTTCGAAATGGTGTGATTATAATTTATATGATTAAAAGCCATAAACTGTGTTCGAAACTGTGTCATCCAGTAAATAACACTGTTTCACTGACTGTGTGATATATCTAATAAACAAAATAATATGGAATTCCATACCATCACGCTGCTCAAGTTTTATATATATATACATATATATATATATATTGTTATTCTACTAAACATAATCATTTTAGAAGGGACCCTTATAATCGATAACGATTAATTCCTTCATTTCTTTTTATTGCAGCCAAGTCCTACTGATGCTGATGGGTAACCGGAGATCACTCTTGCGGGAGAGAAAAATAGTAACACTAGCCTCCTGTATCCTTACCGAAATTTTCGTCAGCAACCAGTCAGTGTATTAAGACTGATACAACTCTCCAAATAAGAATAGTGATTAAAAATTATATGTTCAGTTAATTGGTATTCCTGTTGAACAAAATTGCTGCTCGGTTTCGGTAGTCATGTATTCTCACAGTATGGATGCTTCACAGTGTTTAAGGATTACTTTGATATTTTTGGTTGATGGTGTCTAGCTGACAAATTCCAAAGAGGCCGTAATGTGCATTCTATATTCCACTGCTAGTCATTATCAGCCATATAGTGTTGAAGTAATAACAGTCTCCGAAATGACTTACACTTAAATTTGAATCTCCTATATGTAATCAAACCAACAACAGCACGCACACAACTGGAAGTTGACACCAATCCTCCAACGAAAACCGAAGTAATGAATGCAATCAAGCTTCTGAAAGCTGGAAAAGCAGCTGGACCAGATGGAATACCCCCGGAAGCACTGAAAGCGGACCCAGAAACGACAGCAGACATGCTGACTCCATTATTGCAAAAGATCTGGAAGGAGGGAAAGGTGCCTACTGACTGGAGGAAAGGTTACCTAGTGAAACTACCAAAGAAGGGCGACTGAGGACTCTGCAAGAACTGGCGAGGAATCATGCTCCTGTCGACGCCAAGTAAAATTCTGAGTCGCATCATCCTGGAGAGAATCAAAGACGCACTGGATACAGAACTCCGACCAGAACAAGCTGGATTCAGGAAAGGCAAATCATGTTCTGACCAAATTGCAACTCTACGCATTATCATCGAACAAAGCATGGAATGGCAATCAAATCTCTACCTCAACTTCATAGACTTTGAGAAGGCCTTCGACAGCGTTGACCGCGAAGTAATTTGGAAACTACTCGAGTACTACGGCGTACCCCAAATATTCATCAACCTTATTCAACAGCTGTACGACAACGGCACATGTCAAGTGATCCACAACGGAAAACTCAGCGAAGCGTTTGGAGTGAACACAGGAGTCAGACAAGGGTGCTTATTATCACCAATGATATTCCTAATTGTGGTGGACTGGATTATGCGTCAGACAGTGGGAAACGAGAAGACAGGGATATCCTGGACCGACGTGAAGAACGTAGAAGACCTGGATTTCGCGCGTGGATGATTTATGTTTGATGTCACACAAAATCGAAGACTTACAAGCAAAAACCGACAAACCGGTCGAAGAAGCAGCTGGAGAAGACAGGACTCCAGGTGAACATAGACAAGACGGAGGTTATGAAAATAACCAACCAACAACAGCAACAGCAACATCCAGCGCCAATCACCATCTACGGGAGGGATTTGAAAGAGGTTACTTCTTTCACTTATCTAGGGAGCATTGTCTCAACCACAGGAGGAACGGACGAGGATGTCAAATCGAGAATCGGGAAAGCGAGAAACATATTCATCAACCTGAAACCAATCTGGAAATCTTCGTCACTCTTCAACATCAACAACAAAATTAGGATTTTCAATACAAACGCCAACTCAGTCAGTTCTTCTATACGGATCAGAAACTTGGCGGGTCACAAAGAATATTTCCAACAGCCTGTTGCAGACCTTTATCAGCAGCTCTCTTCGCTCTATACTGAAGATCAGATGGCCGGAAAGAATCAACAACAAGAAACTATGGGAACAAACAAAACAGGAACCAATGGCTCAACAAATATGCAGGAGAAAGTGGAGATGGATTGGACACTCCCTGAGCTTAGGAGGCCGCTGGGTGACATCGCGCCTCAGGCCAGTGCTCGAGTGGAACCCGAAAGGGAAGCGGCGAGTGGGACGTCCAAGAGTGACATGGGGGAGATCGTGTGAAGAGGAATTGAAACAGTATGGACTAACATGGATGCAGGTGAAGAGTACAGCAGAAGAGAGAAGCAAGTAGAGGCGTGCAGTTGAAGCCCTATGTTCCACTAGGAACCCAAGGGAACAATAATAATATAATAATAATATGTAATCAGCTGTAAATGGGCAGTGATCGTCAAGTCCTTTTGTCAGAAGACCATACTGAAGTGTTCACAAAAGATTTTGCGTCCTGAATGATTTCTTTCCCACAATGAAAGAGGACACAGATTTATGAATTTGGATAAACGATTTGAAGACTATAATTTAAAGCAAGTTTTAGAAGAAAGAACTCCGGACTCCTCGGAGGTGCTCACCAACAACCATCCCACTAGGGGTTGAATCTGGGACCTTCAGGTTTCTTGACCAACCACCTTGACTATTCGACCATTTAGGTTACTTGGTGTTTATAAACAAAAAAGACAAAGTACTGAAAACTACATCAAATTTAACTTATCCCACAACCGAGCTGATTTCTCTATTCTGAATTCAACTTACTTTTTAGTGACATTCTCTTTTCATCGTTGAGAATTGAAAGAGAATTACATGTCACACACACATACACACATTTTGAAAACACGTCAGAAAGGCAGATTTCACTTCAACATAACAGTCAGCTGACCTGCTGAATTCCACATGTGATTTAAACACTTAGCAACCATTTAAGGCGATCTATAATCCAAAAAACAAAGTGCAATATTTGATTGAACACTAGTAACTAGTGTGATGTGTCTAGTCCTTTACTTGGTGCAGACTGAATCCTATCAATCAGGTTTCCATTGTGGCCACTATTTTAGGTAGCTCGCCATCACGGTGCACATTGATTTGATGATATTAGATGATTGGAGGCAGTCGACAGGAAGCCTTGGACCTTGAAGAGTGCCAACTAGCACGAAACCTAGGTGCAGCTAGGGCTTCCTGTGGATTGCCTCCAACCATCTAATACCATCAAAGTGAAATCTTCTTAAACTTTCTAAAATCCTAAAACTATTATCATCTTCTACGTGTCAGTCTCTGCATGACTGACCCAATTTTTTAAAACCCCCACTTCTATTCCTCCGTATTCATGACCATTTCCTGCATGCGTCTATACGAAAAAAAATGTCTAATTTTCATCTCTTAAGTAAGACTGATTCACTATGTCAGGACATAGTTCTTTCTATAAAAAAAATTTGTCAAGTGATTTCCTCTTTTGTTTTTCTTGGTTAATCACAATTAAGAAAAACATAAACTTCTAATTTCTAAGCAATAAAAAACAGCAACATGATTTCTCTTTTCTCCAAATGCAAACTTTAACTAATCCATCAACACTGAATGTTTCCATGGATTTTCGAGGAAAATCATCCAACTTCTACGTTTACAATTTGTTTGTTCACTCTTGCACTTAATCGATTGTACTCTGTAATTACTCCCCCCCTCGAGCCCCCTGTCTTTCCTGGCTTATGTCATATCGTGAAGAGAAGGAATATTAAAGGTTATCAGTAGGGCAAGTAGTGTGCCGATATTGAGTCAGCTAGCTCATTACTACTGTCGTCGACAGACATCTGAACTCATATAAATCAGTATTGTCTGACTGTCAACACCATCTCTATTTCTCAGTATTCCACCTCACCCTTGTATCTCGTCAGGTAGGAGCAGAACTCACTATAGAAAACTATGTGTTTGTACAACCAAGTACAGAAACTCGACGATACCACATTTGGTCTGCTGGTGTCCCGGATCCCAACCACACACCAAGTGTATCTAAGTTGATATAAATATCCTTCATCCCATGATGCCAAGTCATAGTCTCACCACCTGGCAGCTTTTCCATCTAGTCCCAGGTCTAGCGAACACAAACCAGTGCGAAAGTCTCTGGGATGGCATTTGTAGGACATGTGTAAGTCACCTATGTAGGTGTTTCCAGATGTTGACAGTCAGTGAATGGCAACCTCTACTGTACCTAAACACGCTCTGTCAAACCTCAGAATTACTCATGATCCCATGGGAAACAAGCAATTCTGTGATATGCAAAAGGACATAGAGGTTATTTGGACGTAATCGGAGGTGACCGTTTAGCGCCATCGGGCTCTCGAGTGGAAACCCAGTGCAAAGATAGGGGTTAGGTTTGGGTCCGATTGAAACATGAAGGAAATCGTATAAGAAGGAAATAAAAGTTTATGGGAAGTGGTGGACAGCAGAGAACTGACTGCAGTGGAGATGTGCTGCTGAAGCTCCAAGTTCCATCGGGAAGCCAAAGGACAAGTTTAAATATGAATAGTCGGTTGTCACCTCCCTCAAACACCCTTATTAAATGAAGCAAGAAGGAATTAGAAATCATTGAAACAACCGAGATCTGCAGCTCAGGTGTGTGAGCTAGATGGTTTTTATTTTTTATTTATTTTTGATTACAGCTTGATGCCACGCCGTATTTTCAGTACAAGTATGGAATTTTCAGCATGGATATCGGTAGTCCAAATTCAGGCCGACCATAGATATCGGGTGTGCGTCGGCAGGGGATCGAACCCCGGACCATGTGCATGGTCGGCGAGAGTCCTAACCACTGTGCCACCGACACAGTCGCGAAAGATATTTCATTGCCCTTCTGGACAATATCTTCAGAACCGAGATATAGTATCAGTCAAGCGAATGGTTGCCTGCTAATCTGGTCCACAAACACAGGTAGATATGGTCAGCAAGCTATGAATCAGTAGTTGGAGATTCTTTGGGAAATATTTGATAGTTATTCACAATGGCGCGAACTCTCTTATTATCTCAGTCATCTTTTTGCCTTGGATTCCTAGTGAAATGTAGGTTTTCATCAACGGATTACCACTTCACTCTGTTCTCAGCAGTTGTTTTTTTTTGTAACTGCCTTCATGACGACCGATACAAATGGCTTCTTATAAAAATTAGTTTAAAGCGATGAGAAACTGACGAGGATTTCAAATCAAGAATCGGGAAGGCGAGAAACACATTCATCAACCTGAAACCAATCTGGAAATCTTCGTCACTCAGCATCAACAACAAAATCCAGATTGTCAGTACAAACGTCAAGTCAGTCAGTTCTTCTATACGGATCAGAAACTTGGCGGGTCACAAAGAATACTTCCAACATGTTGCAGACCTGTATCGACAACTGTCTTCGCTCTATACTGAAGATCAGATGGCCGGAAAGAATCACCAACGAAAAACTGTGGGAACAAACAAAACAAGAACCAATCGCCCAACAAATATGCAGGAGAAAGTGGAGATGGATTGGACACTCCCTGAGCTTAGGAGGCCGTTGGGTGACATCGCGCGTCAGGCCATAGCTCGAGTGGAACCCGAAAGGGAAGCGGCGGGTGGGACGTCCAAGGGTGACATGGAGGAGATCGTGTGAAGAGGAGTTGAGACAGTATGAATTAACATGGATGCAGGTGAAAAGTACAGGAGAAGACAGAAGCAAGTGGAAACGTACAGTTGAAGCCCTAGGAACCAAAGGGAACAATAATATTAATAATGAGTCCCCTTTATGATTCTCTACAAAATAATAGTAATAAGGCGTAATTTATCTGAAAAGTTCAGTGAATTTGTGCAACATCTAATTCGGACATTCTGGTCACAAGCACCGACTTGTTAAACACATTTATATAAAAGGCGATGAAGCATGAAAGATCACCACTTTTTTATCAATTTAAGTTAGAATATTCACGGATCACGATCACAAATAAGAAATAGGAAAATGAGATAAGAAAAAAGGCGGGAGATAAAATATTATGAAGTAAATTGAAACTTTTAGTATTTAATTGCCGGATGGTGACTAACAGTAGTATCCAGGACAACTCATATTTCGTCCTATTTGGGACTCGTCATCTGGATGTACCTGCGTTTCTCAGTGAATGATGATGTTCCCATCGAGACTCGAACCCAGTGCCTATAGTTTCAAACGCCAAAGCGTTATCCACTAGACCATTTGGGCCACGAGAGCCATCTCTTGTGCAACGGGTCACACTAATACATTTGATTTTTAGATTTTCCCGTCTAGTGGATAACGCTTTGGCGTTTGAAACTATGGGCACTGGGTTCGAGCCTCAGTGGGAACATAATCACTCACTGAGCAATGCAAGTACATCCAGTGACGAGTCCCAAATCGGACGAAATGCGCATCCTGAATTCTACCGCTAGTTCCCATCCACCAATTAAAAACCTCGCCTAGATTACTAGGTCACTAGTATTCTAGCCGGTCCCAAGCCCGGATAAAGAGGGAGGGTTGGGGCGTGGTGCTAGCAACTCCACCCCCAAAACTTAACCAAATTGCTACTAAAACTTCAACGCACAAATATATTCAAAATTCTAAAAATACAAACAATAACGTTATTTTTCGCTGGAATCGGGGAAGTGAAATGACGCAGGCTGGTGAAAGCCTTCGGGAAGCCAGTCAGCCGATGTGCCTTCTTTCGATAAAAGCAAAAATAAACATCTATGATCAAAAACAGACAATCTCTTCATGTCTTCCGCTCTCAATGGCCACGCCTCACCACTATAGAGAAGGACGGAGCGAACTGCTGAGCAGTACACACGTCCCTTGGTTGATAGTCGGATGTAACGCCTACGCCAGAGACGGTGTAAGTTAGCGAAAGCAGCCCGAGCTTTTTGGATCCGTGCTGAGATTTCGTCACCAATCAATCCGTTGGTGCTGATACAACTTCCCAAATAGGTGAAGTGGTCAACATGTTCTATCACTTCACTCCCTATCACTAAGCTAGGGATAGACGTAGTCCAGTCATTCCTGTAGCAGCATCTTACATTTTACAGGGGCGAATCGCATGCCAAACATACGAAGATTGCTGCTCAAGGTGTTCAAAAGACTCTGCATTTTGTCAGCGTCCTCCCCTAACAGGACTATGTCGTCTGCACATTCTAAGTCCATAAGACTATTCCCTGGTAACAAGTCGATTCCTAAGTCGTTAAGTTCAGTTAAGGATACTTCCGTTAGCATATCTATGATGAAGTTAAACAGAAAAGGGAAAAGTGGACATCCTTGACGGACACCACTGGTTGTTATCAATTCAGATGACAATTCCCCATAAGCCCTTACATGGCTGCGTGAGTTTGAGTAGAGTGCCTTGATTAGTGCAATGTACTTTCTTGGCACTCCCTTCACAGTCAAACATTGCCATAGTACCATTAGGGAGCCATTTTTCTCAGAAATAGTCTCACTTATGATTTGCCTTCTCCCACCCGTTTCCCTGATGAGTCTAAAGAGTTGCCTAGTGTTGCCTATCGCCGATGCTTTTTCCATCTCTTTCGCCTTTGTCAACCACCACTGTTCACGGTCCTTGCGGAGACTTTTCGTTAGTTTCCTTTTGTGCAGCTTTCGCTCCTCACTGAATTCGGAGCTCGCCGGAATAAGTCTTCTAGCATCTATCAGTTCGGATGAGGCAGTCGAAATCCAATGGTTTTTACTCACCTTTGCATTTACTTTATTCACAGCTTTTATAGCTGTATCTATGGCTGACTGAATATTCTTCCAGACTTCTTCAGGGTGAGCGCAGCTGTCGAACTCAGATATGTGTTTAGCCAGTTCCTTCTCAAATAGGGACTTAGTTTCCTGACCGAGCTGGGGACGTGATGGGTTTACCGCTAGCTGTTTCCTACGTCCGTTCAGTCGTAAGCACACACGAGCGCGGACCAGAGCGTGATCGGTATATACACATGTGTTCCACTGGGACCCAATGCAATGGCCAGTGCATGAATTCCAACTTCTACCAATTCGTGATACATTTAGCGTGACCACCAACCAATATCATCAGCGGGAACTCCATTCTCACTCCTGAATGGATGGACCCCAATGGTCACAATTCCTCACTAGAACTCCAGGAAACTCCTTGCCTATAGCAAGTCACTAGCGAGCATCCTTACAAATCAACTCATGAAAAATTAGTTTACTGAATTCATTTTAAATTGATAATTTGAGTTAATCAGTGTGTTGAACATAGTGGTCAATATTCTAAGGGTAGTAATGGTATTCTTATTCTTATTATTACTATTAGCATCACTACTGTCAGTCGTATAGCTACGAGAAAAAGGGTAGAAAAAAAACGAACTATTCAATGAGTAAATAAAGTATGAATTATATTTCAATAGTTTACACACATTGATAAGTTTTGTTATTGGTAATGATTGTACACCCAGTGTGAACAGAATACATAAAACACTAATTAGTTAGGAATACACACGCAGATGGGAATACACAAGTTACACAAAAGGTCAAAGCAAAATAAGTCAAGATTTAAACATGCATAAACATGTTTTTACATGTAGAAAGCTGGTTTTATTAACCTTTGAAATGAAGTATGGATCAATAAGATTCCCTGACTTTATCAGTCTGATCTATTTACTGATTATTGAATGCGGCTCAGAAACTTGAGTGAACATAGATTTGGCAGACTGATAAAATTGATTGTTCCAGTCACCTGGTTCATAAAATAATCCAAAGAAGGTGAATTTATTTTTTAATTTATAGGCCGAAATTCTACTCTGTTGTCATGTAAAGGAAGAGCTCATTACCAGTGTACATGCTCCTCCAGTGACAGCAAGTATTACTACTATTATTAGTATTATTATCGCTATTCCCTTGGATTCTGAGAAGAACATGAGGTTTCAGAAACACATTTCCACATCTCTTACTGTGTTGAACTCACTATTAAGTTTCCAAATCAAAAAAATTAAATTATTTTATAGTTGGTTTGTAAGGATTAGTTTTGCTTTTACGAGTTGATCACGGATTGATATCAGTTAGAGAAGCATTGAAAACCAGCACTGGACAGCTGTTTCATCCTAGTTTCGGAATCATCGGCAGTACAAACCAGCAGCAAAGGTTCGAACCCAGGACCTTCTGGTTACAAGGCAAGACTAGTGAGGTCGATCCAGTCAAGTGTGAGGATGGATATCCCACCGACGACATTGGTTGGGGTCGCGCTAAATCACGAATTGATAGAAGTTAGAATTCATGCACTGACCATTGAATCGGTTACCTGTTGGTGAATAGTTTACGAGCTTGCTTTGTAACCGGAAGGTCCTGGTTTCGAACCCTGGAGACGGGTGAGTGCTGCCAATGAATCCCAAACTAGGATGAAACAGCTGTCCAGTACTCCGTGGTGGCGGTTTTCAGTGCTTCTCTAACTGATATCAATCCGTGATCAACTCGTAAATTATTTTATCTATTTTATAATTTTACTTCAGGATTCACCCTCACTCTCCTTAACTCTCCACCGTAATAATTTCACCCTGTTGGTCTGTCTTGTAATTTATCTCTAGTTCATCCTTGTTTCCAAGTGAAGTCTGAACTATGCCCCTCCCCACTTGTCTAATAACCATAAAAAATAGTTATTCTTTTAACACTAAATACTTGTATACTTACATCATCTTTCAAATTATGTTGCTTATACTTTCTATCTATAACTTGAAATCATTGTAAAAAGTACGTTCACAAATTTCGTAACAAATAATTGATTCCATACAAGGAAGGAACCTCGGAAACCTTACGCAGAATTCTTAACAGGCAGGAATAAAAGTGGCTGGCATTCACACCACCCACAAACTCAATTAGAAACAAGCTTTGTCGGTAAAGGATCAATCCTGTGCAGCCTTTAAAACAAAGCAATTTAGTTTATCTAATACCCTGTTTGCAATGACTGTCAGGTCACATACATAGGTCAGAGTAGTAGAACAGGGGCAGTCAGACTAGCCGAGCAGCATAAAAACCTAGCAAAATCTAGATTAGTTGACCCGAATGTGATAAGAAATCTGGGGATTAATTCAGCTATAGCACTCACTACATGCGATTACGCACAACCATACAATGGGCTGGATGGGATAAGATGACAGTTTTAAAATCTAATGTAACAGGGTGAAGGGAGGGATTGATAACGGAAGCTTTGTTTATCGAATCAACTGCAAACACGTGTAATAGGAATGATTCAACACCTGTCCACTCGAACATCTGTAAAATTCTATTACCCCTGCGACAAATGCGAAAGAACAAAAAACCATAAAACTCAAGTTTCGAAGTCATGTGATTATAACTGATATGATTATGAACAATAAATTTTGTTCGGAACGTCACCCAGTAAATAATACTGTTTCACTGACTGTGTGATACATCTAATAAACAAACTAATATGGAATTACTTACTACCACAGTGCCCAAGTTTTACACATGTATTAATATAATTGATTTATTTAGGATGTAGTCAGTTGAAGAGAATTCACAAAAGAAAACGAGGTCGTGTTATCCCGCAAATATGTTAATTCTTTCTTTATTCAGATATACCTATTTTGTGCTGTTTTCTGCAGTTCTCTCTGACTGGCTTCACGACTGCCCATATGCTCTCATACCCTCCTTACACGATCTCCTCCGTGTCACCCTCAGACCTACGCCCAACTTTTCGTTCCCCATTTGCGTTCTACTCAACGGCCTGGTGTGATATGTCACTCGACCGCCTCCTCAGCTTGAGTCCCGTCCATCTTTATTTCCCTCGGCATATTTACTGGGAAATAGGTCGTCGGTTAGTTCGTTCCAAGAGTTCCTTGTGCCTAATACTTTCCGGTGATATTCAGTAAAAAAGCAAAGGCAGCTGTTGATAAAAGTCTGCAGTGGCCAGTTGGAAATTCTTATCGTGATGCCAGTGCCAAGTCTCTGAACCATACAGAAGCGCTGACTGACTTAACTTTAGTGTCGAAAATCTGAATCTTTTTCCTGATGCTTAGTACAGTAGATTCCCAAACTGATTTCAGAGGAATGAAGGTCTCTATTACCTTTCCGATCCCAACTTGGAACCGTGTGGCTAAATAAAAGGAGAAGTGAAAATTACCAACAGTTCAATATTAATTAATTAGATCATCTGGCCCAAAACAGGTGATGAAGCCAGCATTGGAGAATCTTTATCTGTCACCTATCCAGTACCAAATAAATTGACAAGGATTTCTAGATACTGAATACTTCAAACAGTAGAAGCCATTTTGTGTACAGTGGAATCAAGTCAAACCTGTCTCTATAACTACTCTAGCCTCCTGTGGAATTTATTAATCCATAAATTCTGTATTATTATTCTTAATTTATCTTATATTAAGTTTAGTGTTACGTTTATACCTATTGACACATACACAGTGAGTCAGTGACACAGCGGAAGAATGCTCACTGACCACGTATTTGGTTGATGTGGGCGTAGAGTGTTGGGCAAAGAGGGAAAATCAATCGACGAGGCTATAAAGTCACATAGATTGAGATGGCTAGGTAACGTGCTACCCATGCCTAACCATCGTCTCCCCCGACGGGCATTACTAGCTGATATAGGTGCAGATTGGAAAAGAGCAAGCGGTGGCCAAACGAAAACATCGCATCAATCAATCCATGAAATCCTTGACAGTTAAACTGAGTCAGGTAGGGAGATGCAGACTTCCGGGTTAGGGCCCGCCTTCGGGACTCTAAGAATCAATGGCTGGAGACAATAGGTGACATGGCTCAAAATCGTTGTCAATGGCGCAGATGTATTCAGTCTCTGTAATCTTTCATATTCCTTCCTACCATTACTCATTCTGTTTCACTCTTATACTTGTCAAAACTCTATTGATTCTCTTCACTCATCTTCTTGTCTACCTTTGTGTGCTATTTGGAACGTGGCCACTCGAACTGCTGCACTTCGGTGCCAAGTTCTGCGTTGAATCCAGACAGACAGACGTATTTGGTTCGGGGTTTAATCCTCGACCAATGCATTCCTTTACTTCGATAAGCCAGTAGTAAGACTGGTACATGTTTATATATATATATATATGTATATAGTGGTTTCATCAATTGAAAATATACCTTGCCTTCCGTTTCTTGCCTTTATATTCCCTAACCAATCACTGAGTATGTGATTTTGGCATATATTAAACGACGTGAAATAGAATGTTCAAATACATATATAGTACTCTGTTGCTAACGCAGTATTGAACTGTGGGAATATGTGAAAATAATACTCCGTTGGAACACATTGTCTGTATCACACTACCACAATAGGAGGCTTTATGCTCTCACGAATAATTGCAAAGACTCATTGATACCTCATTTGGTAAGCGTATTGTGTGATGGGAAAAATAACAGACATTGAACAACTAAGCTGTCGCGAAACGACAAATAAACAGACCGTTTCATTCTTCTTATCATTAATATATAATTATCACTACTTCTACTGATTCGTGATTTTAATTTTACATTTATAATCTTATCGACATAATCATTAATGTAAAACGTCCTGGCAACTACCTTTCCCCTTAATATGTATTGCAAACTCATCATTAGTATTCCACAATGTATCAAATGTACTATAAGTATTCAGACCGTAGATGTTACGAATTTCCTCGAATAATTTGAACGCCGATTCAGATAGAAACATTATTTTATTTATTTATTTATTGTCTCAACTACAGGAGGAACGGACGAGGATGTCAAATCGAGAATCGGGAAGGCGAGAAACACATTCATCAACCTGAAACCAATCTGGAAATCTTCGTCACTCCTCAACATCAACAACAAAATTCGGATTTTCAATACAAACGTCAAGTCACTTCTTCTATACGGATCAGAAACTTGGCAGGTCACAAAGAATATTTCCAACAGGTTGCAGACCTTTATCAACAACTGTCTTCGCTCTATACTCAAGATCAGATGGCCGGAAAGAATCACCAACAAGAAACTATGGGAACAAACAAAACAAGAACCAATCGCCCAACAAATATGCAGGAGAAAGTGGAGATGGATTGGACACTCGCTGAGGAGGCCGTTGGGTGACATCGCGCGTCAGGCCATTGCTCGAGTGGAACCCGAAAGGGAAGCGGCGAGTGGGACGTCCAAGGGTGACATGGAGGAGATCGTGTGAAGAGGAGTTGAAACAGTATGGACTAACATGGATGCAAGTGAAAAGTACAGCAGAAGACAGAAGCAAGTGGAGACGTGCAGTTGAAGCCCTATGTTCCACTAGGAACCCAAGGGAACAATAATAATTATTATTATTTATTTATTTTAGGCTCCCAGTGGAACATATAGGGCTTCAAGCTAGAGCTTTGAAGTTTCGGTACTAGCGGTGCTTATTTTTACGGGATGGGGTTGCTAGCTTTTTGCCCAATTAAGAGTTATAAATTATAAACTATCATTATAAATAATTTAAAATAATCCCAGCGTGTTTAAGTAAAATCTACTTTTGGTAAACACTGTACTTTTTCATCGGAATATTGGTGATTACGTTCAACTAAAGTTCATGGTCATAGGTAAATGAATATGTGTATATGTGGTATACACTGGTGTGTGTGTGTGTGCATGTGTGTATGCGGCAACAATTGTAAATAATTTGTTAACCTCTCCATAAGAAGATACAGACAATCGGGAATTTAGATCAAGTATGACTGATTAGTGATGCATAACCATTTCTATTTATTAATCAGGACTTGCCATACATTAGCTAACATCACACCTTCACGTCTGTTCAAACTTTTGGGATTCACCCATATATGTAGGGCTTCTACAATCAGTCTACGAACCAGAACCTTTCTGTAGAACCTTGTGTCCAGTTTCTGGTGAGTGCAATGCACTTGCCGATCTGTTTTCTAGTTTCTTTAAATCTGCAGATGTCTCTGGAACAATCTTTAGACATTGTTTATACTGCTTCACTGTTACGTTCACATGTCTGGAAGTTTCTTCTACATATACAGCGTCACATTTCCCATAGTTTTTCTGGTATGCACAACTTTATCAGTTGTTAATATATGATTAAAACTTGGGCACTGTGGTAGTAAGTAATTCCATATTAGTTTGTTTATTAGATATATCTTCTTCCGTTTTATCCTTAACCTTCATTAGTGATGAGCGTACAGTGGTCGATGCACGAAAATTCACTCTTATGTCATGGGTGTTAGAAATTCGATTTATTTCATCCAATATTTACTTGTAGTGAGGAATCACCACTGCACAAACCCATTTCTTAGTAGAAGGTTTTGACTCGTACCTATCTTCACTTTTTAAATATCTTTTCATCAAAGCTTTGGGGGTAATTATTTGACTGAAAATTGGACCGGACCAATTTTAATTTCCTATTGGTATCTTCTTTCTCAGTAACTAGATGTTTGACTGTGTAATTCAGATTCTTGGCCATAGTTACTTTTGGGATAAAATGTGCGTGCTGAACTGTAATTAAAGTATCTGTCCGAATGTGTCGGTTTTCCGAAGATGTTTATCTTAATTTTTTTTATTCCTTTACTTTCCTAGTGGAACATAGGGGGCTTCAAGCTACAGCCTTAAAGTTCCGGTAGCAGTAGTATTAATTTTTACGGGATGAAATTGCTAACTACATCCCCAACCTTTTCTCTTTACCAGTCTTATTACTAGCTTATCGAAGTAATAATAATAACATCTTTATTCTGGACAGTATTTATAAAATGTACTGAATTTTCAGAGGAGATTATAGCATGTTCGCTCCTGTGAGACGAGACATGGCTGTTGAAAATGGAATATATGAAGGACATAGGTGTCTTTGACCACAGATGTTTGCGTTCTGTATCTCGTCTTAGGTGGTATAGTATGGTGAGAAATATTGAGCTTAGGCGTAGATTGCTAGTTAAGGAAAGGAAGTCAGTTAGTGAGGATATGAAGCCACATCGATTGAGGTGACTAGGGCATCTCCTTCCTCGTCGGACAATGTTAGCTGACATAGGGTTAGGTTGGAAAAGAGACAGGTGGGGGTGATCACATCAAAAGCTGTCATCAGTCCATAAAGGTTTTGACTGTTGGTTTGAATTAGCCACTTAGGGAGGTGAAGTCTTTCTGGTTGGGAACCTGGAGAACTGGTGGGTGGATACTGTTGTTGACATAGCTTAAAATCTTTGTCAATACTGCGGGTGCATTCATCCTTAATGATTTCGTGGATTCATTCAATCGTTATAATTCTCTATGGAATTATTCTCTTCATAGAAGTTTCGTTGTATTTTTGTGTTTCCTATACCCCTTTTTGTATGTCCTTATGAAGTATGGCAGCTTGAACTGTTGCACCTTGGTGGCGAGAAGTTCTATGTTGGTTGGTTATTTAGTTCTCATTCTTTTAAACCTCTTCCGACGTTACATCATCCAGATTCTACAAAAATTGTCTCTAATCATCCATTATATAATTATTCTTTTTGTTCACCTATCTTAGTGTCGTTACATAACTTTTCTTTACTTATTTATGTGTGCTTACTTTTTCCCAAAGGGTGATGACTTGAATTTCTGTACTTCTAAGTATTAAATAGATGGATTAATGTGACTGAGCAACCTTCATTAGCAATTTCTAATAATTTTAGGAATGAGCCATGTGTGTGTTTGTATGTGTGTGATAGGACTAGTGATACTGTAATGACAGAAGACAAGGGCCAGGTAACAGATTGTTTATTGAGAAAATCAAGAGGTATTTGTAGATTTTTATGTGCATTATTGTTAGCGGACAATGTTATTATGTCATCTCTTTGTGGCCCTTTTTCAAAAATCAAGCCATATATTTGTGAATCATACTTCCACACGTTAAGTCCCCTGTGATTGGCTGGTGATTTTCTCAAGGCTAAGCTTTGATATTGTTTTTCTGATGACCCTGATTCGGGACGTGAACATTGACGTAAATTGCTGTCTACAATTTTGGCTTGCAAACAGCTCTCACCACATTCGTCCCCCGGTCAAAGACTTTCGACTGAAGTTGTTTCGGTCTTTTTGATTCTGGTGGTTTTGTTCGTTTGTCTTACTGTCTGGAATTCCGGCGCTCGCCAACGTTTATCCGTTTCTCTTTGTTTGCATTTCTGATTGTATCTACGTGATCCCGTCTCACAGTGACCATGTGTGGTCCTTCCCACGTTGGAAGTTGTTTGCCTGACCCTGGCGCGCATTCGTCGGTGTTTCGCCTCACACTATCATATGGTGACTTCACCCGACCTCCCAGCGGCGTTCCAAGTAACAGCCTCATCACTGATGGATTTTGAACGCCAGTCAACTGTGCAACAACTTGAAATTCCTGCCCGAAGATCTATGTATCTCCATCAAAAACTGCAGGGTATAAGCTTTGTCGTCAAGCAGCTACACCAAATGTGACGACAAAAGACAACGGCTGGGCAACAGATCGTTTATTGAAAAAATTAAGAGACTGTTTATAGATTCTTATGTACATTATTGTCAGCGGAGAAGTAACGTCTTCTGATTGGTTGTTGTTATCTGTTTGCGGCCGTTTCTCAGAAAATCAAGTCTTATATCAGTGTGGTAGTGTGATACAGACAATGTCTGACAATGGAATATTATGCTCACATATTCTCACAGTTCAATACTGCATACAATGTATCTGTTTGAACATTCGACTGGCATGTTCTCACAAACTTGCACCAAATCCCGATGCAAATTGGGTACGTTTTTGTGTGTGTCTCGACTTGTGACATTGTAAATGATGATTGCACACTGGCCTTGTACGTAGTAACTGTCTCTTAGACTGCCAAATTTTCCCTGCCTTGCAGTATCTGAAACGTTGAAACTCATTTTTCCACGTGTTATATGGAAATCAAGTGGATGCATCTCAACACCCAGGGTAGCCATATATTTCTTCTCAAACTTTCCAGTGATATGGCGTTTCACAAACGTAGTTTTTAAAGTACCACTGTCACCAACCAAAACTAATTTGAATATAGCCACCGGGGCTTGATCTGCCATAACTGCGAGTCAGAAATAAAAGTAGGATTCGTATAGTTCAAACAGGGACACGAAGAGATAACAGAATAACCTTCAGCAAGAAAACAACCAATCAGAAGAGGTAGCTTCTCCGCTAACAATAATGTACATAAAAATCTACAAATACCTCTTGATTTTCTCAATAAACGATCTGTTACCTGACCTTTGTCTTCTGTTATTACATTTGGAAGAGTTAGGTATCAAGAAAATTAGAACAACGCCATATCACACCACCACAATACTATGCTACTTGTCTGCAGAAACCTCTTTAGGTGGAAGCTGGTGTCGAACCTTTAACTCACTGGTTGGAAGTCGAGCGCCCTAATCAATGAACAATAGGTTCACATTTAGTAAATCTGATTCATTGACACTGGTTCAAGGATAACTAGTGGAATACTGTCTTTGAGATTTCATGGTTGAGTTTTAGTAAACTCTTTCTCCCCCCCCTGGCTTTTTGGATGCGTTGTATTCATTGTACAGGAAAGATCACTATAGATTCATAAGAAGGCATGGATATAATGATATTATATTTATTCTCGACAGTATTTATAAAATGTACAGAAATTTCAGTGGAGTTTATTGGATGCTATTTCACCCTTCGTACAATATCTTCAAGTAAAATATTAATTCATTGACAGTACATCCTGTGACTGTCTTCGCTCAATACTCAAGATCAGAGGCCAGAAACGATCAGCAACAGAGATCTCTGGCAATGAGCGAACCAACCAGGAACCGATTGTGAAACAAATAGGCAGGAAGAAATGGAGATGGATCGGCCATACTCTGAGGAAACCATCAAGTGACATCACTAGACAAGCCATAGCTCGAGTGGAACCCGAAAGGGAAGCGGCGAGTCGGTCATCAGTGCAGGGGTGACTTGGAGGAGGTCATGTGAAGAGGAGATGAAAATGTGTGGGCAGACGTGGAGCCAGGTGAAGACCCTAGCAGAGAACCGAACGCAATGTAGACGTTTGGCTGAAGCCCTATGTTCCTCTAGGAATTAAAGGAAACAATAATAATATCCTGTAACACAATGGTCTCTCAGCTGAAGCACAAGCCATTCCACTATGATATTTCTTCTTTGTCTCCTTCCTTCAAGAAATCCACGATATCCATCTAGTTGAAAGCCAATTGTAAGATGTTCAGAAGTACATTTTGAAACTCAAGGACACATATAACTGAAGAACAGTCATCTCATGTTGTATTACAACATATTGACAACCACAATCAGGCCATTCCTCAACTTTATTAGGATTTTGAGAATTAGAAGCTTGTAAACATTTTAAATACACACACAAGAGTAGATAATACCATTAAAAATCATATAATTTAATCGATTACGACAATTCGAACGAGAGAAAATATATATACAATAGAGAGATGGAAGTTTTTGGTAGCCCATCTTTTAGGCTGGCCGCCAGTCACATGTCTTTTGACCAAACAGTCCAGTAAAATTATCCATGACTATGAACTTTAGTTGAACGTAATCACTAGGAGTTTGATACACAAGTAAACACTTTTTACAGTGTTTAACAAAAGTATACTAACAATAGTAGGTCTTTGAACAAAGCAACAACTACAGATTTTGCAGAATAAAATGGTACCATATTTTATTTCGTCGCCTTCTCTTCAGCTGCTTACAGGGCAAAGATATTATTAAATGTATCTACAAAAACAATTTGACATACTTGCACAGAGTTCATTTTAAACAGAAATCAATCGATCAATATACACATACACTAATACATATATATATATAATATTCAACACAATTCCGAGCAATAATAATCATAAAAAATGAAAACTTTTCAGTATCTCGCATTAGGATGAAAAATATCCAGTTACCAGGGCAAAGAAAGACTGATAACTGCTTCTTTCTGAACGCACAAATCAGGTTTTAGGTGCTTGGTGGAAAAGGCTTCAGCAAATTTAAGGAGCTTTGAACTCTTTTGCTTATTGATAATTTTGAACGACTTTTCGATGTCCACCTAATGACCCGTGTCAAGAAGATGTCTGGCGATGGCACTGCTTAAAGTATTTGTTCCCTTTAGACATAAGCTTTTTGGTACATGTTCAGAAAATCGTAGATATGCTCTTCTTTCTGTTCTTCCAATGTAACTGCTCCCGCAGATACATGTAAATTTGTATATACAGTTTGCTGAAGCCTTTTCCACCAAGCGCCTAAAACCTGATTTGTGCGTTCAGAAAGAAGCAGTTATCAGTCTTTCTTTGCCCTGGTAACTGGATATTTTTCATCCTAATGCGAGATACTGAAAAAGTTTTCATGTTGTATGATTATTATTGCTCGCAATTGTGTTCAATATTGCATATGTATATATTATTTCTGTTTAAAATGAACTCTGTGCAAGTATGTCAAATTGTTATTGTAGATACATTTAATAAAGTTTTTGCCCTGTAAGCAGCTGAAGAGAAGGCGACGAAATAAAATATGGTACCATTTTCTTCTGCTAAAACTGTAGTTGTTACTTTGTTCAAATTCATTAAGGTGAATAAATGTATGAAATAGTAGGTCTGTCATCAAATTCTGATCATACTTCACATAAATGATTAGTTGTGGAAAACTTTTGGTGACATGAAATTACTAATCAATTGTTTCGTGATAGATAAAATGCTGTTCATGAAAAAAAGAATGAATCATGTGATGCTCATTCATTAACTAGTGTTTCTGAGTAGTTCTCAAGTGTACGGAATTTATACAAGCGAAAAAAACAAACAAACAATGAAATCATACGTTTACACTGTATATACTACTGATTTACTCATATAAGTAGTTGGAACTCCCTGACTGACTGACTGGTTTCAACGTAGAACTTTGCACAGATGTGCAGCAGTTCGAGTTGCCACACTCCTTCCATGTAGCACACAAAGCAAGAAAAGAGGGTAAAGAGAGAGATTCATCAAAAGAGAGATAATAAACAGAATTGTGATTGAGGGAAAAATAATATTAATATGGAGGAAGAATAGAATTTTATTGGATATTATAAATCACAAGGAGTAAATGCATTTGTGCCATCACTGAGAACGATTTTGTGCCAAATCATCAATTTCCTCCAGCCGACATTGGTTCTTACCATCCCGAGGACCCAAACCAGCCTGACACTCTTCACTTCCCTACATGGCTGGCTTAAACTCACTGTTGTGGATTTCATTGTCTGATAAAGCCATGTTTTCGTTTGACCACCACTGGCTAGCTCTTTTCCAATCTGATCCATCCTATGTCAGTTAATATTGACTGTCGAGGAAACTGATGGGCTGCTAGGCATGCGTAAAACAGAATGTCCTAACCATCTCAATCGATGCAGCTACTTCACAACCTCGTCGATTGATTTCCCCTCCTTATCTAGCACTAAACGTCTAACTTCAATATTGCTCACCCTATTATACCACTTCACACGGGAGATAGAACGCAGACACCTATGATCAAAGACAGCTAACCGGCCTTTACATGTCTTCCACTTTCAATGACCAGTAAAGTATGACCGGTTTCGTCTACGTAACGTATCCAAATCTTGGGTTTGATCTTTGGTAGAATTATGTTCTCCAGCCTATGACCGGTTTGCTCGATCGGGGTGAACATGACACGATGATAATTAAGAAAGCAACTAACAGAATAAACAAAGTTCAAGGAAACCACTAGTATTTGACAAATTACTATCTTAATTTAACTATAATTCAACGGGGAATGATCTTCGAAATTAAACTTTAAGCTCACCTATGGGAGATGAGCTAGCTTTGAACTTTTTAATAGGCTTTCGATGAAACAAACACTAATGCTCACTATTGACTGATGGTATGGTGAAACAATCTGAAATTCGATTCAGAAGTCATGACGAAAGGGATCTAACAAGTTGGGTGTGAGGATAGATACTCGCTGGTGACATTGACTGGTATTGGCACCAAGAATCGTGAATAGACAGAAGTTAGGATTCATGGGCCGACCACTGAATAGTTAACAACCTCACCTCGCAAAGTTTAGGTCCTGGGTCTAACCCCCGGTAAGGTCATGCGTGCATACTGTTGAAGAGCCTCAGTCTAGGACGAAACAGCTGTATAATACCCCGTGGTTTTCACTTATTTTCTAATTGATATCAATCCCTGATCGAAATTCAAACCAATCGAATTCCTACCAACTAAGAATTGAAACAAAAACTATCAGGCACAAAGAAAAACCGTCAATGGTGATACGTCGACGTAAAAACTGAGGATTAGTGTGCTGTCATTCGATGATGATATTTGCGTTATTTTACGAGTTGCAAGATGCTGAAAAACAAGCATAGTTGGATGACTGCCACGACACTATGACAATCCATGGATCTGTGAACATGTATCCCTCAAATAGGATGATTCAGCTGCGCACTACTCCATGATTTTTAGTGTCATGTTAGTTCATGAAAAGTAATAGTCAGTACCCCACAAACCTTTCAGTTAAAGAGTTCTATAATCAGTTAGCACTGAAGACAACATATCAGTTTCACCAACGAAGGACAGATGAATATCACGTCAACAATTGCCTATATATCCTCGTCTAGTTTACTAGCTGGCCCCAAGCCCAGGTAAAACGGGAGGGTTGGGCGTGAGGCTAGTGACCCTACACCACAAAAGCTAGCAAACTGATACAGAAACTTCAACGCACAAGAAATATATACGTAAAATGGTGGCCACATTGCAAACCTGACTGACAGAATTCAGTTTGCGAGTAGACAATCGCGTTTCTGTACCTTTGACCTATGTATCTGCTTCCACAAAAATACTCAAATTGATATACACTTAGTTTAAAGTGTCCTTATTCATTTACATGTTTGTTGGGTAATAAGTTCTTGGTTGATGTACTACCAGAGTTTCTCATTCTTTGCTTATTCACCTTTGGACTGGCTATTTCATCTTCGAATTGAGCGAAGACATGTGTTAGTGAAGGTCGGCAGACTGCTGAAAATGATTTCTGTGACGCGTGAAGCAAGTTCCTGATCCATATAGAGGTACGGAATTGAAATTAGCGTTCGAAATCCGAATCTTGTCTCTTAAGCTGAGCGCAGTACACTTCCCACAGATTTCAACGTAATGAAAAAATATCTCGTTTTTATAAATTTCAGTGCTGGTTTTGACATCCTTATTTGTGCTGTTTGTAGTTGTTGCCTTAGCAAGTAAAAAAAGAGGTAGCCTCCTTTACATATCCTTTAGGCATCTTCATCACCTCTGTCTTCTCCATGTTCACCTGAAATCTGTCACGTCTTCGCTAACTTTTCCCCTAAATTGTAGAATTTCGCCTGTTGATCTTCAAGTTTATACGACACTGAACACAAATCATAAGCAAAGTCCAGATCTTCCAGTTTTTTGTCGGTCCATCGCATGCTCTTCTTGTCCCCCATGGATGTATTTAACTACACGCGTAGTAGTATAGCTCAGGTTCTGTCCTACATTTCACATTTTTTATTGAGCTCAACCATTCTAAAATTCTCACAGTTTTTGTGCTTCCTTCACCAAAATCGACTCCAGCATACCACACTATGACCGACGTATATTCAACCCAACAACCATTGCAAAGTATTAGATACACTAAATTATCTGAAGTGCGTCGGTGGCACAGAGGTAGAATACTCACCAACCACGCGTGTGGCCCGGAGTTCGATCCCCAGCCAACGTACTACTTTACCTCGCTAGGCCGGTAATACGACTCGTAAGGAGGGAAGGTTGGGCATGAGGCTAGCAACCTCATCCCGTAAAAATAAACACCACTGCTACCGAAACTTCAAGCCTCTAGCTTGAAACCTTTGTTCCACTGGGAACGTTTAGGTATATATAAAAATTATCTGAAACAAAGCGAAAACAACAAATGTTCTTACAGAATAACATTTGAGACTATCATTTATTTTATCGTCAGATTCTCTTCAACTGCTTACAACCTAAAATGTTGATTGTATAAATCTGTCATATTTGCAAGGAGCAAACATGATTTTTCTTAACAGGGACACAAGTTGACAGACAATGTTCAGATGTTCCACCTATTACATAACTTCTGAAGGAAGAGGTCAAGATTCAAACAAAATACTCAAACTGAGTTGACCAGTCAAGACAACAAATACGAGAGAAGTTGATGATGATGAGTAATAGACAGTGTGGTGAGTTCCACTCAAATCATAGAAACAGACAAAAAAGACCTGAATAACACTAAAGCAAAAAAAATGGGTAAAAGCAGAAGTTTATGTAATCAGTTGAGACAAACAGATTAGACTTTGGGTCAACAAGGTAGCGAAAGACTAATAAGTGAATCTTTCTGAATACATAATTCAGGTTTGAAACGTTTCATAACGATTACTTTGGTAAATTTGAGGTGTCTACTCATGACCCGTATAAATAAGATGTCTAGCAATAGCACTATACAAGGCGTTTGGTGACCCAGCATCTAATCACTTCATCTTAACCGATTACGTAATCCTTCGATTTAACCCCTCCCCAACCTTTTTTGCTTTAGTTTAACTCAGTACTATGTAATTGGTACAATCATCATGTTTTCCCTCTCCGTTGTCTGCAACAGAATGCATATCCTAAATCCGTAACTGTCGAGTCACCTGACAACTCCAGTAGGTTGAATGAAGCAGCTCAATCTTCGGAAAGAAGACAAAGCAATAAGTCCGACAGGGTGCTTCTACTAAACTCTAATCCTAAACACCATAATTTTGAAAATACGTCTAATCATAAGATTCGAGATACTAACAGTGTGAACAGACATAAAGGTGTGATACATAGGAAATACTGATTAATAAATAAAAATGGATATGTATCACTAATTATTTATACTTGGTCAAAATTCTCGACTGTCCATATCTTCTTATGGAGACGTTAAGAAATGTTTTACAACTGTTTACCCACACACACATACACACTCTGTTTAAAGTGTTTATCAAAGGTAGACCAATAATATTTCTAAGTCGGAGGTCAAATTTTGATCACAGTTCATAGAATTTTGTTTATCATACTTGTTGATACTTGTTTTATGACTCAGGATTGGACAAAGTTTTAAAAAACAAGAGTTGTTCCTTTTATATATAAGCCTCTGTTATGTTAATTTCGATTAATTTCCCTGAAGAAGTTCATTTCAATCTCGCTGAGATTTTACAAATATAATTTTTTACTAAAGTTCATACCAGATTGCCGTTGGAATTAATCCTTTGAATCTCGCAGTGATTTTACAAATGTTTTCTCGGCTTATCTTCAATATACAATTGAGTTTTCAATGTAACCGACCATCGACTTAACATGTTTGTATTTTCTTTGAATCTTGACCTCTTCCTTCATAAGCTATGTAATAGGTGGAACTTCTGAACATTATCTATTAATTTGTGCCTCTGTGAACAAAAATCATGTTTGATTCTTGCAAGGATGACAGAATCCCATGTACATTTATACAATCAACATTTTAGGTAGTAAGCAGCTGAAGAGAATCTGGCGACGAAATAAATGATGATGGCCTCAAATATTATTATGTACAAACATTTGTCGTTTTTATTTTTGCTTCGCTTAAATTCATAAACGGGAATAAATGCATAAAGAAACTAAATTGTTTTGTTCTGTGTGCTTAACAGAATTAGAAGTGAAAAGCATCTATAATTCTCCGATCTGATCATCACTGCTCGAATCGGATTTTGCACAGATGTGCAGTAGTTCAAGTTACCACACTCTCTCCTAGTAGTATACATGGCAAGAGAAAAGAGAGATTTAAAAGTAAGAGAGATAACAAACAGTAATACGCAAGAATGATAAAGCCTTGATGAATATGACAGATCACAGAAAATGAATGCCTCTGCGCTAGCCAATGAGAACGATTTTGAGCCATATCACTAATTTTCTCCAGCTGATATTGGTTCTTACAACCATGAGGACCTCAACCAAGCCAGGAAGTCTACACCTCCCTACCTGACTGGCTGGTTTAAACTAACTGTTGTGGATTTCATTGACTGATCAAGCCATGTTTTCGTTTGACCACCACTGACTAGCTCTTTTCCAATCTGATCCATCCTATGTCAGCTAACATTGCCCATTGACCGTTGAGGAAGGCGATGGATTGCGAGGCATGTGTAACACATAATGTCCTAACCATCTCAATCGATGCAGCTGCTTCAACACCTCGTCGATTGATTTTCCCTCCTTACCTACCACTCGACCGATGCCTCACCTCAATATTGCTCACCCTATTATACCACTTCACACGGGAGATAGAACGTAGACACCTATGATCAAAGAAAGCTACCGGTCTTTACATTCATTTCTTCCACTTCCAATGACCATGTCTCACTCACAGCTATAAAGAAGGACGGAACGAACTGCTGCTGTGCAGTACACACGCCCTTCGACAGATAGTCAGTCGGATATCAAGTCTGATAAGCCAGAGATAGAGTAAGTTGGTTGGCAAATGCCAAACGAGTCTTCTGTATCCATGCTGTGATTTCGTCAGCCATCAACCCACTAGGGTTGATGCATTTTTCCAAATAAGTCAAGTGAGTGGTTAACAAGCCCTATACAGAAACACCTCGGGTAGAGTGAGGGCATACAACCAACTATCATCACTGTTCCCAACCAACAGTGGGGTTAGACAGGGTTGCCTAATCTCTCTATTTCTCTTTAACTTTGCCATCGATAACATTCTGGAGTCAGCTCTGAAGGATGTGCGTGAAGGTGGTGTAGATCTGCTACCTGGAGATAGACTTTTCGACCTTGAGTATGCAGACGATATCGTCTTACTGTGCGATAGCATGCAGGCTGCCCAAATCGCACTTAATCAGTTGGCGATCAGTGTCTGTAAGTGTGGTATGTGCTTTGCACAGTCTAAATGCAAAGTAGTGTTACAAGATTGGCAGGAGCCTGTACCTGCACTCACTCTTGCGGGTGAACCGCTTGTAGTTATGAAAAGTTTGTGTATCTGGGTAGTTGTGAGTGCTGGCGGAGGGGTGACGGATGAGATTTCCAACCGTATAATGAAGGCTAGGGTGGCATGCATCAACTTTAGCCACCTCTGTCGCCGTCGCGACGTTAGCCTGGCTGTCAAAGGTCGGGTATACAATGCTTCGGTGCGGGCTGTCTTGCTCTACGCCTGTGAAACCTGGCCTCTCCGAGCTGAGGGTGTGAGGCGACTCTGTGTGTTCGATCATCGCTGTCTCCACAGGATTGCTTGCGTTCGATGGCATCGTCGCGTGAGTAATTCTGAGGTTCGGCGGCGTGTGTTTGAACACAGTGGAGATCACCATTCATTGGGTGTCGTCATCTGGAAACACTAGCTCCGGTGGCTTGGACATGTGCTGCGAATGTCATCCCAGAGGCTTCCGTACAGGTCTCTGTTCGCTAGCCCTGGGATGGGATAGAAAAGGCGGAGGGGTGGTCAGTCCATGACGTGGCGTCGTGGGATGAAGGATTTTTGTGCTAGATTAGCATCGGTTGGTGCGTCACGACTCCCTGGTTGGGATCCGCGAGATAGCTTGAATCGATGGCTCAAAACGTTATCGGATATGGCCAAGAATCGTAATCAATGGCGAACGTGTTGCAATTTCCTTCTTTCCATTCATGATGGTAGTTAACGAATTCTGTTTGAACTTGTTAAACATAACTTTTTTGTTTCCAGATGAAGTTCTTTATCCGTTTTCTACTTATATTTTTACTTTTGATCTATGTTGTTTTATTATTATTTTGTAGCGCATCTTTCTTGGTGCCATATTGTACCAAGTGTTTTCTGCGTTTAAATAAAATAAACTAAAATAACACGCTCTACCAATTCACTTTCTCCTTATCTTTAAGCTAGGAATCGATGTAGTTCAATCCAGTCCTATAGTATCATCTTACATCCAATAGGAGCGAATCGCATGCCAAATATTCGAAAGTCTGTGCTCCTCTCAAGGTGTTCACAAGACTTTGTTCTACTTTGTCAGCGTCTTCATCTAGGAGGCAGGACTATATCATCTGCATATTCTAAGTCAATGAGACTATTGTTCCCTGATGGTAACAAGTCAATCCCTGAGTCGTTGAAGTCAGCAGTTAGGGTTATGTCCATTAGTACATCTATGATGAAATTAAACAGAAATGGGAACCGACAGTAGACATCTCTAACAGACACCACTGGGTGTCATCACTTCAGGTAACAACCCTCCATGGGCTGTTACCTGGCTGCATGAGTTGAATTCGAGTAGAGTGATCTGATCTGCTCACGTGCTGCGCATGCCTAGCCATCGTCTCCCCCGACGGGCATTACTAGCTGATACAGGTGCAGGCTGGAAAAGAGTAAGTGGTGGCCAAACAAAAACATGACATCAATCCATGAAATCCCTGACAGTTAAACTGAGTCAGGTATGGAGATGCAGACTTCCAGGTTGGGGCCCTCGGGACTCTAAGAATCAATGGCTGGAGACAGACAATAGGTGACATGGCTCAAAATCTTTGTCAATGGCTTACGCAGATATATTCAGTCTCTGTAATCTTTCATATTTCTTCCTACCATTACTCATTCTATTTCACTCTTATACTTGTCAAAACTCTATTGATTCTCTTCACTCATCTTCTTGTCTACCTTTGTGTGCTATTTGGAACGTGGCAACTCGAACTGCTGCACTTCGGTGCCAAGTTCTATGTTGAATCCAGCCAGATCTGATCACTTGATTCAATCATACACCTACCTAAACTACATTGACAAAAAGATGCCACCGTGACAGTTAAATTGCGACTATTTCTTTTTAATAAATAGTTGTGGTGCATGCAACTTCTCTTCCTACTACTGCTGTGTGCACATGAATACTCATCACATCACAACAAGAAATTGGAGAAGTACAACTGAAAATTTATTATGCAATCATATCTGTAACATTATTCTTGGAGAAGCTGGAAGGAAGCACCCCGAAGTAAAGGACTTTGAATAGAGGTCATAAAGGAATATGACAGATAAACATTTGCACATATAGTTCAAAATATTCATTCAAACGAACTAACTGAAAACTGTACAATAAGTCATAAAATAATAAATTGACAGATACACAACAACCCAAATTATTGATGAAGAGCGCTGAGCACAGCTGAATTGAGTTGAATTGAGCAAATGCCAAAGGGGAGGGGAGGAGACATTGAGGACATGAACCCAATTGGGAAGGGAATTTTTACATTGATCACTTCAACTGGACAGATTTCTTTTTAAGCATTGCACGGATAGCACGAGCTCGCATTTCCAATTCAGTAATTTCTTGATGAACTAAATCCTATAGTATTATTTAAAAAATAAATAATATACGGAGACGAAAATTAAACGCGTGTAAATAAAATAATCGAAAGCACATAAATACTCACAAATATTGGTTAGAGGATTTCATAATGAGTTGACATCAGTTAGAGAACCATTGGAAAACCACCACGGAATACTGGACAGCTGGTTCCGTCGTCCTGGCTTGGGACTCTTAAGCAGTATATACCCTCCACGGGGGCTTGAACCTAGGACCTTCCGGTTACAAGGCGAGCAGCTTTCAAACGACTAAGCCACCGGGACCCCATTCAATGGCTAGCCCATGAATTCTAACTTCTGTCAATTCACAACATAGAGCAACCACTTCGCAATGTCTTCAGTGAGTTACTGCCTCACCTTAAACCTGCTGTTCCCTATTGGTCAAAGCTTTCCACTAGAACCCCGAGTCACTGCCTGAATAGGGCAAGTTGCTGGTGAGCATCGGATCAATTTTCAAGGATAGGTTTTGTAGGGATTTTGTTTGATTGGTTGGAGGATTTCATCATGATCTGACATCAGTAAGAAGTCTGCAAGCTCACCGTGTAACCAGAAGGTCCTCGGTTCGAACCGTGGAGGTGGATGCGTGCTACTGAAGAGGCCAAACTGTATAACGGAAGACTTTATGTTCTACTGGGAGGACGCAAGGAATAAATAAATAAATAAATAAACAATCATGATGATAATGCAGCCTGAGCAATCAGATTATGGGATCCCAATCTATGGATACAAAAGGAGACAGTAGTTAATATACAATTCAACTTTTTGGACTTTTCCGTTGATTGATTGGACCGAAGTGTTCAACTGCAGGTTGACATGTCGGCCTCCTTGTTCAGATGCTTTGTCGATGTCTCAATTAGGATGAAATGCGCCTCCTAGAGACCACTACTGCTAGTCATCATCCACCATATTACTTCGAGAGAGAGTAGTTATATTAAATCTACATTGGTGGTATACCCTGATTTTATTTTTACAATCCTCTTGCCCTTTCCACCCCCAGTTTTATTATTATTATTTTATCTGACATAATGTTTGTTTTCTCACGATATGTACAAATCGTAAATGACAGTTGAGAACTAACCTTGGTGAGGAGTGTTCATCAGACTCTCTTGTGAGTTTAGAACAACCACGTTAAAATCTTGTTATTTAGTCCTGTATGGCTTACATATGTTAAATTTATTTCAGTTAGAGAACCATTGAAAACTGGCATGGACTACCGCACCAGTGTTTCTCCCTAGTTTTCGGAATCATCGGCAATACGCTCCCACCGTCAGGGTTCCAGTCCATGATCTTCCGGTTACAAGGCAAGCTTATATACTATTCAGCGACTGGAAACCGTTTCAATGACTGATTAATTCTAACTTCTACTAATTAGTGATGCATTTAGCGTGACCACCAACCAATGTCATCGAAACTCAGTGGATGCGTACTGCCGATGAGTCCAAAACTGGGACGAAATCACTGTGTAGTAGTCCATGACGGTTTTCAATGGTTCTCTAACTGATATCAATCTGCGGTCTAACCTGAAACAAATACAATCCCTGCAAAAAACCAATTCTTGAAAATTAAATTTATTTATTTGGTTTTTAAGAAGTTTCCTTATATTTCAATATTATATCTAAATGTTTATAATTGTATTTATTCTACGTCAATAACTTCATGCTTATACTTTAACATGCATTTTGATAAACATTGTACTTTTCTTAAAGACATTAACAAATTACCACTCATCGCTTATAGATTCATATATTTGTTGAAAGTGATCCTTTCGATATAATTATGTTCTCTGAACTAGTTGATTTGATTGCGAAGCTTTCGTTGTCCAGCTTCTAGACAACATTTTCAGCGCGGGTTTTAGTTTAAAATCGATTTATTTAAATTCTCCATGAATTATGTAATTTTATTTCCTGGAGACTACTGTCGTGACCGGTTGCTAATTTACACTCCTATTGATCATTTTTATTGGACTTGGAATTTGAACTTTCTTCTCATGTGATTTACTTTTTTTTATTAGCTGGTAAATTTGGTCTATATTAACATGTTTGTTAATCGCTGGCTGATTTACTTGAGTACCAGGCTTCTAGGTTTTCTCTGACATCAGTTTCGGTGTTTCCTCTGTTGAAAATTTCGACATTATCCCAATCATCAAATTGATGTCTATAATTATCTACATGCATTGATATGAAACAGGAATATATATCATATCTTTTTACAGCTAATTTGTGTTTATGGATTCTGAGTCGAAGGGGACACCCACCTTGACCGATGTAATGTCTGTTACAGTTCATACAATTTATTCTGTAAATGGTATTTGTTATTACAATATTCATGTATTTCTATGTATTTTAGCCTTAAAACAAAATTTTCATGGGATACTGAGTTAGGTCCCAGTGGTTGAATGGTCTACAAGCTTTCCTTGTAATCAGAAGGTCCTAGGTTCAAACTCTGCTAGTGGGTGCGTACTGTTGAAGTATCGTAAACTGGATGAAACAGTTGTCCAGTTCACTTTGGTGATTTTCAGTGGTTCCTTACTTACTTTACTTTACTTCGGCTATCTCCTACGGAAGGATGAGCCGGCTTCATGAACATCTCGAATCATCGCTGCCCAGGCGCGGCGATCGTCTGTAAGAGAGTTCATGAAGTTTCATGGGAATTTGGTACGAGTGATGTCCCCAGAATCGCTCGGCCTTTTGTTTGAGAGTGCAGCTCTAGCCTTTACACAACCAAGTGTGACCTACAAGGCAGTAGGAGTGGAGTAGGGAGTCCACTATCCATTGGCAGCCGGTGACCGGAGTTCGGTTCATACGCCTTTTTGAATGGGGCCAGACATCCAGGACATCCAACAAGCCCTTTGTCCATACGTCTGCCGGTGAGCTCCAGTGAGCTTCATACGCCAGTCGTTGGAGGTTTGGAATCAAGGTTTAGCCATCTCCCCTAGACTGTCATCCAATGGACAGTCAACCCAGTGAAGAGCGCCGGGCATCCGCTTTCGCCCTCTCACTTTGGTGAACTACACCTCCGCCACGTGAAGGCAGTGAGTAGGACTTCCTCAGGAGAGGCTATGTAAGACGCCCGGTCGTATGAGAGCATTTCAAGAGGTGTGCGGAGAGGTGGCCAACCCGCAGCACAAGGCATCCACCCCCGACCAGTGGTTCCTTAACTGATATCAATCAATCCACGATCAAACTCGAAATTCATACAAATAACAATCTTCGCAGAGTATTCAGCTGATGAGTCCTCCCACTGAAATTCACTAAATGGTGCTTTTTTCACAGTTGTAGCTTGTTTTAAACAACAGGGGAGACAAAGTCGGGTGAAGCAGAGGGAGTTAACCAGAAAGAAATACTAACTAGGAACAAATAGGCATAAAGGCAAGGATTTTACAAAATTATTTTTTTTTAAAGGTAGAGAGTCTAGGATTGTAATGAATACCAAGGCAAATTGAAGGGTTCAGCGCACTGACTCACCTTTGTCTAGAAATTTAAAGCAGACAGACAGACTGTGTGTTGAATGATTGATTACTCAGATATAAGTCAATATAGCATGTTTTGTAAATTAACATGGAGAATTGAACACATTTAAATATTCGCAATATACTCTCAACTACAATGGTGTAAACTGGAAAATGATGTCTAGATTGATATACGAACGTCAGTACTTAAGGAAAACACAAGTTTACACAGTATGAAAAGCAACTGTCAAAACAGAAAGGCAGATGCCATTTAAATCATTATTTTTTTGTTTTGTCATGCCACTATTCTGGTAGCTTTTGCGAACATGTAACACATATCATACATGTTTATTAGAAGACAAACAGGCGGCCTGCTTAAAACTTGGGCTACCAAAAACGTTCATCTCTATTTTTGATTGGACACTAGTGAGTAACTAATGCAATGTGTCTATTCCTATCTTCGGTGCAGACTGAATTCTATCAGTCAAGCTTGCAATGTGGCCACCATACCACTAGGTGGCTCGTCATCACGGTGCACTGCACTGCGAATTGTTGATATTAGATGGTTGCAGACAATCGGCAGGAAGCCTTGGACCTAGGTTTCGTGCCAGTTGGCACTCTTCAACAGTAGTCACCCGTGACTCCAACAGGTGTTGAATCCAGAACTTCCATGCTATAAGACGAGCTTGTTGACTATCCAACCACTGGGGTGGAACCCAATGAATCCCATGAATTCTACCTTCTGTCAACTCGAGATTTTAGCGCGACTACCGACTAACGCCAACAGTGAGTATTTGTCATCACACTCAATACATCAAATCTTCAGGAGCTAACCCTTAAAAAATTAATCCAGTGCTCACTAGCGACCGATCGATAATAATAAGTGATTTTCGTACAAGTATGCAACTTTCAGCATGCAGTACAGTACAGAATGTAATTTTCTTATTACACGGGTAATAATTAAAACAGGCCATTTACATTCATAATACTGTTTAATATGAACATGAATATATGACTAAATTAAATGAAAATATTAACAACAGTAAAATAATGACGTGATATCCGGCTGACTATCGATCAAAGGACGTGTGTACTACCCAGCAGTTCTCTCTGTGCTCATTTATGGCTGTGAGTGAGACATGGTCATTGAAAGTGGAAGACATGAATGTAAAGGCTAGCTAGCTGTCCTTTCATCACAGGTGTCTGCGTTCTATCTCCCATATTATGTGGTACTATAGGGTGATTAATATCGAGCTGAGGGGAAGTCAATCGACGAGGTTGTGAAGTTGCATCGATTGATGTGGTTATGACATGTGTCGTTACGCATGACTAGACATCACCTTCTTCGACGAGCAATGTAAGCTGATGTAGCGTCAGGTTGAGAAAGAGCTAGTAGTGGTCAAACCAAAAAATTCCCTTATCAGCCAATGAGATCGATAACTGTTAGTTTGAGCCAGCCATGTAAGGGGTGTGTGTGTGCAGACTGCCTGAATGGCTTAGTTGGGATCCTCAGAATGGTAAGAACTAATGAAAACTGGAGACGATTGGTAGTGATATGGCTCAAAATCGTTCTCAGTGATGGTGCAGACTTATTCACTGTTTGTAATTTATCATATCCAATAAATTCTATTGTTCCTCTATTAATATTATTTTCCCCTCACTCACATTTCTGTTTATTATCTCTATTTTGATGAGTCTTTCTTCAATCGCTTCTCTTGCTTTGTGTGCTACATGGAGGGAGTGTGGCAACTCGTACTGCTGCACGTCTGTGCAAAGGTCTACGTTGAAACCAATCAGTCAATGAAAATAAGAAAAACGAGGGCCATTCACTTAGAATTTCGCAGTATGTTAGTAGGATCATGCCTTACACTTTACTCATCACATCAAATACGTGCCAAATAAGGAATTGTAGAGTGTTTAAACTTCGTCCTCTGAGCATATAGTCTTCTATAGTTGCTTCTTTTCCCCCACTTCGTGAGATGCAAAGAGAGAAATATGTATAGAGAGGACTCTCAGAGTCTGATAAGATAATATTTGCTAATTTCTTGCGAGAATCTATGGGTCTGTCTGCAACCGTATTAACAGCATTAACGCTACTTACGGCTTTCAGGGCCCTTCGCAGTATAGCAAAGTGTTTCTTAAGTAACCCAGAAAAGATTAAGGTGGAGGACCAGTAAAGAAGCATAAGTAGACTGTCGCAGGAATTAAAAAAAAACTTAGAAAGTAGAGACTGGGTGATACCGGAACGAACGAATTTGCTAGGAGGTCTAATGAGAAGTGGTGACCAGTGGGATCTACACCAAGTCAGTGAGTGTGAGGACGAATAATCGCCGATGACATTGGTTGGCGGTCACGCAGAAGTTAGAATTCGTCCCAGTGACTGAATAGTCAACAATCTCGCCTGGTAAACTGAAGGCCCTGTAGAGTCATGGATGCGTACTGATGAAGACTCCCAAGCATGGACGAAACAGTTTTCCAGTACTTCCTGACGATTTTCAATGCTTCTCTAACTGATATTAATCCGTGATCATATTTGAAACTAATATCACATTACAACCAACTAGGCTGGTGGTACAGCGGTTAGGATGCTCACCCACCATGCACATGGTCCGGGGTTCGATCCCTGACCGACGCACACCTGATATCAATGGTCGGCCTGCTAAATTTGGACTACCGATATCACATGCTGAAAATTCCATACTTGTAACAAAAATACTCTGTGGAGTCAAGCTATAATAAAAGAAGAACTAAAAACTAAATAAAGGTCTGACAACTAATCAGTTCTTTGAGAAATAAAAGTGCATATGTTAATAACCAATTATATATATATATATATATATATATATATATATATATTTTAATAGGTCAAGTACTGCAGTGTCGATAAAAGTTGAAATCTATTCTTCCCTATACACAGAAAAAAATTTGGACGCATGTGATTAATCCATCTATCTTTAATTAATAATAATCTTGACTTAAAACTATATGACCTAAATTTGAAAATATCGTTAATATTGGATTTTATGACTGGACATTTACTTATAGAAACGTTTTTTGCACTTTTAGGCCAGATTAAGTACATTTCAAGGCGTAGTTAAAGTATCATCGCCAAAGTCAAGGTCTTTCAAACGTTGACCTTCAGAAAATCATCAGACACAGCGTGTGCTATGAAATATCATTCCAAATCAAATCATGCCTACCGTTTTGGACTTGGAAAGGATAAATACAGTATTCTACTAATTCTCAAGGTTGACAGCTCAAAGACTTCGGTCAGCCATCAAACGCACATTCTACGCCGCCACATCTCTTTTTCTCACTTACCGAAAACATTTTCGATCCCTGTACCTACGATTAAAGGACGAAATTCTATCGACTCTACTTCAAACTGTATCTACAAGTTCACCTGCAGCTGCTGCGGTGACACGCATATAGGTAGAACCAATAGAATGTTCCAATGTCGTCGAAAAGAACATGTTCCAAAATGGCTACTAAATCATATAGAAAGTCACAACGCGATCAATCTGAATAGAAATCCAGCATCATCCATTGCAAAACACTTATTAATGTCAGGTCACAAAATCAATATTAATGACTGTTTCACAATTATTTCATCACATTACTCTAATTCAAGGTTATTGAAGGTGATGGAAGCACTTTTGTGGATTAATCACATACAGTCTAAACTATGTGTACAAAAAACAATAGACTTCAATCTTCGCCTACCATGGACTACATGACCTATTTAAATATGATTGGGAATTAGTATGTACTTTTGTTTTTTATTTAACTGAGTAATTGTCATGAACTTTATTTTATTATTGTTAACCCTGTTAGTTGTAAAGTGGTTGTAAAGAAACTACGAAATGACGATATCATCTCGCGAAATTTGTCTTCTAAATTCCTTATTCAAATTTATCAAAGGGACTAATTGTTTTAATTGTCAAGGTACTTTTTCTGCAAATCTACACTGTTAGACAGGGTTTTGGCTCTTTAGATTAATTTTTAAGGTCTAGGGTTAAAGTTAGGGTTAGGATTATGGTTAGAGTTAGGAGTAGGTTGAAGAATAGTGTCAGAAATATCAATGGATCTCAAAGTACCATTACTTACACTCACCTGGATAAATGGATATATCGCGCATGATACGATCTCTCGATCGATCGTCTTTGTAGTGGCTGGGAGACATTCTTACAACTCATAAACTACAATTCGACAGTGCAAAATCATGTTTCCAATATTTTTTTAGTGTATTTTTCAACGATTATGCTACTTTTTTGCAGCTGAATTCTGATTGGCTGTTCAAGGTCACTGTGGCTTTGGTTATGATACTTTATCTAAGCCCACTTCAATTTGTTATGTGATTGAATAACTACTTAAGAAGATTTCCTCCCAACAATATTGGAACAGTCTATACTTTGGTCTTCTGCTAAAAGCTTGGGGGTAAAGTTAAACTTTAAGCACTAATAACTACCAATCAACAAATGACCCCGAACGCCCCAATCACGTGAAGGAGGCATTTTTGTGTATGGAATACATATATTTTGATTGGACACTTGTAACTAGTGTGATGTATCTAGTCCTTCCTTCGGTGCAGAATGAATTCTATCAGTCAAGTTTGCAATGTGGCCACCATTATAGGCAGCTAACCATCACGATGTACATTGATTTGATGATATTAGATAGTTGGAGGCAATCGGCAGGACCCCTTGCATAAAAATGTATAAAAGTGTTACAGAGGATAGCTTCCTCTCACATGTGATAGAAATAGCTCTCAGTTTTAGGTTGCAGTATCAACAAAGTATAACTCCATTGTGGGTAAAATTTATTTTGATAAAGTCTCATAGTGTTATGCAGTAATATTTACTGAGCAATAATTTGTGCTCGAAACGTGGTCATCAGTAAATATTCTACTGTATAACACTGTGAGAATTTATCAAAATAAATTTTACCCACAATGGAATTATACTCTACCACAGTGCACAAGTTCTATTCTTATATCAACAGAGTAATTTAACCACATTCTATGCATGTAATTATTTAGGTCTTCTAACCCTTACAATAAAACTCATCTTTCCTGAACCTAACTCTAACGTGAAAAAATATCCCTAAACTAACCGTAATCTAACTCGAACCAACCTTAATTTCGCCTTTATTGGGCTAACCTAACCCTAACTTGTCCTTGGCTTAAACCGTAACTTAATCTTTCCCAAACCTAAGCTCAAACTTCCCAGATATCCTATTTAATACCATGTCACTTCGATGAGCACATTTTATTGATGATGACAACATTATTTGCCAGGTTTCACGAACTTGCTTAGTGAACGATTCAAGGGCACTGGTGCGGTCGCACTCCATTGGTAGTTAGTGGTGCTTAAAGTTTAACTTGGCCAAATTGGGCCAGTTTCTTTAAATCTAGTAAAATATGACCTCTAATAGTATCGTTTACTCTGGCGAGTATTTAAAACATTTACAACCTGCTGATTCGTAAGTTTCTACCATTAAACGTGAGAGGAAAAGCATTATCCTTGATGGCTGCTTATCCCGATACATGAGGTGACCGTTCCGCAGTGTTGTCCTTAGTTCACCAAAATATACTCCTGAACTCCATTACGGATAAAATTTTTTTTAATTACAGCTTGATTCCACACCGTATTTTTGGTACAAGTATGAGATTTTCAGCATGTGATATCGGTAGCCCAAATTTTGCAGGCCAACCATTGATATCAGGTATGCATCGGCCGGGAATCGAACTCCTGACCATGCGTATGGTTGGCGAGTGTCCTAACCGCTGTGCCACCGACGCAAAGTGTTGTACAGTAATATTTACTGATGACGTAAGTTTAGAGCATAATTTATTGATGTTCATAATCATATCGAAGTACTCATACAACTTTGTTGTGTACCATAATGGAATTACCGTAGAATCACTAAATAACTGAAAAGACGAGTGTTACCTACATTGAAATCAAGGAATAGAAATACTAATAATAATTACGATTATGTGAATTCAGGAGACCGGAGCAGATTTTCCATCTATCAGACCGCTTCTTTTCACATTCCTCTGAGTCCCAAGTAGACCATAAGGATTCAAACTTCGATGTTTTAGTAGCGGTGCTGATGTCTCTACAGAGTGGGATCAGCAGATTAACGCCAAATCTTTCCGAGTTTTTGAGCTTATCGCCGGTTATTAAACGAAGTGAGACTTAGGAAGTGTGTCAATTACGGGTCGAACCTGGACATCTTATGTGTCTGGAGAACATTTTATTATCACTGAACCATAGAGGCATCATGCACAACGTCATAAGTCACAACCATCGTATAAGAACGGACGAACGGTAACTAATTTAGTTGTTGCATAGACTGAAGTAGGCTGAGCAGGACTCGAACCTAAGACACATTAGCTGAAAGACAAGTAATTTAGGCCAGTGAAGCAAATCTCATAAATGTATACTAATCAAAATAATTTACGAAAAAAGAGATTGCAATTGACATGAATACTCAATTCGTAGCAGGATTCTATGATATTTCAATGGTGGAATTCTCTCCCTCCGGATGCGATTCCAGGCCGACGCATTCCTGGACGTGAGGCCGGCAATTCCACTCCATATAGGGATCAAAACACTACCGTTACTGAAACTTTAAAGCTTGGAGCTCTGTACTTCACTCGAAATGCAAAACTACAGGATTCGAACTAATGCCACCTACCTGTCCAGCGATTAAGGATGTAAAATATAAATATTCTAGCCTAGTAATCATACTACTTAAAAACCGGGAACAGTAGTGTGTTTAGCTACATACAAAGGAATTGGATCTTTTAACAGATCACAAAGTTCAAGTAAAAAAAGATAATAATCAGGCTTAGCAGCCCTTATAGGGATTAAAATCAAAGTCTACTGTATACAGTCTAAGTGTGGACGCCCCTGATGAGATCTAGCCGATAAACACCTGAGAGAAGTCAGAGCACAGTATTTATTATTATTATTATTATTATTATTATTCCAGTGGGTTCAGAGTGGAACACAGGGCTCCAACAATACATCTCCACTTTATTCTGTTTTATGTTATCCTCTTTAGCTGGGCTCATAATTGCCCATTGTGTCTCATCTCCTCCAACATACACGATCTCCTCCTGCGTCGGTGGCACAGTGGTTAGGACTCTCGCCAACCATGCACATGGTCCGGGGTTCGATCCCCTGCCGACGCACAC
The DNA here is from genome assembly GCA_944472155.2 of Trichobilharzia szidati. Classification (NCBI taxonomy): domain Eukaryota; kingdom Metazoa; phylum Platyhelminthes; class Trematoda; order Strigeidida; family Schistosomatidae; genus Trichobilharzia; species Trichobilharzia szidati. The sequence goes on from OX235272.1 coordinate 431,177, forward strand.
CTGGTATCTATGGTTGGCCTGCAAACTTTGGGCTACCGATACCGCATGCTGAAAATTCCATACCTGTACCAAAAAGTACGGTGTGGAATCAAGTTATAATCAAAAATAATCAAAAAATCATGTCACCCCCTGACAGTCGCCCACCTCATCGTTTCCAATTCGAGTCCCACTCGAGTGATGGTCTGCAGTGAGTGCGATGTCATTCTACGGTTCCTCAACACGTGTGCCCGATCCATCGCCATTTACTCCTAAATATTTGTTTAGTCATTGATTTTCGATGAGTTTGTCCCCACAGTTTCTAGTTGCTAATTCTTTCTGGCTGGTTTGCCATTTGATCGTCATAATGGAGCCAGATAAAAAGGCAGCTGTTGATAAAAGTTTGCAGTAGTAGGCTATTCGAAATGCTTATTGTAATGCTGCACACTTCAAGTTGCTTACCCGTCTAGGAGAACTGACTTGACATCTGTGTTGAAAATCCGAATCCTGTTTTTTGTGTTGAGTTAGTGCAAGAGATTTGCAAACTGACTTCAGAGTGAGAAATATCTGTGTTCCGCCAGCCAGGAACCGAAAAAATGTCCGTATAAGACCTGGACGTCGTCGGTGATTTATGCCTTGTGGTTCACAAACTCGAATATTTACAAGTGAAAGTCGAAAAGCCAGAAGAACAGGCACCGAAAACATGACACAGAGAAGACGAAGGTGATGCTTATAGACAGTCAATAACAATAACAAGCACGTATCACCAACAGCAGGAGAAAACTAAAAGGGTATCCTGTTTCACCCATCTAACCCAGGCAAGCATCGCTTCAACTACAGGTGGCACGGATGTGGATATCAAAACCAATATGGAACAAACCACCAATGAGGAACAGTCCAGAGACTTTCCACGACCACAGGATTCTTAGCAGACCATTACACACTTACATTAATAGTTGCCTACACCACCTCAATACTGAAAATCATATGGCCAGCTGGAAAGAAGAATAAGTATAACGAGGAACTATGACAGCGAACCAGACAACACCTTATAGACCAAAACATACTCAGAAAGAAATGGAGATGGATTGGAGACACACAGTCAGGAGACCATGGAGTAATATCAAACAGCAGGTTGATCCTGAAGTTGAACTCCAATGGGAAACTAAGAGGTCGGCGTGCAAGTGTTATATAGGATAGATTATGTGAAGAGGAAATCCAAGCTTTTGGGTAGTTGCCAAGTCGTCTGAAAGTGATTAGAGAAAACGGAATACTATGCGCATGTGTTGCTGACGCTCCATGTTCCATTCACAGCCCAAAAGACGAAGAGTAACATAATAATAATAGTAGTACAAAGATTCTAACTTATACATCTTGCTGACAATTGGCAATAAGCAGGGAACATAAGAGTTTGAGGGTTTTGTCCTCAACCCAGAAGTAATATGGAAACCGAAGTACATAAAGGAGTAAGACAAGGCAACCAGTCTATTATCATCGATGATATTCTTAATTGTAATGGACTAGATTATGCATCAGACTGTGCATAGGCAGCCAGGAGACAGAAATACGCTGGACGATGGACGAGAAGACTCCGGAAGATCTGGATTTCACGTGTGGATGATATATGTCTAATGTCACAGAAACTCGAAGGCTTGCAAGCGAAAACCAACAAACTGTCTGAAGAAGCAGGCAGCAAAGACAGGACAGCAGGTGGACATGGAGAAGACGGAGGTAATGAAGATAACCAACGAAGCTCAACAACAACAATAATAACAGCCAGCACCAATCGCTATCGACGGGAGAGATTTAACAGAGGTTACCTCCTTCACTTATCTAGTAAGTATCGTTTCAACTACAGACAGAACGGATGAAGATGTCAAAATCGGAATAGGAAAGGCAAGATACACCCTATTTTTATTTTATTTTGATTACAGCTTGATTCCACACCGTATTTTCAGTACAAGTATGGAATTTTCAGCATGGATATCGGTAGCCCAAATTTACAGGCCGACCATATATATCCGGTGTGCGCCGGCAGAGGATCGAACCCCGGACCATGTGCATGGTCGGCGAGAGTCCTAACCACTGTGCCACCGACGCACACCACCTTCATCAACCTGAAACCAGTTCGGCAATCTTCTGCAGTGCACTGAGCATAAATAACAAGATTCGCATTTTCAACACAAATGTGAAGTCGGTTCTTCTATACGGGTCAGAAACTTGCACTGCGTATCACGAAAAGAATTTCCAACAGGCAACTGTAGACTTTCATCAACAGCTGCCTTCGCTGGCTCCTTACTGAAGATCAAATGCTCGGCAAGAATAAGCAACAGGAAACTGTCGGAACAAATCAACCAAGAGCCGACCGCTCGACAAATATGTAGGAGAAAGTGGAGATGGCTAGGGTATACATTGAGGAGGCCGCCGAATGACATTGCACGCAATGTAGGCCATTTGCTCGAGCGGAATCCGAATGGGAAGGGACGACTGGGTCGTCATTGCCAAGGTGACATGGAGGAGGTCGTGTGAGGAAGAGATGAGAGAGTATGGTCAATCGTGCAGCTGAAGAGGATGGCAGAAAACAGAACAAAGTGGAGATATGTTGTTGAAGCCCTATATTCCACTAGGAACGCAAGGGAATAATAATAATAATGAGGGTTTTGTGCGTAGCAGAAATTTAAATCCTGTAATTGTGAATAGTGAGTTTAAATTCATTACACATACATGCACATACACAGAAAAAAGGATAATATAGTAAATCTAAAAGAAACTTACCACTATATTATTATTACTACTATTATTTGAATTTGAAATACCAGCTTCTTCTGTTGAAGGTTTTTCTTCGTCTTGACAATCTTCTACTGATTGCCAAGATTTTGTAGATGACTCTAGAAGATTCTTTGGTAGTCGATCACAGTCAATAACAGTAGCATCATTAACAGTTGTAGTACACTTTTGTACTTCAAGACGACTTTCAAGAACCTAGTGGATAAAGAAAGACAATGAGGAGAACAAACAGGTGTGTTAAGATTAACAAACACAATGTGGTTAAAAATATTTTGTGATAAATAGAAATTACTTTGACAAACCAGTGTATAACTAATTCTGCACACATATGAAAGTGTCATAATGAAAAAGAGCACAAAAACTGACACAAACATTATTTGATCAAAGATCATATCGTCAACATTAATTCAAATGAAAGTCAATATCACTCATTCTCCTATAACTAATCAATATAGAGAGATAAATTTTATCATAGCAGAACTCAATTATCACTCAAAAATACAATTAATCAACCAATATTGAATCAACTCTCAATGTTACAGTTCAACAACTATTTGCATTTCCATGTAGTTAGAGTTGTCAGTGTGGCAAATCTGTTGTCGAAAGGCTAGTAATACTACTATAAGGCACTACACAATGCTCTCAATGTGTGTGTGTTTGGGAGGAGGCGGCAGAGTTTGAACTCACCACCCATTTTTTGGAAGTCAACTGAATAGACTGATAAAGCCACAGCTCCAGATAAAACAATAAAGGTTTTTGTATTTCCCAATGAATGAAAAACAGATATTGTTTTACTGACGTTTCGCTATTTAATGCTAGTTGTGTCTATAAAATAAAATGCTTGGAATGTGATGCGATATACATCGGACAAACATCACCAGAGAGAAATTAAAATCGGAAGAAATGAACACCGTAGAGCATCTCTTCGACCACCAAGAAATCCCGTTGAACTACAAAACTTGAAAAATCATCAACCATAGGTCTACATACTACGCTATAGAATGAGGCCACAAAATTGATTTTGACAATATTGAAATAATCCAGAAAAACTTCAGAAATCACAAAGAACGTCTAATATCAGAAGCACTTCATTTCAAGTGGAATCCAAATTGTCTGAATAGGAATGATGGACTAAAACAGAATCTGACCTGGTTACAACATCCTCCTCCCCCATGAAGTGGCAAAATCAACACGAATGTGATAAGCAAGTTTAATGTGTAAACACACTGCTTTTATAACTTTACACACTGATCAAATCCAACAATCTACACTTGTTTTTGATTTTGTTATCTTTACCAATTGACCAACTTGACAACGAAAAATGACCCCAGACTGACGAACGATGATCAAGTTAGTAAACTTTGTTTTGATATCATAACAGACGTACTATTACCTTTGTTATTTGGTTTAGTGATCTTCATTGTTATTTTGACTTTCAATATGTCCTCTTAACTTGACCTAAGTCTATTTTCTCACCCCCCAACTGTTTGTTATATATATGCTGAGATTTTGTAAATGCCGGTTTAATAATACTTTGATAAAGCTATAAGCAGCATTAAATAGCGAAACGTCAGTAAAAACAATATCGTTTTGCTTTTCATTCATCGGAAAATACAAAAACCTTTATTGTAATGAATAACATATACCCAATGCCCAAATGTTTTCAAACTGTTAAAAGTGAACTTGGTTTGGACATATATTAACCAGATAAAACAAGTTACCTGGAATAGATTTCTCATGCACCAGGGTAATTATACGAAACGCACACATTGTAATCAAAACAAAATGATTTGGAGCGAACAATTGTGGTTACAATAAATTCTTCTTCAGGCTCTACACAGTTATAAATCCATGAATATTACAATACAAATGGCAATTGAAGGCATGTGAAAATTATATCGAAAACTGTACCACAGCAGTGAGTTTTATTCAACGGTGTGCGAGAAAAATGATTACTACAAAATACAAATGAACAACAAACTTTTTTGTTTGTTTTTTTGGTTACAGCTTGATGCCATAACGTATTTTCAATACCAGTATGGAATTTTCAGCATGGATATCGGTAGCCCAAATTTCGCAGGCCGACCATAGATTTCGGGTGTGCGTCGGCAGGGGATCGAACTCCCGACTATGTGCATGGTCGGCGAGAGTCCTAACCACTGTGCAACCGACGCACAAATGAGAAACACTGAATGTAAAATTCAAGTAATGGCTGACAGATATCAAGTGTAGCGATCATACAAAGAGGTGTAGCGGTTAGCACTTAGGACTTTAAATACAGCGACTCGAGTTCGCGTCTCAGAGAGGCGTCCAAACATGGCCTAGTTAACTAGCTTGCTAGTTTTCTAGCCGGTCCCAAGCCCAAGTAAACAGGGAGGGTTGGGTGTGGGGCTAGCAATCCTACACTGTTAAATCTAGCAAACCGCTAGAAAAACTTCAACGCACAGAAAATATATTGAAAATACAAAAACTTCAAATAACACTGTTATTCTGTGCTCGAATCGGAGAGGTGAAATGACAAAGCAAGCTGGTGAAGGTCCACCTTCAGGAGGCCAGTCAGCCAGACGATGTGTCTTCTCTCGATGAAAGCCATAATAAGAATGAGGAAGTCGAATGTCTGTACAGTGTATGAGGCTGGCTGGGAAGGCTGCTGTTATGTATGTGAATATGAGGACCTTGTAGACTACGAGCGAATCTAACTAATGCGCTGGCTAATCTGTCTTAATCGCACGTCAACAACAACAACAATACCGCCGGGCACGCAAGACAAATAGAAGAGAAGACTGGACGTTGATATGAGAGCTTTTACTGTCTCAAACAACAGTCGAAAATGTTAAACAACAACTCCGTATTTATACAATTAGAAAAATCAATGTCACATTTTAAAAATATTAACGACCTTGGAGATTCAGTAATTTAAATCAATAATCACGCAGATGCGTGAAATCAATGATTATGCTAATGTGTGAAATAAATAATGAATATTAATGCGTATATATTACCTCCCCCTTTT